>JAENPR010000436.1:0-527964 GCA_018135685.1 Themeda triandra | reverse complement strand
TCCTGATCCGGTTCTCATAAGAGAAACATTTGCAATTATAGAGGTAGCGTTGTCGACAACTATTATTTTCTCCCAATATTCTCATAATATGAGATTATTCTCCTCTTTGTTATTTTCCAAAAATAAGAGATACTTTATTGTTCTGAATATCCAACACTAATGCGGGCACTTAGTGTGTTGGATTCCATCTTCACGATGATCCTCTTCATGAGGTGCTCAACCTTATTCATGAGGTGTTCTCTTCATGAGAATGGAGAAGTTTTATTTTATTTTTATTCAATAAGTATACATTAAAACTATAATCCATAGCGTCCCCATAGATTGTAGCTTGATAGTATACAATAATTAGTTTACTACTAGTAAACAAAACTTCGGTTTATAATTTCAAGTTACTCCTCTCATTTCAATATCCGGCATATGCTCCGTCCATGCTTCACAAGAGCATTAGTCAAACTAATAGTTGACTTAGTGTGTGATAATATTCCTGCTTGCTTCAAGGAACATTTTCTCTAGATCATTTTCCTTCTGCGAAAATAATATTTGGCATTTAAAATATGCTTTCTCTCCCCGTAATGCCAATATTAGATCTTTAATAGCATACTTCAAAATAATCCCCTATGATGGGCTTACAATAATTCATATTCATGTATCTCCAACTACAAGCGGATGCCCATTTATGTATGCTATGATAAAATTTATGGGAAATATTCACACACATATTTAAACATGGGAGTTATTCTGTATTATATGCAGTGAGCTAGAATACACATAGTGCACGAATGTTCAACATTCCTTCAAACTCAGGGATGTTCTCCCCCTGATGTGCACATAGTATAGTTTAGAACAAACTATTTCATTGTCTAGCTTCTTTATTATTTAGCCAAAATAATTGATCCAAGTACTCATACATTAAAAACAAATAGACTATATATTTCAAATATATAAAATACACAACATCCAATTCACATGGAATTTCTTCTAAAATTTTCTAATTGCCATTAATGCAAAATTCCCTTGATGCCTTATCTTCATAAATCCCAAATCATCATAAATATGTTATCCACCATCATCCACAATTATTCATTCAATCAATTGAGTTAGTCTCCATTGAGCAAACATATTAATTCACTCCCCTAATCTACATGGCCATAGACCAATCTTTTGCTTATGCATGCAATGCATTGAAAGCAACATACTTCTTAGTTCAACAAGAACCATTGAGCATAGCGTGCTAGCTAGTCAATTTAATTATAGGGGTGTAAATGTAGCTACTAGCTACAACTATAGCTTCTATGCTAATATTTATGCAAGAGTGTAGATAGTTTAGCTCAATTAGAGAACAAAATTGTAATACACGTGCATGTGTATAATGTGGAATGTTGGTATTCGGTCCAACGTAGTAGATAACAATAAAATGCAAAGCTACAAGCTTACTTGCAATTAGTGCAGTAGAGAAAGTTAACTCGGCCGGAAGGGACGCGGGCAAAACTTCAAGTCTTGATACATGCACTTAAAGATACATTTAGGAAGTCTATGCCTATTAAATATATATTACCCACATTTTCTTATGCCTTTACCCAAAATTTCTCCCCCTCATGCCATAATTACTTCAAGTAGTTATATGCTTCTTGCATCATCTATGAAATCACTTCTAATGATCCATAGAATCCAATCATACTTCTAGTATTCATTGGTTATGGCATGAAATTCACATATATAGGGTAGAACAAAACTTCTAGTTCTTGGGCTAAAAATACTAAATACTTAGTTTTAGGATTATACTTTTTCTTGGCTAAATTTGTCCTTCTAGTAGCGATTCATACGCAAGATAGTCCAATTGTTCATGTGCTTCTAGGAAGTCCAAATTTTCATTCTACCTATATGGTAGTAGTGCACAAAAACTAACCTTCATGGTTAATTGAGGCTTTGTGGATAAAATAATGCAAAACTTATTTAGATAGGCAATATAGGCAATTGTTTATATGTGAAACATATAAATCTAATTTATTCCATGAGAAATTATCACATGTTACTTCATGTAACAATTGCAACTAAGAATATTAAATATTTCATATTAGTCTTCAAGCTAATAAATTAACCATTAATCACTTAATCCAACGGAATTAAAACTTAATGCACCACTGCCACTACTATTAATACTTCAGATATGAATTTAAGATACAACAAATCTATAAGCACATGATTTAAGTCTTTTAAAAGTTCTCATATGTCTTAGCTTCAAGCGCTTGACATTTAGTAGCTTCATGCTTGCTCGATCTCCTTCTAGAGTATGATATATGCAAGTCACATATTCAAAGTTATTATAATTGATAATATCCTGGTTTATAAAGTCGCCTAAAATTCAACTCAATTTCTATGTTGAGTAATGGTAAATTTAAATACTTCATGTATTATATTGCTCTGTGATATTCTATACACAAGAGACATTTCTTCGAGAATATGCATTGATAAAATCTTATTTACCATCTTGTCTTCTAGACATTCAGTATAAAGCTTCAAGCTATTATTTATAGAGCAAAGATTATATCTCAATCTATAGGCATACAAGTTTGAAAAAAAATTCAACTTTCAATGCAACATGATATTCTGTAATTATAATTTGGGATTTTACTCATGCAGTGAGCCCCACAATGCCTTAATTTGTTACTTCTCATGGCCATATAGTCATTTTAGAGTTTACTACACTTCAATGGTAGTCAAATATCCTACATGGATTTAATAATGACCGTAACAAATAATTATGCCATTCGGGGCAAGTCCAGGATATTTCTTTCTTCATGAAAGTATGCATATATCATTATAAAAAAAAACCATGTGAATATATGTTTACTAAGTGTAAACAAGTAGTAAGGTGTAAAAAGACAAGGATGGTTACAAATATTCTTAGAAGCATCCTAGCATTTTTTTAGGATTATGGTACATAATGAATTTAAAATTTTGTACCAAACATTCATTCATCCTAAAAAAATCATTATGCTAGGAAAGATAAATATGAGTCAAGCTCAAAGATGACAAGTCTAAGGTGGCAGGATTTAGAGAGCCCATATACCTTATGCCATTGTTTTGGTGTGATCATATGAGGTTTTATGCTTGCAAATACATGGCATACAATTCATAACACTTGTTGCACTAACAATTTTTAAAATTAAAATCAAATCTAGGCAAAACAATGTATACAAGTTCTTATACATGCAGGTATAAGCAATAAATATGTATAAACAGAAGATCTAGGGTTCACATAAGAAAACGGCAAAACTGGATTTGTGGAGATGTTATTTGTGAAAAACATACTCCCACATTGTATCTACCAGAAACATATATGCTATTCTGCGGGTATTCTTGATTGATGCTTCAATTCTCCTGGAATCAAGAGCATATTCAGAAGATTTCAGATCTATTATCTAGGCCTTTTTTCTTAATTGTCTAGATTTTCTTTTTCAGGCGGCAATTTGTTTTCTCTAGTCCCAGTTTGTTAAGAACTTCCGGTCTATCCTTCTCAAGTCCGATTTGGCCGGACGTGCTCATCCAAGGTAGCATTGCGAGCTGTGGATAGATGCGCCATACAAGTCATAACTATACGCAAAAGATGGGCACATGCAGACGACATCCATGCATATGAAGCTACGAGCAACATTCTATATAGAGAAGCCATGGATGTCACACAGTGGCATGCAAGCCACATAACCGTTTGGAACCTTAATAAGCCTGATCGATCGTGCACCATGCATAGTTACGAGCTAAATAGCGCGCTCAAGGATCCATGTTCCACCGCGGCGCGTTCAAGTAGCATCGATGCCGGACATGGTGGCTTGTCGGCTCGTAGCGATATCCGGATACAACCGGTGTTACGTGTGCACTTGTCAGTCCATGGACGCCGTGCGTGGCGAACCACCATGTCGGCTACGACTTCAGGTCAGGGCTGATCCATACATACGTGACTACAGGGCAAGCGTATATATATTGGTGATCATGGATTTATTCCTCAACACCGTGCACATCATCACGAAGATGTGGCATCTGATGGTTACATCATCACTTGTATAATGAACTCAATCAATCGTATGTGCAGCATACTGCATATATTATTTTTAAATTTAACCCTAGATACAATCTGTAAAGTATGTACTGCATGTACAAACTTACGTGTACTACATGTACGATATTCAGACAGAAACAAAAGCCTAACTCGATGGCTAGGATAAACGTGATCTGCCAGATGCACTTCATACCTCGTGGAGGATGCCAATTTGATCTACGTCACATGCCGCGTAGGGCAGTGATTAGTAGATACATACCGCGTAGGGCGTTTGGCATTGTCGTAGACCTGTCTGCTCGGTGGCGACGATGCATGTCGATGCAGTGCAGATCGATTGCAAGTAGAAGAAGCAGATCCGTTCCGCTAACAACGTGGGGGATGTCGACGTCGTCGAAGTAGTCGCGGCAGGGACGTCGGCATGGATGTCGACGTCGAGGTCGGCGGCTTCATCGGTAATGTCGACGCAGAGCTTGTCGTGCTGATAACGTGTTATAAAACATGTCAGGCGGTTAGACCTTCCCCTCTCCGTCTCTCACGATCAACATGGTAGACGAAAGCAGAAAGTGGCCTTGAAGATGTAGAGAAACTATTCTTTATTTCTCTCGTATATTGGTAATTACAACATGTAGCTCCCACGTATATATAGTCCCGCTAAGGTCCGAGAGTTTCGGTAAACCCTACGATAAACGGACTGTGACATTCTTCCTTCTCTTTTCCTTCTAGATAGAATCCTTATGTTTTACAACAGAGACTATTTTATATCCCTCTTATTATCCAGGCCTTTCTATCCAGTTTCTTAAATCTCCTAGAACCAACCGGGACGGTCCCTTTAGCATAATCCGAGCCAGTGCAAACAGCACTGGGCCCACAAGGCCAGCGAAACACGTTTCAGTCACCTCTGTGGCTCTGTAGCTTGGTAATGGTAGGCACTGGGGGCGTGTTGCTTTGGCCTTAAGAAACGAAAAAAAAAAAGGAAAAGAAAAGCTTCCGTCCAACTCGACTCGGCAGGCACCTGGTAGCAAACCTCTTTTCATCTTTTGTCTTCGTGTAGGTTCCACCAGCCTATGCCGAGTGCACGTCTCGTACTCCGCACTAACGCGTAGTAACGTGTTGTCAAAAAAAAAACGCGTAGTAACGTTCCAGAATTGTCTAGTGACTCGAAGCTGAGGCATAATCTAGGACATAGAGCACTTTGAGACCAACGTCTAGCATGGCGTGTTAGCCAAAAGATTTCGTATGACATAGAGCACTATAATTGCCCCAATATAGATGGTGATTTCAGAATTTTGGATATTAATTACAATATAAAATAATAAATTTGGTCGGATCTCAGATTATACTATGGGATATAGTGGATTCATTGTATGGTATAACAAAATGTCCAAAGTTAATGCCTTTGGCTACTTTAACTTTTCTTTCTTGTGCCGAATAGTGGTTAATATGGTGCTTTTGATAGAATCCCATGATAGCTCGTCACGAGAGAATACACTACGACATGCTTGGTTGACATGGCAAATATGTGGCAAGTCAAAATTGGACAAAAAATTACCATGCATTTGACAAGGCAAATGCAAGAGTTTGATAAGTTCTAGTAGCAAAGTAATACCAACCAAGATCATCGCTTGACAAATCTTTGACATGGTAAACCCCCTTAGAAGTGGTTTGCTGAGTGGTTTGTGGGTGTCAAAGTGGTCACCATGGTTGTTGTAAGAGCATCTCCAATAGTTTGGTAAAAATAACTTTCCAAATCTTGTGATTTAGCAAGTTGCTAAATATTATGGCAAGTGAAAAAAATGATGCATCTCCAATAATTTGCCATTCTAACTTGGTAAAATAAAAAAAATTAGGCTCATATACCTGTTGACGGGCCTCCTCCTCGCGCAAACTGTACTCGACGCGGTCCTCTTTGCGTACATCAAAGAAGAAGCCGCTGCCGGTCCTTCTTCTCGTACGTGAAGATCGCCACGGAGCCGGTCCTTCTCGTACGTGAAGACTTGGCGACACAACGAAGATAGGTCGGGCGGCGGCGCGGACTTGCGTCGAAGAAGAAGAGAGACGGCGCGACGGCGGCGTGATGACAACGGAAGAAACTGCAGCGACTCCACTGGATATATACATCGTGCATGCCATTTTCTTCCCGAGCGAAAGGGAAGAAATTCGCGGGGAGAGACTTCGCACGCGCGGGAGGGAAGGAGCTCGCGCGGGAGAGGAGTTGGCGACGGAGAATTTTCGTGATAGCAAGGGTTTTCCAACTTGGCAAATATGGCAGTGCGAGGCCGGAGAATAGCAAGTTGCCAGGAATAGCAAGTTGCTTTACCAAACTGTTGGAGGGTGTATTTTATGGATTTGCCAAATAAAGAAGGATAGCAAGTTGATTTACAAAACTACTGGAGATGCTCAGTCGTAAAGTTGTAAACCCCTTTGTTCTTTTCTTTTTCCTCGTCTAATAAAAATTCGGCAAAAATATACTCTGAGATTTTTGTCAGGGATCAGTATCGAGATTTTTGTCCATGATTGTACTGTAAAAGCTTATCCACATCCATATGGCCCTATATGCACATACCTCAGCACAAATATACTTCGAGGTTTATGTCAGGGATTAGTATCGAGTTACCTAATCTAAGCCTTCTGTTATCAATTAATTATAATTATTGGCAGATCTCATTTGTTTTGGAAAAAGAATAAAATCCAAATCCCACAATTCCTAAATCAGTCAATTTCAATCCATCCATATGGATCATAGAGCAATGCCCTCTGACTGACTGTCGGCGTGGACACCAAAACAGATCCGATCCGGCCCCTCGGCGGTGGCGGCCCGGCCGGCTGGACGACGGCGACGGCGACACGGCGGACGCGGGGTCTTTTCCTTTCCGCGCCCCCCGCTTTATTCCAAAGCGCGAAAGCATCCTCCTTTCGTCCCCAAACAAAGCCCATCCCCGTCCAAATCAAATCAAAACCATATTCCCCCATCCTCCATCCAATCACCCGCACGACCGACCTCGCAAACCCCACGCGCCAAGGAACCCCCCGCCGGCGGCCGGGCCACGACCAAGAAACCGCACGCACGCACGCACGCCCTCTCGCCGCGACTGAGAGCGAGAGCGAGAGGGACTGACCGGCCGATGGGGTGCGGGCCGTCCAAGGAGGACGCGGAGGGCGGCGCGGCGGCGCGTTGCCGGGAGCGGAAGCACCTGCTGGCCGCCGCCGTGCAGGCCCGCCACGCGCTGGCGGGCGCGCACGCGGGCCACGTCGCGGCGCTCAAGAACGTCGGCGCCGCGCTCTCCGACTACGCCGCGGGGGAGACCGACCGCCACGACGCCGTCGTCGTGCCCCGCTCCGCCTCCGCCGCCGCCGCGCTCGCCGGAGGGCAGGGGCCGCCCACGGCCACGGTCGTCAAGGCGCTGCCGTCCACGCTCGACGCCGTGCTCCCGCCGCCTCCGCCGCCTCCGAGCGGAGGCGACGGAGATGGCGGCGACGGCGGCGGGGGGCACGTTGGGCCGCTGCACAGGTCCATGAGCGCGCCGGACATCCAGCCCATCCGGAAGGGGCGGTCCGGCGAGGCGACCATCATGGAGGACGAGGAGGGCGAGACCGCCGCCGCCGCCGCCCCGAGTCGTCCCCGGGAGGACGACGACCCTCCTCCTCCTCCTCCACTCCCGCCCGCAAACGTTCCCCCGCCCACGCGCTCCCGCCGCCGGTCCCATCCACGGACTCGACGAAACGCGAGCGGGGGGCGACGGATTCGTGGAACGACTTCTTCTTCGGCTCCCCGGACGGCATGCCGGGCCCGCCGCCCACGCTGGACCCTGCCGCCGCGGCCGCAGCCGAGTCGTCGTGGGCGGCGGAGCGGCGGATGCTAGCCGCGCCGCCTCCGCCGCCGCCGGCGGAATCCGACCAACCGCCTCCTCCGAAGCAGCCGCAGCCGCAGCCGCAGGTGGCCGCCGCCGCCGAGGAGATCGCCGAGGGGAAGAAGCCCGCGGCGGCGGAGCGAGAGCTCGTCACGCGCCGGGCGGCGACGCAGAAGAAGAAGGGCAGAGTCGTCATGGCGCCGCCGCAGACGGCCAGGCTGGGGGACGTCCTGCGCAAGCTCGACGATCACTTCCTCAAGGCGTCCCAGAGCGCGCACGAGGTGTCCAAGTTGTTGGAGGCGGCGAGGATGCATTATCACTCCAACTTCGCTGAGACGCGAGGTACCACCTTCCATTGCTGCTCTGCTCTCAGCCTCTGAGCTAGAGTTCGATTGTTCGATTGGATTACAGGAAAGACGAATCCTTTTTTTTAAGTTTCTTTAATTAAAAAAATTGTTTCTTGGATGAAGATGCTCAACAAACATCATAGAGCCATAATAAACTTTAAAACACACAACACAAGATTCTCAGGAGACCTGCAATGCAAGATAGATAGTATATGATTTGCTTGATACTTATTGGAGGAGTTCAACTGTTCCACATCACCACATGTATAGTCTAATACTTTGAGTGCCTTACTTGATTGCATTGTTAATTGTATAAAAGGGAATGTTGTTCAGTGAGGCACAGGGGAATGTTTACTAAGTACGGTTTTCTTGGGCACCGAGATGGGGTTGGGGCTACACTTTAGGCGGTGGTTAACTTCACTCTATGATTTCTTTTAAACTTCAGTTGAGCAGTCTATATCTTGCTTGTCTTTGAGGGGTACAGCCAAAGTTGGTATGTGCATGTGGAATAGTCTACACGAATGGTGTTCAGTTAATGGCATATGTTTTTTGTTCTTATTAGGATTTGTGGACCATTCTGCAAGAGTGATGCAAGTCATCACTTGGAATCGCTCATTTAAAGGGATCCCTCAACCACAAAATGTGAAGAATGAATTGGATGAAGATGAATGGGAAACACATGCTACCGTACTCGATAAGTTGCTTGCATGGGAGAAAAACTATGCCATGAAGTGAAGGTAAAATATGTAAATCTTATTCAGAGTTTATAACATAAACTGTTTCAATCATTTTCTCTTAGGAACATACATTTCTCAACTTGTTCTCTCTGACGACAAAGAAAAAATGATTTATGTTGCTGTTTATTGGTTTCTCATAAATTTTCTCTTCAGTTCTATTCGCATTGATATCAAGAACCATGCATACATGTCATTTCATTTTGACAAAAATTGATGAACGTGTCACTAATGTCTCAGTTATTTTACCTTGGATAATCGTTTGCCACCTTCTCATCATCATTATACTCCTCAACTGGTCCAGGGACATTTTTTTTAAGAAACTGGTCCAGGGACATTTGTAATCATATTATTGTTAAGTCAGGGACCCTTGTACTAGTCCATGATCATTTCCTACCCATGTGCCGGGCTTCATCATTATACTTCATTTCTTTAACCTGTTTTGTTCATACATTTGATGGTACATATTTACTGTTGGCACAGGAGTTTGAGGTTATCAAAGTGACATATCAACGAAAGCTAGCTGTTCTTAACAAAAAGAAGCAACGTGGTGTTAGCTCTTCATCAATTGAGAAAACCAAGTCCATTGTTAGTCACTTGCACACAAAATATATAGTTGATTTACAAACAATGGAGTCAACAGTTGCAGAAATTGACCGCCTAAGAGATCAACAGCTTTACCCGAAACTTCTTGAACTAGTGAAGGGGTAAGGTCTTTTAACTTTTAAGTACCAACCACAACCTCTATCGTTCCATTTATTATATGGTTTCCTTGTAGCTACCATCTCATTGTTTTAGTTATTTACATGTAGGGCCTTCATTTCTTTTTCATTGTTTAGTCGATTACAACCAGTGATTCCCTGCTACCTTGATATATATCATCAAATGACATTGTTATCTTTTTTATTGTAGAAATATGTTCTTGACATTGTTATCTTTTTTATTGTAGAAATATGTTCTTTTGCGTAAATCACTATTCCCTCAATTTCTTCATGAGGTGTACTATATTTCTTTAGGACTAGGCTTTGATTGACAATTACTCTATTAGTACTTCATTCATGTGACACAAAAATTAGTCATAAATGCTTTTTATTACGAATCTAAGAATATCAATTTTGTATCTCCAAAATTTATATGAATATTGACATATTGTTGGCAAAAGGCTTGCCCTAACAAAGCAAATTAAGCCTTGTAATTTGAAATGGAGGTAGCATCTAAAGAAGTGCTATACATCCTTCATAGCGCACCTTCCATATATTTTCTCAGCATGATTTTAGTGGAAATATTCTGCTATTTGTGACACTGAAAAGTAGGACATGGGCCACCCAACATCAGTGTAACACTCTATTATGTACTATGGAAACCATTGCCAACTATGCCTTTCCTTCTGGCATTTTGGGATTTTTCTAAATCTAATGGAAGGACCAGATCTGATTACCAAGTGAATGTTATACTTCTGCCTATTGCAAGTAACAAATTATTTTGTTTCACATTGACAGATTGTCACATATGTGGGATGTCATGTACGCTCACCACAAAGCGCAGTTCAGGATCATTACAGAGCTCAAAGCGTCTGATATCTCTGTTACAACAGGGGAAACAAGTGAACAGCACAATGAGCGAACTTTGCAGTTGTGGAACATTGTTCAGGATTGGCATGTGCAGTTTGACAGGTTCATGACATATCAGAAGGAGTACGTAGGAAGCCTCTACAGCTGGATCAAGCTAAATGTGATCCCTATTGATACCAACCTGAAGCTTAACTCGTCACAGCCACATGAGACCACACCTCCAATCAAGAGGTTGCTGCATGCTTGGCATGATATCCTTGAGAAGCTACCTGTTGATACAACGAAAAGGCCATACACACATTTGGGGAAGTGGTGCACACAATCCTAGTTCACCAGGAGGATGAACTGAAGTTGAGGATGAAAATTGTGGAGACTAGGAGGGACCTTGAGAAGAAGAGAAGGCAGTTCGATGATTGGGCGCAGAAGAATTGGGACAGAGGAGCAAGTATCCCTGATGGCGACAATCCTGGACGTGCTGATCCCGCAGCTGAACGGAAAGCCGTTGTTGATAGGGTGGAGAATGCACTGAAGGACCTGGAAGACAGTTATAAGACCCAGTGTAAGGTAGTAAGGGATAAATCTCTCAGTCTTCTCCGGTCAAACTTGCCGGAGCTGTTCCGCAATGTGTCAGACTTCTCCCTCCAGTCCGCGGGTTATTTCAAGGGCGTGTGGTCGATCGCTCAGACGAATGACCAGCTGGATGATTGAGTGCGGGGTGCATTCTGTGTTCTGTTGTGGTGACTGACTATAGTGTCATAGTGTGTAAATATGCCAGTTTTGAGCTGTAGCTGTGTAAAGGTGAGCGAAGATGGATGGCTCTTGGTCTTTTACAGCTATGGCTGTTGTAAATGCACAATGTAAAGGTGTGGAACTTGGAAGGTGTGTATAAAGTATAATGTTGGAAAAGAGAGTCACGATTTTGTTTCAAATAAAGCCTTCATAGGTTCAAATACTGATATCTTGCAGCAGTACAAGGAATCGGTTGATTTGCATACTAACTTTGTTTTTAGAGTAAATTACATCTGAAGTACAATAACTATACTAGTGGGTGCAAATTGCCCCAACATGTTTAAATTTGCTTAATCTAGCACAAGAACTTGTCATTTTGGTGCACGTACAATCCAAATTTGATGTCACTTGAGCATTCATTTACGTGATCCAAATTTGCTTAATCTACACCTATGATACTCACTTTGGCAATCAATAATTTGATGTCAATTGAATGTTTATTTTTGAATTTATTTATTATTAGGATAAGGGAACAATACCCTTGGATGTTAAACTTTAAACAAATTTATGTTATGCCATATTTCGAGACCTTCTTTGAGTTACATGTCCCGAATCATGTATATCTGCTTGACATGTTTGCTGAGAGATTATTAAATTTGCAAGGCACCGTCGCATTCTTCATTAGATGTAGTATATGAAACTAAATTATAGCTGTCGGCTTTGGGGAGCATGCTGCCGAGGGGATCTTCATGGCTGATGCCTTGTGTAGAGCATTGACGACGCCCATGACATGGTCATCCCCCATCAGGAGATAGTCTGCAGTAGACAAAGGAAGGCCATGGCCAATGTGGAGGTGATGCCTAACCCAAATGACAAGCAGCATCAGAGAAACATGAGCAAGCTGAATGGAAGTACGTGGCTGCACACACAGTATAGAAGAGAAATCTAACGGCTCAACTACATGACTTGATATGAGCCAAGCTGAATGGAAGTGTATGGCACTAGTTCTATGTACAAGTGAGCCGATGCTGCAATACGAGCTCCTCTATAACATACGTATGAAAGCTGGGGTATTGGATCATACGCGCACCAAATCCTGTGCTAGTTTAAACAAATTTAAAGATGTTGGGGCAATTTGCATCCACTAGTATAGTTATTGTACTTCAGATGTAGTTTACTCTTGTTTTTATTCAGCATTTTAATATGGTCATTTTGAGCAACCTTCCGGCGCATCGCATTGTTTGGTTGGCAGGTCCGGTGCTATCGGGCCGCATGAGCGTGACAGAGTGCTCGTAGAAAACGCCCACGTTGCACCGCGCCAGCTAAGGCTCGTGAGAAGCAAGTTCTGATTTTGTTTCCAAGAGCCAGGTTAGGAAGGCAGTGGAGCCATAATCAGCCTAAGCCTCATCCCACGGGCCTGGTCACATCATATCTAGCAACCAAACAACCCCGTAGTGTATTAGATAACTTGCATGGCCTCGCCCTTGGTGTGTCACTTCCCATTGGGCTACACGTAGGTACGATAAACCATTGGTAGGATAGGCGATCGAACCGAAGCTCATTTTTACGCATTGACACGGAAAAAGTGCTATAACTCTTATCAGCTTTTATCGAAGAGAGCTGGATTTTTCGTTGGTGTTTGATAGAGCTTTAATGAGAGCGTGAGTCATAGCAACTCGTGAAGCCCTACCAAACGGTCTCCAAATGTGCTCTCACGTTGCAACTAGCGAAACACTAGCCTAGGTTAGAATGAAATGGAGGCCCATTTTAGTCAGAGGTTCAAAAACATAAAAAATTTTACTATAGCTGTAATTATAAAGTAAATAAACTTGAACATTATACAATCAAAATGGCCGCTCCAACTATAGCTGTCCACAATTTCTACTACCAAGCGAGCAATTGCAAAGAGACAGGAAGATGACTGCCAAACTTACCAGCCTGCAAAGAGATAGGAAGATGACTGCCAAACTTACCAGCCGGACAGGACAGGCACGACAATCATGCAGCCAGGCCAGCCAAGTAAACGTCACCCTATAATTTTTTTATCGAATTTCTTAGTAGTAAAAAATCCATCCTCGTCTTGATTGACAACACAGCTCGATCCAACAAGCCCAGAAAAGTCGCAGCCGCCAACCACCCGACCCGGCCCCACCCACCTCAGCGATGCCCACGCCGTGAGCCCGTGAGGCGCGCCGCCGCCACCGCCACCGCAGCCGCAGCCGTTGCTATGACCTCGCCGGCCCCCACGTCCTGGTTCTCCTCCGGCCTCGCGCGCGCCTCCTCCTCCACCATGGCCGGCGGCGTCGCCTCCGCCCCCGCCCCCGCGTCCGCGTCCCTCCCCGACGCGCCCAAGTCCGTGGTCGGCGCCGGCCCCGCCCCTGGCCCCGGAGGAGGCAAGCGGAACCAGCTCCGCGGGGCGCTGTTCAAGTACGGGCCCAAATCCGCGCAGGTGCGTACGGCCGTCCGGCGTCCCCCACCTCCCCCCTCCCCCGCGCCGCCGCTCGCGGCTACGAGCTGGAGATCGTTGGTTCGATGCCGCCTGGATTTAGCCGGTTTGTCTGTAGGCGGGGTTTCCCCCTGCCAAGTTCTGTAATCCGAGATGAGACTCGTTGCAGCATTTCGCGGATGGTTTCGCCGAGTAGTCTAGAAGCTGTTGGAAGGGGGAATTGGATGGTTGGCTGGGATGCTCTGGAAGCTTCCAGAAGGTCTCCAAGGGCTGCCACGGCCTCGTGAAGGAGGGGATCTTTCGCGACATTCCAGATGCGGGATAGGGACCTCCCTTTTCAGTTGCGGAATTCTGCCTTTTTAGCAAGTGGGGCCTGGCTCCTGCGTTTCCTCCTCACGCATGTCTAAAGCGTGCCTGGGTGTGTGTTTAGATTCCTATAGGATATGGAAGATTCTATGATGTTCAACAACTCGGAAAAATATGACGATTTTGCGTCTAGGGATAGGGTTCGGCAATTTGCTGTTTGGATGTGAGGTTTAAATTCTCCTTTGGTAGTGTTACATCGCTGTGACCCTTTTGCTGCTTGTCTCGTGGTTTCTGTAACATTTCCGGCTGAGGAAAGCCTGCTTGATATGTAACTTTTAGCTGTTGACCCTGTAGGCAGTGACACTGAGTGATGGTCCTTGTGCACCATGGTTATTCTTGTGGCTAATTTGCTTGCTTCCTATCTCAGTCCTCTTGCTTTACACCATGAAATTGTAACCATCCTTAATTTTCATTTTCACTTTCCAGCAAATTCTGGCTTGCCATTATGAGCGTCTGGTAGAAGACTGTATTTTAATTCTTTATTTGTTGTTACCTTGAGGTCAAGGTGACCTCGGACATTCTTCTGGCAAATTTTGCTACTTTTGGACTTGGGGTACCTGTAATGCCATTTGCAGCTCCAGTAGGATCAATTGTTTCTTAGCTTTTGGAACATAAGCATGACAAGCACACCTATTATTCAGACTGCTGTATTCTTGGGAAGCTTATTCTGCAGGGAAATACCTTGTATTTTATTTTGATGTGGATACATTTGCAACCCTTGAAAGTTATGGTACAGATGCCTCTATGTTTGGTTCTTCTGAGTGTTGGTGGTTTCTTTCATATCAATTTTTAAAAAATCTAGAGCAAGCCCCCTATACATAAACTAACTTCTTTTTGGATACATTTTGCTAGTGTTGTATTGTTAATGGCTTGTACGATAACTTTACTTTTCCTCTTTCAGGTAGCATTCAGGACTGGTGATTTTAATCATCAGGTGATATTCATTGGTGGCCTCACAGATGGGCTTTTAGCTACCGAGTAAGTCTTGATACTTTTTTCTGCACCCCCTCAATGAAATTGCACTAAATTTGGTCATAATATTTTAATTTAACATCTATTGAATTTGGAAATAAAGGCTGTCATGAACTGGTGATTTTAATATCTATTAAATAAGGTAAATGTAAAATGAACAACGATTTTTCTCTTGAATGAGAACTGAAGAATTTGTATGTTGCAGACATATTCTGGTATCCTTGCATTCTTTGCTGATTCTTGAGTCTTACAGTTAACTTCACAATATTACCAAATCAACTTCAGAAGTTATGGAATCTAGGCTAGTAGCATTGGTGCCATGAACATACACGAGTAACAACTTTGTTCATCTAAGTGATGGCACTACCTTTATAGTTGAAGATGTGGTTCTTGTAAGGTTTCATATTCTTGTATTCCACCATGTCCCCCTGTCTTCAATTGGTATGGCTAATATGACCTTTTGGCTAAGTGCTGTCCATCACTTCACTTAAATAGTTCTTGTAACAAAGTTTTTTTTTTCTGAGAATTAAATGTAACTTTTAGATCTTTTCATTTTTATAAGGCCAGGATGCTTGGTTGATTACCTTGCAAAACTGGCTTAATCTGAATATCATGCCTTGTGAATACCAAATAGATTGGTTCTTTGAAAATTTAGCTATGACTCTTCTGGATGCAGCATATGCTCAAAGCGTTACAAATTTCCAGCATCATTCTTGGCATGTTTCATTAAGCACATAATGGTACTTGTCAACATTTGGTAAAAATGTTAATGGAGAAATTAAATCAAAATATTAAGATGTAAGATAACCTCGCACTTCTGTAAATATACTTTTGATGCATACCTTATCTGTTTTTTGTTGTTAATTAATATTTAATTTCACTTCACAATAGCTAATTGATTTTTGAAAATCTACAGTTACTTGGAACCATTGTCACTTGCACTGGAGGTTGAGAAATGGTCCTTGGTACAGCCATTGCTTTCTTCATCATACACTGGATATGGAATTTCCAGCTTAGAGCAAGTATGATCCTTAGTTTGGAATTAAAGTCAGCTTTTATTCTTGTACCAATTAGGAGAGTGACTTTACCCTCTTAATGAAAAACGAGTGAAGTCCCGGTCGCGAAAAGAAAAAGGAGAGGGACTTTACAATAGAACATGCTCTATATCAATATCTTTGGTGTGCTTATGTTATGATGGCATGATGAAAGAGGATTTATGATGCTTAAGAACTGATTAATGTTTTGAAATTTGAGGCATCAGTTTAGTTGATATTCTATGTGATTAAAATTTTTTAAGATTCTGGTTGAATGTTTCTTAGCTATGGAAAGCTCTATGAATTTCCTTACCCCGCTTCCTGTTACCTAAACTGTTGAGCTTAAGGCCCCTTCAATACTGTATGGATATTTTGGATATCAAAGTTGAAGGTTAGAAACACTGTCCTTAAAATAAATAGAATCCATGAATAGTTAAATAACTGGCTTCTGCATAGCATTTGATGTAGATAGGTTTCTTTGAGTTCAATTAGTTCTGACATGCAGTTTTGGAATGTTATTAGGTGATATAAGAACATATTTATAAGTTCTTCTTTAGGACACAGTACAAAATCTAAATCCTGCGAGTATGTTGCTTCTGTATTCTTACCAGACTAACAGGGTTCTCTCAGAAACATTTATATTCTAGATCTAGAGCAGATTTGCGTTGGCATCCTTCTTTCTTTCATTAGATTAGATTAGATAAATCCTAGGATTGAATGATTGCTCTCATTATATTGGCATTCCCCTTCTGTGCTATGGAAGCTTTCTTTAACCATGTGAAGCTAGTTAGTGTCAGTGATAGTGTGTTTTTCGTGTAACCTGTAGATTTACCTTTTGCTTTATGCTGTGCTTTTGGATATAGTAATATGCCAATGATTATATCACTAATTTTGTTTCCTCTAGTTTTATTAATTTTTCAGTTTTACTAGTTTTTCCTTTGTGTTCTCTTTTAACTTGTTACATATTCTTGGTCTCTATTGCTCATATGTGTTTGTCTTGTTGAAGGATGCGTTGGAACTAGATCAACTGATCAGTTACCTTATAAATAAGGAAAATTCTGAAGGAGTAATATTGCTTGGTCATAGTACTGGATGCCAGGTATACTGTTACTAATAACTTCTACCGAGTACTACTTTACAGTCATGAAGTAATAACACTGACTGTCTGACTCTTCTGTGGGTGCCAGGATATTGTGCATTATATGCGTACAAACTTTGCTTGTTCCAAAGCGGTTTCTGGGGTCATATTACAGGTATTCTCCCTGTCCATGCTCACGTTCTGAAAGCACAGGTGGATGACTAAAAGTTATTTAAATTTTATGTGCGCTAAAGTCTCTCTCTGAATGTAAAGCTTACTGATCAACTTTGCAACCTGTTAATCATCCATTTCGCTATGTATCTAGACATATGTAAGATCCGGATGCATAGCAAAATGCATGTAACAAAAAAAGTCAAAGTGACTTATAATTTGGAACGGAGGAAGTAATATTTTAATGATATCTCTTGTAACTTCTACCCTATTCTATTCTTCACTCTTCAGGCACCAGTAAGTGATAGGGAGTATAAAGCAACTCTTCCAGAAACAGCTGAAATGATAGACCTGGCATCCAAAATGATTAACGAGGGCCGTGGAATGGATTTGATGCCTAGAGAAGCAAATCCAGATGCTCCTATTACTGCCTACAGGTACAGTGTTTATGATTATGTGACGCAGAATTTAGAGATTGCACTCAAAATTGTTTCTGATCTAGCATAGTATGCTTTCTGGGTGCTTTTCCTGCTTCTTTAAGGCATTTGTTTCTGTTTCTTGAATGGAAAATGCCTGGTTCAGAAAAGTATGGATGCAATTTTTTGTTGAACGCATATTTGTATTACCAATCCTACTTGAACTAGCAAAGGTTCCCCTAATCAACCAGATGCCACGATACATCAACCACAAATTGACTCTAATGATGTAAGCAGTTTGTTTATTCCTTTTCACAAAAGAGATAGTGCTTATTAGTCAGCTGTGTCCATTAGTGGCATCGTTGACCATACATGTCACTGACTCACTGTATTATCGATTGGCTGCAGTGTCTGATCCTTCAAGCTCTGGTGTTTTAATATTTTTCCAATTTCCATGTCGAGCTGTGGAGTCTGCTCATATAAGAATTGCTATTAGTGGTCTAGTGGATGTTATGAGACAACCATTTTGAGCGATGAAAGATCCAAAAATTTGATAGATCTGACATGGATTTCTTCGTATTCACAGTAATGATTGGCCTTTGAACTTAAAGTGCCTTTCTGAACAGGGGCGTAGTAGCATGCCTACTTTAGTTAGTAGTGGGGTGGCTTCTCTATAGTAATGGTAATCATCGAAACCAACACAACTGCCAACAGCATTCACTATGCCCTTTCCCCTGTTTCTGTGGCCAACTGACCATCTAACACAGCTAGGACCCACAAAGCAATGAACTAATGCGGTATTAATCTACCATTTCCTCCATTCTAAAATGTATGTCCTTTTAGTTTTGTCCTATGTCAAAATGTTTGTAACTTTGACCAAGTTTATAGAAAACCACTATAATATCGAAGATGCGCTATCAAGACATTTCATGGTGGATTTAATGAAACTAAATTGATGTAGATGTTGGTCAATTTTTCTATGAACTTGGTCATAGTTAGAAAAGTTTGACTTAGGACAAACTAAAACAATCTACATTTGGAACTGAGGGAGTATATTGCAAGGAATTGCTTATGCCTGTGTTGTTTAATAGCAATATCTTAGAAATTGTTCAGACACTTATATTGCAAGGAATTGCTTATGCATGTGTTGTTTAATAGCAATATCTTAGAAATTGTTAAGACACTTTTTTGTCAACCCCCTTTTCGGAACTAGGTTCAAGATTTCCAGCATGTGTCCTTCGGAACTAGGTTCAAGATTTCCAGCATGTGTCCTAATAATCATTCAAAGAAGTTATGATGGCAAAAATAGCAATAAGGGACTAAAAATGTTTCCTCATCTGTAGTGTTCTAATGCATACAAGTAAATATGTAGGTACCACTCCCTATGTTCATATATGGGTGATGATGATATGTTCAGCTCAGATCTAAGTGAAGATCAGCTGAGGCAGAGACTTGGTCATATGTCAACCACACAGTGCCAGGTATGTGATGTTCTACTCCTATGTTTGGCTTTGTTGTCCAGGATAGTTCTATTGTTGCAAAAATCCTTTCACAAGCCATGGAAAGGTCTAATTTGATAGAAGTAGTATTCTCGTGGGGTGCCACTCTGATGCAAATGGCCAATCAATCAAAAAGGACATGTAGAATTTCTATTTTTGTATAAATTCTAAAAATAATCTCAGCTATATGTGGGATTATGTTCTAGATCCATGCAATATTTTATGATCAAATTCAATCTTGTTGGCAAGAGGGAAAAAACAGCAGTGTGAACAGTGATTTTTTGTGGGCCTTTTTGTGCCATTGCAATTTTTCTTACAAACCAAATCTGAGTTTGATCACGAAATTTTGCATGGATATAGAGAATAATTTTTTCATTAAATATATTATTCTCCTTTTGTTGGTGGCTCATGTTGGGTTTCAACTCTAGCCTACCCCACCCACTTGCTTGCCACTAAACAGGTTTCGTTCATTTTTTATCATGTGATGATGAATTGTATGCAATTCGTTGAAACTCAAGCATTATGTACATTTCTGTTATACTTTTTTCCCCTTGCAGTGTGAGATGGCAATATCAAATCGATTCCGAGTCGTGCTTTCATTCTTGCATTTAATAGCTTCAATTGCTGTGCAGGTTATTTTTTCAATGAGCGATGAATATGTACCTGAATATGTTGATAAGGAGGCTCTAGTAGACAGGTAAACGATAGAACCTAAATATGCTCAGTACTAATGTGATATCATATTATATTGAACTCATGTCATCTCATCTCTGCACTACAGACTATGTAGAGCGCTGGGAGGTGCAGAGAAAGTTTTGATAGAATGGGGAAACCATGCTCTGTCCAATAGAGTGCAAGAAGCAGTTCGGGCCATTGTAGATTTTGTCAAGAGGGAGGGGCCCAAAGGCTGGGATGACCCATGGAGCTAGATATAGCAGTTATATCTCATTTGTAATTAGTTTGTGCTTTTTCCCCAATTGTAACAAAGATGTTTTTCATTATTCTTGGTTCATTTGTTTTATAATGATATGCTAATTTTCTCATTTACTCCTTAGCATGCATCATGTTAGCATTCTGGTATGATGTATCACATATGTAAATTGTAATTGCGTTCCGAATCTTGGTTACATGATGAGTTTAGGATTACAACTGCCCCAATATTTTAACCATGGAAGTATAAACATTCATCCTCCAGAACTGGTCGTCTTGACTCTTGATGCACTTCATAATTTGTTAACCAGTTCCATTTTGTGCAAACTTCAGTTATAAAGTGAATGTGCTCTTGATGGGCTTCATTGAACACGTTTCATCTATTACCTGGGCAATTGAAAGGAATTGTCTTCGCCGCTTCTGTTCCATGTTCTGTAATGTAGTCATTACATTTTTGGTTTTGTAGGTATTGGAAGCTGTGCACTATTGGCGGTGTTGCACTTACGCTTGATGCCAGGCAGACAGCATAAATCGTCTTTATTCCCAAACAAAACAGTATGGTCAATTGTTCTATATTCTTTCTCGTATCTCCACACAACTTTTGTGATCTGCTGTGCAATTGTTTGACACTCACTTGACGGTCCACCATTATGTTCGCTTTATCTGAGGCTCTGTTTAGTCTCTTCATCCTAGATGTTCCATTCTATCCCAAAAGGCCAAAAAGTACCATAATTTTGTTCTTTGGCCATGCTCTTTTGGTGGCACGGAAAGTTTGTTTTGTCCTATTGGGCATAATGGTTTTCCATTAATTATAATGATGAACTTGCTTCCTTTATCAAGGTGCGCCGAAAGTCATGTTCTTTCTTAAACTTCTCTAGTGGTGATTATGGTTAATGAAACATGAAAAGGCTGATTATACGATTTGTACATTGTTTGGAATGTAGCAGGAAATGGTATTGAAAGTGGAGGGTCTATACAACTGCTCGCTGGAAATTTAGCTGAGTACATGGAGCTTGTATGAAACACCTATACATGCCTAAATAGTGAAATAATGACATACAGCAAATTCTGCAAGTTGGAAGAAAACACACAGACATCTAGATGAATACTAAGGACCGAAATTGCTAAAGGTCAATCTATGAGGCCAAAATTTAGACAGACTGGCACAATGTCCTCTCAACAAAGACTAATCTTGAAAAAGCTGAGATTTGAGAATCAAGTTGCAATGTGAATATTGTTTCATTATCATGCATTCTAGGATGGGTAAATTATTCTTGATGGACAAAGCCAAAGCGTATTCCATCAATGACCAGCCCATTGGTCTTAAGAGAATTTATCATGGTTCTGGTGGCTAATGCCGTGGTTAGAGAATCACAATCACAATCACGAGCTGAAACAAAAAAGCAGTGCATTTTGTGCAAGTTGGTTAGTTGACCATGGTCCATGAAGCACATCAGATGGCGAAATGGGCAACGAATAACAGAAAAGAGGGAGGCCATGAGAAAGAAAGGAACAAGCACATGATGAGAATATTGCAAAGATTGGAGTTATTTAGAGTAAGAGGAAGATGTGCGCCGCTATTCAAATAGTCTCTGAACATACCAATTAGTTTTTGAATGGCGATCATAGACGTACTAAACCCTGAATTTTAGTGGTTAGCCAGGTTAGGTCATTTCTGGCTCCTGAAATGAAAGATACATGGTGCAAATTCCATAGCCTGTATAATGTAGTGAACTACCTGTCGTCATAGTGGAAAATGTTTTGAATCAGGTACCATTGAACATATCTTTTCATGGAACATTAGTTGGGAAGAAGTTGATTGATTGACACAACCTCTAGGAGCTTGATTTGTTGTTTTTAATATTAGCTCCGATCGGCGAAACTTGATACTTTGGATTCCTTGCTGCGTAACCAAGCTCTCTAGATCATTTGTTCTTCAAGTTTGCACCACCATGAACTATGAAAACTTGGTTTAGTTTTTACATACCCAAAATTCCATTCTTGGCGATCCTAACTCTCTTGAAAGGTCTTCAACCTTGAGTCTTGACTTGAACCACTTCACTCATCCATATTCAATCGTGAGTTCTTGATTGTCTTTCCATCAATCTTAGGGATGTATATATTAGCTCTCCATATGGTAGCTACACATGCCAAAAGTTGTCGTTAACTTGCTTCTTCATCAATACTTGAGGACACTTATCCATCTTCATGCTCACCAACCTATTTCTGTAAAATACACACGTTAATCACCAAAGCAAGGTTGTCATTAACCACCGAAACCATTTGCCTGAGGGGCTTAGAAGGTCACAATGGGTGCAACACTCGTCACTATTGATGGCTGTGTTTTCTAAACACACAACACTAAATAATCAATCATCTATAGTTTTTATTCGGGCTAAATAGTTATTTGAACATTTGGAACAACCATTTAAACAAGATAAGCGGCTGAATAAAACAGAAATGGTGTACACAATTATGTACCATTTCGAAGGTGTATAAACAGGCTATGACCAATTAGGCAAACAAGTATTGATGATTATCGACCATCACTATTGACCTTTTTTCATGTACTGGTTGATAGAAACGATTGTACTCGGCGAGCCCAGTTTCGGTGTTTGTAACCAAATAATCAAAGTGCATGTTCTCCGCATAGCATTCTTGCGAAAGACGGGGGACATTGGTTTGAGGAGGTGAGCCCTTCCAGACACACGGTGAGTCGTTGAATTGTTTGATTTTAGTTCAACTTGTTATGGCATTGTTGATTGAATGATCCACTGCAACGTTGCGGTCTAAGGATTCGACAGTGATATGTGGATACATAGTACACACTTGTCCTGTACCCCTGGTTGTGTTCTCTTATTATATTGACTCAGCGTATCTGAAGCATAAAAAACGTAAAGTAAACTTGTTGCTAAGCTGTGTCAAACAGTCAAAGAAGTTAACTATAAATTCCTGTCGATTTCAAAGAGGCATCCTCTACCGATGTGGTCAGTTTGGTAATATGATAAGCTATTGGCTGTGTATTCTGTGAAAGCTTAGTTGCAAAGGATGCAACTTTGTAAAGGAGAGGCCATGCACATGAAGGTGATAAGATAATATAGCTCGGAAGCTGGTTAAACAAATTCTCAGGATAAAACCTGTGGCCACAAGAAGCTAATGTCGAACATTAATCGCAGCCAAAAGTTATGCCTTTCATCCCACCATGCATCTTTGTGCAGTAGAAATTCTGCTCTACCTATACTAGTTTGACACAGCTTGCAAAGTCGGCATATATATGTACTTAATCCTAAAGTATTTTGAAGAAATTATTTATATAGTTTCTGGTGACAATCTAAAAATAATGTGTTTGGAAAAATATATATGCACAAATTTAACGATCTAAACTTTCTATATTGTTACATGAAAGTATCGTGATTATTCACTGATGTCAATTGAAGTCAAATGAAAGTCACTGACATTGGATGTGATACATAGCCACAAACAAAGACTCGCCCAACAATGAACCATGATACATTGCAAAATGTGCAAAGATGAGTGCTTTGCCTTTTCTCACAACTGTTGAACATAAGATGGTTTGACACTGATGTGATGCTCATAATTGGAAATAAGTTTTGCAGGACTAGCTAGAGACAACAGAAAAAAGTTGACGTTTTTTTTACACTCTAGATCTAGTTTTAGTGCTGAGTGCTCCTACTTTTTGATCATGAATGGATTGACCTGCACTAGCACTCGTCTTCTTTCTTGAAAAGCCATTGAGTTATGAGGGGTGATTGATAAGGAGAATGAAGCAGAACCATGAATCCTTCAGTTCTTATTTTCAGTCTTTTGTTTTTGCCTATGTGCCATATATGATTGAACTGTCTTTCGTAAAAGGTACACACTTGCAATAAGAAAAGATAAAATGTACCTGCAATTCGACTACTTAATAATTATAAAAAAAATTAATACAAAATCAGATAATATATGGACTAGAACACTATTGCTTCAACGATATACAATTTTACAGAGTTTACAAGATGTCCAAGACATTAACAGACATGTGCCAATCATATGTAACTGGTACTCCCCTTCTGTACATCTTGGAATAAGGAAATTATGAGGTCTCATTTCCTACCGAATTTTGGATGAGTGACCAGACAAATAAACACTCTACAACACTGCAACTGACACGCCGCAATATAAAGAAGAGATCAATTTTATATTTTGAATATTGCGCCAATTTCCTAAATTGTACCTTCTTCCTCGATGAGACAAAGTATATAACTTTTACTACTTTAATGTGGTTAACTAAAATGAATTTTGATAATTCGGATAGTTAGAGTAGGACTGATGACTTGTGACATGTTAATTATGAAGGGAGATAGAGAGTTTAATTTGGATGAAACCTACTGTCCTGATAACCATGTCATGAAACTCCCCAATTTGTGGTTATGTCGCTTCCTGCCATGTAAAGCATTAGTTATCCGAAAAGCCGGCCCTATAATTAAGCCAATTAGTGTTAGTCCGTGGGCTTGAATTAGAGGTTCATGCGTCCTTCCTCTCTGTCGTTCCTTAATCTGTCGTAAAAACCTATATGAATTCCATATGTGTTTGTATAAGCTGTTTTTCATCAATACTGCAATTCTGCACTTAATAATGTACATCACATTTGATGATGACATTTGGACAGATTTATACATATAGATGACATTTATAATGCCCCATATATAGTGAACTATATGGTAGAGAAGTGGGTGTCTTTTACAAACAATCACCAGGTAAACAACAGCCTTACCAAAAACCTTGTTGCTGTATGATTGCAGTTCCTTTGGAGGCTTGGACAGATGAATGGTGTGGCCAAGTGCGGTGAGCTATCGCTAATGGAGATCAGCTCTCTGTTTTTAGATGAACGAAAGGGTGATCTTGCTCAGAGAGATTAACAAGGCACATCATGGTATGTATCCACGGCTCCTCCTATCTTCCCTTCCTTTCCACAGGTTGAAAGGAGATTTAGCTGCTTTAATCAACTTCCATACCTAATAAGTATATATCATTTATTTTTTATCACACGCATGATGTGCACCCACACCACTTTAAAGCCATATAAGCAATGCCCTGATCAATGATCATACAATTACACATACATGTTCATGTAGCGGCTGCCTTCTTCCAAGTTGCCATTAAGAATCATATCTCGAAGGGTTTTAGAATGCCTGAAAGGGACGACTAAAAGAAAATTAAGATCTGAACGGCTGAATTATAATTATCTATCTATCTAGCTTTATATAGCATCAAACATCCAATCCTAAGAGCACAAGATTATGCTCTCTACTACACACAGTTATATATCTTACTTATAGTAGCTACCTTTGTACGAAATAAATAGCTGAAGCATATAAGTAAAGTTTCTAAAAGTAACGGCTCACATTTCATTAGCAGCTTAATATCAAATAGAAATTCTGCATTATTTTGGTGCGCACCTGTGCTTGCTAAAATTTGCAAGAATATATATTAGTATAGGTAGTTATGTGGAACACATATTGTTGATATATACTGAAATATAAATTTGTGGAGAGAAGATATTGAGCATTCCTTCTCCTATGGCAATATACATATATATATGCATTCAGATGACATGAACCCGTAATTAATAACTATTACTTAATTAAGGTATATATATTGTCATAAAGTTCTTCCCGCATGCGTGTGAACTGAAGGTAGTAGCAGAGTACTTGATAACCTCAGCTTTACACGGATTAACGACATAGTCACGCGTGCACACGCGCAAGAGCATGCCATCATTTTTATGCATGTACTACGCTATTGGTTGATAATCAACAAGTAGGCACGAAGGATAATGACAGTTACACACAAAAGGCTAGCTATAGATCATGAACATATGCAATCATCCCCTTATAAAGTAGTATTCAAGTTGATCATTTTGTAACAATTTTGCCTTTTTATGTCACCTTGTCTTGATAAATACAGCTCTTTTTGTTTTTGTTTTTGTTTTAATGAAGCACCTGCAAATAAAATGGACCAAACTTAAGATTATGAATAATGAGGCAGTTCAAGCATTATATCACATCACCGGATGTATTCACACCACTAATGTAATGTACCTAAGTGCGTAACAATCCAAACAAATGATTTCATGCTGTTCCTATTAATACAGCTACTAGTTCAAGCTCCCAGTTTTGCTTTGTATTCTGTTAGCATGATCTTTTATATTAAGATGCTCTAGAGACAAGAGGTGTTGGCATTGCTTTGGAGATAGATTTGGTTCAGTGGATGTGTGGGGATCCACCTCCTCTCTTCCCATCCCTTTCATGACCGCCTTTCCTCTTGTAGTTACCCTTCAACAAGTACAAGCACAATGATGCATCTCATGATGAAGAATGCTAGCTTATTACCAACTTGGAAAAATATATGATTTGGCAAGTGCACGCTTGACTAACTACCCTACATTTGCCTTTAAGGCTCTGGCAGCTACAATGCTTGAACCCACATAGATGTCCATATAAAACTTATCAAGAAAAAGGGAGTAGCTAATATAATTAATGATCATCACTAATCCCAGCTTAGCTATATATGACATAAACAAATCTAAAGGAAGGGACAAATGATAGTGTGTCACCTTCATAATAATAAATATTTAACGATGACAAGTAATGAAATTCCTTGAGTACCCCACCCATGCATCGAGGGCAGTTATGCTTGCACGGGACACTGCTCTCAGATTAAGTGGGTTTCTATATGAAGTGAATGGATCGAAATTAAACCAAATTATGTGAAAAAGACAGATTCTCATAACTAATGAGAACATTGACCGCTGTGTTTACAGTGGATATCGGTCAGTAGTATTGTCCTAGCTAAAATAAATTATGTGGAAAGCAAGAAGTAGTTCAAATATGGGATTTTTTTTCTTCTCTTCAATATCTTTGATACCTATTAATTGGATTATTATGTCACCAAAAACTAGCTCATTGTATATATAAATTAGGGAGCATAATATTGTTAGACTAATGTGATGGCTGGTAAATTCTACTCCCTCATTTGAAACGTAAGTCATTTAGGACATTGATATGATCTCCATTGTGACAATTTGACTTGATCTTTTTGGTAAAGGTCTACTATTCTAAAAGGCAACATATCTAGTGCAAACCAACCTCTTTGTACAAACTTGCAAACTTCTAATCTGGACCACATGATGCTATCCAAAAGGCACAGGGGGATTGGGTAATTTTGCACTTAATCGTCCGCTCCTAATCACACTTTTCTCCCCCGTGCCCCGTAAATCCCCCCTCCCACCTCTCCCCCGTGCCCCCCTTTGGATTAACATCATGTGGCACAATTAAGTTTGCATGGTTTACATGGAGATGTTGGTCTGTATTTGGTATGTTGCCATTTCAAAAAAGAGATTTATATAGTAAGAAACTATTATTTTTATTAAAGTGCACATACATGTCTCTGTTTATACATACCAAAGAAAAGGCACAAACAGACCTTGCAACAATAATTCGACTCCGTCTGATCATATAAGACTATGGAAGACAATAAATTCTAGTATGTACTGCCTTATAAGTGATGGATATATATCAAGAGATTAGATGAATAGTATGTATAACCATTTTTCAGTTTGATGCCTTAATTAAGAACACAAAAAAGTTGAAGCAGAAAACAGATGAATATCCGTACCTTAATTGGTTAGAAATAGTTAAAAAAACTACCATTAATAAATTGTCAAGTATTTACAGATCAAACCAAATAATATGTATAAGCATTTTTTTAGTTTGATGCCCTAAGAACAAAAAAAAGTTGAAGTAGAACAGATGAATACCCGTACCTTAATTGGTTAGAAACTGTTAAAAAAACTACCATTAATAAATTTTCAAGTACTGATCAAACCAAACTATTTCACTTGACTACTCATCCTTGCCTTTTCAGTGTGGAGCAATTACTGGTAACAGGTCGAGTAAAAATGAAATTGAAATGGTGTAGATCAGCTGATGATGTGGCTAGCTTTGGTATTAAATAGAATAATTAGTGGTGTTTAGGATAATGAGAGATATATAGATATATTTTAGTAACAAAAATTACACAAACTCCTCTAGTTTTGTATGTTGCAGACAATAATATTTTTTTGATGTATGTTGCAGACAAGCTATGTTATAGAGTGTCATTGAATATTTGTGGTGCAGCAATAAGTTTACAGAAAGGTAAAAAAAAGTATCAAATGACTATAAGGATACCTAACTGATAATAAAACCATATACTATGGTATTGGGAAAGTAGTTGAGCACAAGAAAAGCTAGTGTACCATACCACAATAAGTGAATTAACTTCCGTACAAAATCTAGTGCTTCAGTGCTGCTGTACAAATAAATTAGGGGCACCACTCCTGAAAAGCATACATGCAAAGATTTGGAAGAATGGGACAAGTGAATTCGATGTCCTATATTGACTTTCTTTTCAAAGCAACTTTCTCTCTAAAATGTCAATACGCTAGTATTATATATGCGATCCCCCAATGCTAATTTTCACTTTCTCTTCGTGTGCAAGATATTCATATCCTGTTCGTAGTGCGGTCAAAATTAAGAAGATAAAAAATCCTAGAACTAAAAGTTTTTTTTTTGGAATGCTGGATTAATAATAGGACTAGATCTTGTCTAACATTAGATTATGTTAATCTATCAATCTATACTCTCTTATCTACTTCAAGCGATGATAATGTGTGATCTGATTCGATCTAGTTAAATACAGTAATAATTATAATATTTTTTTCAAAAAAAATATATCTAACAAAATATAAGAAATATTATCATTATTATAGGAAGCATATTCAAAGACAGACATTTTCTCAAATTCTACATCCATACCACTATACTCTTTTGTTAATACACATAGGATATTACTATTTTTTATCTTCGTAATCTTGTATTGAATATTTTAGCTACCGTATGAATTTGAATAAAAGAAATCAACTATAAGGTTTTCAATATTGTCAAACACTACAATTCTGCAATACACACTCTTTTGTTAATATATACATAGGGATACTATCATTCTATATCAATATTTGGAAATATTGTATTAAATATTTTAGCTACTAAATAAATCTAATATAAAGATTTCAACTACAAATTTTTTAATATTGTCAAACACTACAACTTTGGTATAGGACATGTCAATATTGTTTGGAAATTTAAAACATTTGAATATGTGAACATAAAGTATATATTTGAGACTCCAAAACAACTTTACATAAAAAATTTACCAACAACAAACTTGTAGATCAGGTCGTCAATTACAACTATGTTATTAACCATGTGAACATTCAAGATCACTCGAAAATTTCTAATTTTAAATTTCAAATTTGAAGAACATAAAACACATATTTCGGACTCTAAACAACTTCAAATTTTTTTCCAAACTATAAAAGTTGTATATTATGGTGAGAACTACAAATTTGGTATCGATCATGTTAACATCCAAATTATTTAAATTTTATTTTTTATCATTTGAAAACTTAAAACAACATTTTGGGATATGCAATTTGAAATAAAAACTTCTCAAACTTAAAAACTCATAAACAACATAAGAGCTATAATTTTGATATAAAATTTATCTTTTCATATGAAAAAATATTAATTATTTTTTGATGAACTACACCCAAAAGCAGGCTATAGGACAACCATCTTTTTAATCCATTTTAAGAGGTGAATGGTTAAAGTGGCTGACAGAATCGAATGCCCTAGGACATCAGTGTCTAGTAATAGTCGATTAAGAGAGATGGCCACCTTAGAGCAACTCCAACAATTTGGCAAAACCACTTGGCATCCTATGATCAAAAGAGGCTGGCATTTGTTTGTGGGCTGATCATAGTGCTATTATCTTTTTATATAAATTTGATGAAACTTCAAATCAGTTATATAAATTTGGTGAAACTTCAAATCTGTTAACTTAGCACTATTATAAAATTTCATCGTGCTTCTTAGTACGGATAGATTATATCTATTAGTCACAAACAAATTTATATGGGAATACTGCTTAAATGGGCCCTTAAATTATACTAACCACAAAGACTGAAATTGTGAATCCATATAGGATCTTTTTCTATCAACCACTCGTATTGCTCAGCACTCAGCAGGCGCCTAAAGCTGGCTGAGATTTGAGGTGATGGCAGCCCACAACTTTGGTGTCTTATCCGACGTCATCCATGTATGATTGCCGGCCTTACATAAGGGCAGGCACGCGCAGGCAAGTGCAAATGCAATGGTGGAATGGAGCAAGCGACCGGAGGAGAGAGATGACACCGGCCAGATTAGTGAAGAAAAATGAGTAAACCATTGAATAGATTGCTTACGATGAGTTCTGAAGCCAGTCTTAGTGGAAGTGTCATTTGAGTTTCATTTGCATTAAATAGATTGTCACATATATATTTCTGATGGTATGGCAGCGTATTTACGAAGAGAGCAAAGAAATGAGTTTCATCTAGATGACACTCTCTTTGCACACTTAATAACTATCTTCGAGTCATGGAATTAAATGTTTATAAAACTCTAGAATGAAACTTTGCATTGAGGGAGGGTATTTCATTCGACATGATGGTTTTGGAAACAACAAAATGAAACTCGTTTCATTTTATTCTATATGACATGATGGTTTTAGAAACAACAAAATGAAACTCTCCATTAAGAGTTTCATTTTATTCTATATGACATGATGGTTTTGGAAACAACAAAATGAAACTCTCCATTAAGACTGGCCTAATGTAATCCACATATCATTTGTTGATCTAAACTGGACATCACTGCCAGAACTAGATTTGACATAGGGTTGTGCGTAGAGGGTGGATAAAAATTAAGGTGTGGCACGACTACACCATTAAAGCTTGAGGACTCAATTTATGGTAAAAATATAGGAAAAAACAATAGAGAAAACTAAGGTATAAAAGGGAACAAGATGAAGCACAAAAATCAAGGTATGGCACAGACCTACCTAGCCATATTGAGTCCTCCCGCTCCCGCCAGAGGGTAAAATACGCAGTGATGGGGCTTGCCTATTACTATAGTTACTTATTAACCGACAATTATAGAACGAGTGTCACTGCTAACACGTTATGGCTCCACCTAGCAGTGTGTGATAAGAGCATCTCCAAGGGCCTCTCCAAATGAGTTTTGCATTTGAGGTTATTTGCAAAGTCTCAAAATAGAATGCAAAGCCTAAAAAGATGCCATCTCCAACGGCCTTTGCAAAATTGGCTCTGCATTACTAAAAATAGAAGTCGGGGGCGAAAGAAGGAGGGGAGAATTCGGGCGCGAGAGGAGAGGACGGCGTTTGGAGAGTCGAGCTCGCTCTCCATATATGCAAAACCGAACAAGAGAATTGCAAAACTTGCACAAATGCAAAAGTCATTTGGAGAACCGTTGGAGCCCTCTTTTTGAGGTTTTTTGCAAATTCATAAATGCATAACTCATTTGGAGAGGCCCTTGGAGATGCTCTAACATGAGTATCACTATCGGTTTGATACCACACCCGCAATGATTTGGTAATTGTCATTACCGGGTTAGACGACACTGATTGTATTGTACTTATTCATGGTTTGCATGGTGGCTTGAACCCAGTAGTCTTTATTTCTCAACTGTTTATTTTATTATACATTTAAATAGAGCTCACTCTATAATATTTATATATGATATAATAATAATGCATGTTATATAACATAACCATCAAAGAAAAGATTATACTTTGCTTACTAAGCATGATGAGTCGATCGATAAAATGTATACTTACCAAAAAACACCTGATTTTTTGTACAAATATATCGCTGTTTTTTTATTAAAAAATTATGCTCATGTGCCGACCACTAATTATACTACAGGAAGTCAACAATGAATGTGTGCCGTTTGTCAAAAAAAAAAAAAAAAACAATGAATGTGTGCCTGTATACTCAGACTAGCATTATGAGTGTGCATATATGTTGTAAGCGTCTGCGTCTACACTTGTGTAATTTGTAAAATTTTTTTTTGCTGTTTCCCATTAATATTTGCTTATTTTCTCGCCCATTACACACGTAGACAAAAAAAGAAAAACTGAATAGCTCGAATGCACGTTGTAAGACAACCAAATTAAAGAAAACCAAAAATAAGCATCACTTCAGTGTATGTACAATATAATTGGGGGGGGGGGTGGGTGGGGGGTGGGGGTGGTTCGCAAGTGAAAAGTTACAGCAGGTGCTAGATCGTGCGCTCGTGCAAATGCATTGCTCGAATATACATGCAACACATTTATGTGTATCAAGGGCTATCTATATATCTGGTCATATTCTCTGTGATATATCCACTCTTCCGTCGCCGTCAGCTTCTCCTCCTCCTAGGATCGGATCGATTTCGAACGCACGATTCTCGAAGCAATGATTACGCTAATCTCTATAGATTTACTACTTACTCCCATGCATATTCCGACGTGTATATACAACAAGTAGTACCAATTATGCTCGCAATTCCACCACTCGCTCTAGCTCGATCGCTTGCTTCCTCCTCCTTGATGATCTCGTCCAATGCCATCGCACCAAGTAACGGTGTCGTTAATGGCTACTCGCGAATGCTGCGGTGCAGCTGCCAAAGCCGATGAGGATCGGGGCTTCATTGTTTATCCGGCGACGGCCGCTGCCGGTGCGGGAGCGAACACGGGCACTGCTTCGGCGGCCGGTAGATCATTGGCGGCAGCCGCGGCGGCTTCGTCGTTGCGTAGGAACGAGCGCACCGCGTCGATGCACGGCGTGGCGACGAGCCGCTGCCAGGCCTCGTCGGCCGCGTCGCCGCGCCGCCGGAACACCTCGGTGGCGTCGACGCGCCGGACGCACCCCCACAGCTTGGCCAGGCGCTGGATCTTGGCGCGCTGCCGGCACGACAGCCGGCAGGTGTTGGCCTTGATGTCCTCGATGGCGGCGGCCAGCAGCCTGGCGCGCTCGCCCTCGTCGTCCCCCGACCACCGCAGGTACGCGTCGAGCTCCGGCACGCCAATGGCGCGCCAGACGCCGCGCGAGTAGTCGCGGCGCGGGTCGAACGCCGCCGCGACCTCGTCCACCAGCCCCCGGGCGCACATCTCGTCGACGCGGCGGGACACGTAGCCGTGCAGCACGGCGCGCCGCACATCCACCCACAGGAAGCAGCAGTCGTAGAGGTCCCAGAACGCTCGGCGGTCGCCGTTGACGAGCTCCTCGACGTACGAGTTGGACCCGCCCGCGATGATGGGGAGGGCGCCGCGTGCGGTGATCGCGCGCGCCGCGCGGGACGCCTCGCGCCGGAAGTGGGCCGCCGTGAACTCCTCGTCGGGGCGCGCCACGCCGAGCAGGTGGTGCGACACGCCGGCGCGCTCCGCCTCGGTCACCTTGTTCGTCGTCACGTCGAGGCCGGCGTGCACCTGGATCTTGTCGGAGTTGATCACCTCGCCGCCGAAGTGAAGGGCGAGGTCAACCGCGAGGCGCGACTTGCCGGTCCCCGTGGCGCCCATCACCACCACGGCCTTATGCTTTGCACTACTGACCAGCGGTGGAGGTGGTGGCGCCGGCGGCAGGGGGAGCGCCATGCCGCGTTCCAGCTGCCTTAGGTCGATGGACGGCGGCGCTACTAGCTGCCTTATTGGGAGGGTGGTGGTGGTGGTGGTGGCGGCAGCGGACACCGCGTAGAGTGACATGGTTCGATCTTGTCGCTGTCGTTTAAGTTGCTTGTTAACAATACTTAACTAGATACTTAACACTAGCTGTTGCTTGGGTCAAGAAAATCGATGGAAGTCTTTGAGATCTTCTGGTAGTTAGTTTGTGAGTTGGCTGCAGATGGTGTTGGGTGGCTATTTATATTGTGCTGGCTAAACAAGTGGGACAAAAGGATCATGTCCTCGTTGCAATACAAAATGAGGAATGCACTCCTTTATTTGGGGCTAGATTGAAATGAAAACAAATGTATGAGATAAAAGGCCCCATGCCCATTGATGGAGCCGGAATATGGTACGTATGTACGCTAACTTCATGTAGCAAGTTGGGCGTTGTTTAATTTGATTTGAAGCTCTCTGATATTTAAGAGGAAATTCATTTATAGCAGTTTTATAGCCGTTGTGAAAGTGGGGTTGGATAAAATGGTGGTTATGTCCAGCCCTGTTCGCTTGCTCTATCAGCGCTTATCAGCCAGCCATTCAACAGTGTTTTTCTCTCACAACAAATCAGCATCAGCCAGTCAGAAATGATCCAGTGAACAGGGCTGCGGCGAAGGCTAAGCTGTCAAATCCTTAAGATTGATGAAGTTACCACATACGCCTCACTATCGACGGAAACGTCCCTCACCACTGAATGCATAACACCAAAAGTCCTAAAATGTTTGCTTCCACGGGGGAGTCGAACTCAGGCCTGAAGTACTAATGATGCTCTTGCAACTATTAGGATCAAGCCCTTTCACATGTTCCTACCTTAAGGTACTACACTACACCACTACCTACAGAAGGTCTCATATGGAACCATTTAAGTGACGAAGGGTGTATAGTAGTACCTTTGGTTAAGCGAGCGCGTGAACCATTTTTTTGTGTTGGATTATTTCCAGACTTGATCCAGACATTCAGGATCAGGATGATCTAAACAATCCTCGTGAGCAGAAAGATTCAACCATAGATTTGGCGAATACAAGAAAAAGGTGCAGGTCAACACAAAGGACTGATGCTGAGCTGAACTGAGCTGTATGTAACAACAAAAATTGCCTTTACAAATTATTGCCTCGGTATCTGAAATTCTTGTCAAATCATGGAAGATACACACAGATTTTGTACGTATCTTACACAGATACAAATGGCACAAAAAAAAAAAAATAGTGTGTAGAGAGAGATAAGAGGCTGATAATAGAGTAATAAGTTGCCTTTAGATAGGCAGATCGTGCAGCGCACAAAGCTTGCGAAGTGGCAGCGAGCAAGCCACACATTAGATTTAAGGCAAACGTGCAGCCGCATGCAGGACTATTTTGTTTGGGATCCCCATATACGCGGTTCCTTGGACGAACACATGACTCGTTCTTTGTCCACACCAGCCTAAATAAGTTACATAACATATATATACTCAAGCTAGCAGCTTAGATAAGCCCGTATAAGTTGCTTATTGACAAAGTTATGATACAAATAAATTTTCTACTAACAATATATACTTGGTTTAATTACCATTACTAATTAAAGAACAGACCTTTGGTTCTTATATTTAGCCCTTACAGAGTTGGGCTCGGGACTAAAGGGAGCTTTAGTCCTGGTTGGAGCCACCAACCCGGACTAAAGTTCCCGGTTCAACGGCTAACACCACAGGCTTTTTTGCATGAGGGGGTTAGTTTTGATTGTCGACATATGATCGGGAGAGTTGATGATAGAACTAGAAAAGCAAATAAAATATTGAAAATGGACAAACTAAAATAGCAAAGATCAGAGAAAACTGGCCCAGCCGCTTTAGGGCCTTCCCTAGCTACGAAAGGAAAACCTATCTAGGTTGATTTCTATACAAACCCTAGACCGTGTTGTATAGAGAAGCCTGCAACCACTATTGAAATTGGAATGAGTCGGTTTTGGCAGCTTGAGGGTAATTGGAGGTGTTGTAGTTGGAAACTTTTCTGATCTCGTGGAAAACTTATAGATTAGATGTAGAATATGTTTCCTACTAGGATAATATCACATATACTTATATGAGAGGAATACCAATATATCCTACTTCCAACCTCTCCTCTATTTCTCTAATCTGTTATGGTTGTTCGTTATTCATTGCCATTGATAAGCGTTCAACAACAACCCCTTTCTCCAAAATGTTGGCTAGCTAGGGCAAGCCGTAGTTGCTACATGCCCCGACGGGGTCCCCCTGAGGCATGTGGGGTTTCAGGCTTCAAAAGATCATGTTGGCATTTCTTGCATAAGGCTTCTTTAATTAGCGACGTGTCCTGCATATCACGGTCACCGCTAGAGGCACAAGGGTGAACTGTTCGCATGTGTGCAGTGCAGACTATTAGGCGACAAATGACTTTGAAAGTCAGCTAGGCTAAATGGGCCCACCAATACTGAGCATTCTGGCTCCTTGTTGGTGTGTTACCTAAGCATCAACAATTAACAAATAATGAGCTAGGGTGGTACGGTGTTGTTACATCAACATCAACCCTATACATATTTATTGCCATTTCCCTGTATCTACATCACACGTATAGTTGCCCATGAGTATTCATATTCACCTTCCCTTTGCATTCTCTTCCTTTCTGAAAAGGTTAGAGCTAGGGTAAAGACTACCTTAGTAGCTAGCTAAAGCAGGTAACAATTCGAAAGTAGTTTAGGAGGATGGCCATGGATGGATGAGCACACATTGCAGGCACTACAACAATCAAACTAAAGGTTATTGACACTATGAGTTGCCCACAATTTTTTACATTAAGATATATTTCCTCCATTACAAATTTATAAAATATTTTTGGCCTTTTTTAGATAGATAGCTTTTGCTATGCATTTGGATATGCACTATCTAGATACATAGTAAAAACAACATATCAAGAAAAGATAAAAATGCCTTATAATTTAGAACTGTGGATTTTTCTTACTTATTGTTAGATAGAAGAAGAAAAAAACATGACACGTTTATTTTAGTGTTGTCTGATTGCAGAAATTTGCTAATTATAAACAGTATCAAACCATCCTAGGCATGGTGAATAATAATGGTATATAGGAACAGGAAATAGAATAATCTATCAAATTTTGTTGTGGAACTACATGCCCTACTTTTCAGGTAAAAAGTGTCGAACACCACAGAGAGGCTGTTTTCTTTGTCGGCAACCTCATTTTTGAAACAACGTCTTGTCCTGTTTGAGATCCAAAAGGAATGTTGTTTCTAGTCCTGTGGTCTTCACGGAGAACCTTTACTTTTTTGGGACAAAAGTAAGTGTACATACAAACAAGACAACAATTACATCGAGGTGATCTATATATAACCATAGTATCTATCACTGCTAAAGAAAAGAAAAATCTGAAATTCCCTGTCCCCAACAATATAATAGTTCCTCTAGGCCTCTTTCTCTAATATTGATTCTGTGCGGCCGGGCTCACTGAAGTCACAAGAATTTTTGTGGGGGGGCAAGGCTACGGCGATCATGGAAAACAGTTATGGCAAAGAGCCAAAGGCAGGCGCAGGTTAGCCGCGCGCACCAGCAGAAAGTTGCAGCATTGCATTGTGTAGTGTACCTCGCCCCACAAGGCACTGACCATGATCTATCTATTATATATATAAATATATTTATCTTCTTTAATTTAGTACTGGCAATGGGATACGAACAGCTAAGTTCTACGGCTGGCGCCAACAGACGCACGCATAAAAATAGAATGGTAGATGATTTAAAATATGCATAGTCGTCGTCCATAGCTAAAGTCCAGTAGTCCTAGAAGCATCATCATATCGTCACACATAAACACTAGAGGACGTACGTACGTGTGCATGCGTGCCTATAGCTTTTTTTGTTTGCTTGTGTATAGTTGCGTTCGCGTGCCATGTTGCTACAGCACAGGCCAGCCCTCCAATCTGCACTTTAATAATATAGGGAGATGCGTTGGCCTCTATTTAGAAATATTCAAGAATAGTGTGGCAGAAAGTGTGAATGCTCAAGGAGTAAACCATGGGCTGGTGGCAACTCTACTCTACGGCGAAGGACCATTTGCTCGTGCCTTTGATACTCATCATTGTGTCTTCTAGTACTAGATTGCTCTTAACATGCGAGATTCCTAACAGCATCTCCAAGAGTATATGATAATCCTTCCCAATCCTTGATTTTTGGAAAAAATGAATAAAAGTCCATCTCCAACAACTCCCAAACCCACACCTCCCGATCTTTTGAAACTTTGGGGGAAAAAAACCCCTTACACGTAAAGATGTGTGCAGAATCCAGTCGCGTATATGGGTCTCTCAACCTAAGGTGGAAGGCGTGAGAAAAAAATGTACGAAAGGGTTCCTGATAGAGAGAATATATAAAAGTGAAGTGGTTAGGATAATTTGGAAATAGTATAAGATTCCTAGAGTAAAATTGTCTTTTTATATTGAAGGAGTTGATTATTGAAAACTGTTGTAAATGGTCTTATTTATTCCTCTCACTTTAAAGTGGTTAGGATAATTTAGAAATAGCATAAGATTCCTAGAGTAAAATTGTATTTTTATATTGAAGGAGTTGATTATTGAAACCTGTTGTAAATGGTCTTATTTATTCCTCTCACTTTTTGTACGAGTTGAAGACAACAAGGTTTTGAGGAAAAAAATGTTAGGAACTCTCATAGATGTGCTCTAATGAGCATGTTATGTCATGCATAGCATATATATCAACGGACAATGCATGTTATATTTGGTATGCAAACACTAGTGAGTAGTGACCAATATTTCGGACCTGATTGATAAACGTTTTTTTTTTCGACCAAGTCAGCAAGGGAAACCCCAGCCTATTTTTTTATTTTTTAAATAATGCAGACCTGTTTAAATTCGCTTCTATGGGGAGTCAAACCAGGATGGGTGCTACTCAGGTGCTCTAACCACTAGGCTAGAGGCCTTTTCGCCTGATTGATAAACGTGAATATATAGTTATTAGTTGGTAAGAAAATAGCTAGCTAACTAGTTGGCTAAGAACTAGTTGAATAGCTAAAAACTTAGGCTATTAACCCTTCTATTTACATGGATTGGAGCTAATTTTGACTAGTTTTTAGCTAGCTAGCAATTTACCCTTAAATTCAAATATGCGCTTAATCGAGAACAATTGATGTTTATTATGTCTTTTAATCTGTATGCCTTGTGGAAACCACACTACTACTCTGTCTATCCCTCAATAAATTGATTCATAGCAAGTTTCGGATAAATTAGTATATCTGCGAGGCCATATTACCCCCCTTGATTAATTTGAGTTTCACCATTAATTTGCACACTAATAGGTGTTTGGGTTAGGTGCTAACATCATTTACTGCTCATCCGACTGGCAGGAGTAAAATTGGCCAACTGGAGGGGATTTTGCAGCAAATAACTAGGATGAAAATACGAGGAGTATTAACTTGGTTGGTGGTCCATCATTCTCTCGGAATCGACTTATTTGTGGACCGGCCCATATATATTGTTGGGCTGTATGATGTGTGTGAATTTGGCCCGGCCCACACATCGGATTCTCCTCACATATTCAGTCGTCTGATGAAACGATTAGATGAATTGCTCTCTTCACTTCACTGATGCTGCTCCTCCTGCCATCATCCACCTCCTTCACCTGCACCAGACAATAATCCAAGAACACTTCAGGATTCAGAATCGAAGCACACCTGCAATCATTCTGTCACAAACTGCAATTTCCATGCTAACCTTCGCACGCAGCTCTGCATGTAGCACGTCGCCGGCCGACGAGGCCTGGACGGCGGTGACCTCCAGCCGGAGCTCCTGGTGCAGCGCCTGCATGACCCGGAGCAGGAGCCCATCCCTGTGCGGGCACCGGAGCTCCAGCAGCGCGTCGCTCCCGATGATGGACACCTGCACCTCCGCGTCACCCGCCGCACGCGCCGGAGGCTCCCCGACGCTGCTGTTCGTGTCATCGCCGGAGGCCGCCCGACGCTGCGCCATCGCCGTCTTCAGGTTGCTGTTGTCAACCAGCCGATGAGCTCGTGACTGTTAGAAATAAAGGATCACTAGCAGTGAAATCTAGCGGGTAATCTTTAGGAAATGGTGGAAAACCACTGTGCACCTCACGGTGCACGAGTCAGAGAGACATGGGAGAGCGGGAGAAAGAGGAGAGTGGGAGGATATACCGACGGGGTCGTCGCGGTAGTTGAGATGGAGCCGGACGTCCTGGCAGCGGTGTGGACGTCGGGGACGTCGGGTTGGTGCAGGGGCGACGGTGAAGATGCCGGTGGCGCTTCCCGTCGCTGGCAGCACCTCCCTCTGGATCGGATTAGGGTTTGGACAGTGGGGTGGCGGCTCTGTTGAACCTCGTGACTAGAGCCATTGGCCCCCACCTCCTCTTATAGGCACTGTGCGACAGGGGCCCACCAGCCAGTGTTTGACTGGGCTCCCCCCGATCAGGGGCGATCAAAGGCCCTGACTCGGTCGTTGGACCGAGTCAGGAGGAGATCAACTAACATTCTCCCCCTTGATCTCAACATATACCTTACTTTGGACATTTTCACTTTTACACATTCCATCACAAATTAATGCATAGAACTGCTTCATCGTCACGGTCAATTGCCGATAGAATTCACATGACTACAATACATATCTCCGTTCGAAATAAGTTCTTTAACTTTTGGGCCATTTATTGTCCGGAAAACATAGGCTATACCATAAACCCATGTCGACTGTGTGTTCTCTAAACACACTGGGTGGTAAGCCTTTGGTAAGCAGATCTGCAAGCACTTTCTTATTACTTTTATGTTCAATACTTTGAATATGATTCCGGACTTTCTCCTTTACAACGTAAATCTTTATGTCAATGTGTTTGGCATCACATTTGACTCGTTGTCTTAGGAGTGAACAACTTAAATGGTTATTGCTGTTGTGCACCATCATCAACTCCGGGTATAAGTTATCTTAATCATTTTGCCTGTCCCGTAGCCTTGTTACATGCTATACCTTAACTTTGCATCACTGATGATACAAAATAGTTCTTTGTTGGAGCTTTTCCACAATAAAACTCCAACTGCGAGTGTTTAGAATGTGGATTTCTATACACATCTCGCCACAAACAAACATTTCTTACTTAGCATGAGGCCAACATTCTTTACTCCATTCCAGTGATCTATATCTGGACTGGTCTTTGCCAAAATAACCCGGATATGTGAACTGTGTTAGGGTAATGTCATACTTGCATTCTTTAGGCTTCCAACAGCTGAAGCATATGGTACCATAATCATTTGAGCTATTTCATATCGATTCTTGGAACATTATAGTTCTCAAATCCATTACCCTTAACTATAGGAACAGGCGTAGGTTTTCACACTTGCATACTTTATTTCTTTAGAATCTTTCTAAGTATGCTGATGCTATAGTCCTAATACCCCTTTTCTTTTATCACGGTGAATTTCAATTCAATTCGTATAACAAGATTCATTTCACCGAGAACAATCCTATTGAACCTTGAGGACAAGAACTTCTCCTATAGTAGATTGACATCATTACTAGCAAGTAAGATGTCATCCTCATATATAGGATTTGGAAATGAATTTCCCATTCTATAACTTTGCACAAAAGCAATTGTCCCCTCATTCTCTTTAAAACCCAAACTTTCTAATTAAAATCAACTATGATAGTTGACTTCTTTAGGCGACATCCCTTATGCTCTTTTGCTTTCGACAAACTCTAAGGTTGTGCCTGTAATCAATTCCTTACAAATCCCTATTGGGAAATGTCGTCATTACTTTCATCATAACGTATCGCTAACACATATTGTAGTGCATTCTTTTGCTTTGCGTAAAACTTTCAATTCAAGACATGCTATATATATCTTCATATATTTCCTTTGGAGTCACATATTTTGTCTTGTAAACCCATTACGGCCTACTGTTTTGGCTCCATTGGGAATTGCTTATGAATCCCAACCATCGTTGGTAATCTTTGATTTCATTTTAGCATGCTTAGCTCATTGCCATTTAGACAAGCGAGTGCTTTCATAGCTTCTTCTTTGAGATGGTATTACCCTCCATTTGAATTTCACTATGTCTCTCATTTGGTTATTGCCAAGAGGCAATTGATTCTATAGTCTCCTATATCATAGGATACTTGTTTACTCATTCATTTTCCTGGAGAGCTAACGATAGGTATCTTCATATCATGCTCCCCGTTACTCCACCCTCTATGAGGATAGTGTATCTTCAAACTTTCTTATTTGGGTTTAGTCTCGTATACCTCATATGGCGCTTAAAGCACTATATTTTAGTATTTCTTAATCTCATCGGAACTATAAAAGATCCAGCAATTTAGCTATTCCTTTACTTTTGGGGTATCATTATTATGACCGTTGTACCCTCAACGATCATATTCATACTTTATAGATCACATTTGCTCTAAATTCAAACTATACAATGGGGAATATCTTTCAATCGTCTTTATCCGTCTTTATCAATTACCTTTCCCGATTTATATTAGATTTCTCCCCCTCGAAATATGGCATAAACTTTGTTGCCATACTTTCGAAAACATTCATAACTTTTAGAAATGAGGAAACATTTGTCACTTTACTTCATTCACATGATCGAGTCATGCAAAACAAAGTTATTTCTAAAAAAAAAACTTTTGGGAGTACATTTTCTCATTCCACTTCATGAACTCAACGATTCCTTTAATACTTTTGCAAGTTACACTTGCGTGTCATTCTTTTCTTTAGGTTCATCTGTAACTTTCTGTTCTCCTTAAACTCATTGAATGCTTAATGACTATGACACAATGGAAGTGCACGGTCAACACTAAAGCACACGAGTCATCGTAACTTTCTCCCCGCCGTGCGATGAGTATTATGCCAAACTTCACCGCTATGCGGGATTTGATCAACATTTGCACTATGTTAACTTTACCCCGCCATGGGGTTGCTTTGTCAACCTTTTCTCGCTATACGAGATAATCCCTTTAAGGGATATAAGTGCCATGATGGCTCTCGGGGCATATTCAATCATCGAATCAAAAAATATTCCGAATACTTTGTACCACATATCACACACATGGTTAATCCGACGTTGGTCAAATTAGACATGTATATGACTTATTACAATTCTTATCATAGGGTGCTTAGAACTGAATATTAATTTATTCCTTATAAAAGTATATATATAATACAATTGTTAAAAGAAAAAACATGAAAGTCACTTCTTCAACTAAACTTTTCTTTTCTTATATCAATATCCCTGAAAACTTTTCTTTTCAAGCTATTCTTTGAAGAGAACACTATCCCTTAAGCAATTGACATTCTTTCTTACAAAACTTGCCCTTAGGCCTTTCATCATCTGAGTCACAAGTATACAACTTATTTCTTTCTGCCTTCAAGAATGAAAACACGAAGATTCTTTGTCTAAAATTATTCAACAATAATAATCAATAATGAGTATGAAATATAACCCTACGTTGGTCTGGTTAAAACATACTCATTAAACTTTTTAATCTTTCTTTTGTATTCTAAATCACCAATGGGTAGAAATAGAACAAAACATCATCCTTTTATATTAATTCCACATCACCGTTGGGCAGAAATGAAATTAACATTTGAAGAACTCAATAATCTTATAACATTCTTCAAATTAAACTCTCCCGTTGGTTCGAGTTTAATTAGAAGATAATCATTAACATTGCAGCGGAAACATGTAAAATACAATTCTTTATCTTTATGTATTCTCTGAAAATTGGTCACTTTGATGCAAAATATATCGAGAAAATAAACTTTAATCTCATAAATAAACTTATAATATTGCTATCATCAACGTTGGTCAGAAAATAACAATATTATAATTTAACTTTATCAATAAACCATATGTTCCTCCAATTAAAATTTAACCTTTAACTTTGCAGCGGAAAACGTGACAATTTTTCAATTGTTCTTCTTTAGAATTTTGGTCCGAAGACCTACTTTTGTCGGCAAGCCAGCCTGTTCGCGCGTGGCAAGCGACCCATCTCCCCCCCGCGCGCGAGCACTCTAGCGGCGGGAGAATTGTATCGAAACAATAACATCATATTATTGCTATTAATCAACGTTGGTCAGAATAATAACAATATTTCAATAACTGTAAAATTATCCATTTTCAAAATTAAATTCTCCCGTTGGTTCGAATTTAATAATGAAAATGACAACAACTTTAAATACGCAGTCCAGAAACATAAAAGGCACTTTACTAATCTCTGAACAAAATTATCGTTGGATAAAATTTGTACAAAAAATTAGCATGCAAAACGATTCAAAATCATCAAATTATGCTTCAAAACTGTTTCTGGATATTGAAAATACTAAATTTTCGCATGTTCCTATTCATTTGGCCAATTTGGCCCAAACCAGCCTGCGCGGCCCATGGACTTCTCGCGCTTGCGCTGCAGCCCAGCCCAGCTAGCGCTGCGGCCTGCTTCTTCTTTCGCGCGCGCGCCGGCGGCCCGGCAAGCTAGCGCGGCGACCCGCCCAAGATGGCACAGTGCCGCTTCACCCTTTTTTTTTTTTTTTTTTTTTATTTCGTCTTTGTCGCGGCCCAATAGGGAGACGGTCCCAGCGAGCTGCGCGGCCCACGGCCTCGCGCGCCAGCGCTCCCCCGCGCCCAGGCCTTAACGTGGGCCTGGGCCGGGAATTCATTTTCCCGCCTGGGCCGAAAGGGGCGCGGATGGGCTTCGGTCGATCACAGCCGTCCGTCGGCGCCGCCCTAGATCGAACGGCCGAGCGCGCACATCGGAGGATCAAAACCGGCGTCCGGTTCCTCAGCCCAAACCCTAGCACATTTCCACCCCTTCCCTTCTCTCTCCATCGCGCAGCCGCAGCTGCTCTTCTTCTTCCTCGCTCCTGCTCCAGGCTCCCCGGCGGGAAGCTCGGGCCCGCGCTCGCCCTTGGTGGCTGCGGCGGCGCCCGTGGCCCGGCGGCCGTCCGCTTCGCGCTCCCGCCGTCGCCCCGGCGCCCGAGTCCTCGCCGCCGCGCCTCTTCTCCAGCGTCAGCATCAGAGCAGCGGCCTCCCAAGGCCGGCCGGAGGAAGAAGACGGCGCCGCCCTTGGTCCTCCCGCCGGCGCGCGCGCTCGCCCTTGGCAGAGCGCGCCGCCGTCGAGGGGTTCGGGGTTGGTGCCCTTTTGCAGGCGAGCGTGCGCAGTGTATGCTGCACGACACTCTGTCCGTCCGCGCACCGTCCATGGGGACGGCCGGCGGCGTGGTCGGGATGGTAAGACCCCAGGTAGGCCTGCATCCCCTCTTTTCTCTCTGTTCCTTTTCTTTTCCCTTCCCGATCCCAAACTAGGGTTAGGGATTAGGGTTCGTGGCCGATCTGAGATCGGTTTGCCTTTCTTTATCCAATCGGATCAACTGCTTTTGCTACCCAACTCTAGATCCACGTACTAGACAGGAGCTGATACCATTGTTATAAATAAAGGATCACTAGCAGTGAAATCTAGCGGGTAATCTTTAGAAAATGGTGGAAAACCACTGTGCACCTCACGGTGCACGAGTCAGAGAGACATGGGAGAGCGGGAGAAAGAGGAGAGTGGGAGGATATACCGACGGGGTCGTCGCGGTAGTTGAGATGGAGCCGGACGTCCTGGCAGCGGTGTGGACGTCGGGGACGTCGGGTTGGTGCAGGGGCGACGGTGAAGATGCCGGTGGCGCTTCCCGTCGGCAGCACCTCCCTCTGGATCGGATTAGGGTTTGGACAGTGGGGTGGCGGCTCGTGAACCTCGTGACTAGAGCCATTGGCCCCCACCTCCTCTTATAGGCACTGTGCGACAGGGGCCCACCAGCCAGTGTTTGACTGGGCTCCCCCCGATCAGGGGCGATCAAAGGCCCTGACTCGGTCGTTGGACCGAGTCAGGAGGAGATCAACTAACAGTGACGACTCGAGCTCCTGGATGCGCCTTCGTGGCTGCTTCACGTACTCGATCGTGTCGCCCAGGATCGATGCCCTGTCCATCTTTGTGACGAAGGGCACCAAGGACCGAAGCATGACGAACCTCTCGTTGAGCTTCTCCCTCCTTCGCCGCTCCTTGACAACATGGCTGGCACTCAGTTCTGCCGGCTGGACCGGCACTGGCGCCAGCGCTCTCCGCGACCGGCTCGTGCCTTCGCCGCCGTCGTCTCTCGGCTCAGGCAACTGGACGGCGGCGTCTCCTCTATAACTCCGGTGACCGCTGCGGCCAGGGGCGCCGAGCAGGATGCTCTTGAGCATTCTTTGTGGGACGCCTTCATCAGGTATCAACATGCTCTGAAGATGACCATTGCTTCTTGCTTTGTGGTTCCAGCTGGTCCTCCACGTTGAGAATGACGAGTTCTTGGAGAGTGCCAGGTAGGCTTTGGTGTTTGAAGCTGCTTGCGTTTGCCGGCACGAGTTGAACCGTAAGATTGTCAGGACCGTTTCGACGTAATGTGCGTTTTCAGCTAGTACTGCTTGATCTTCTGCCGCTGAAGAACAAATGGATACAGTAGGTGAAAAAATATAATGTTTATTTTGAATGGAAGCTACAAAAGATATACTCTCTCTATCTAAAATAGAAGTCATTCTCACTTCTTGAGAAGTCAATTTTTTTCAAACTAACTAAATATACATACAAGAATATTAATATTTATAATACATAATTAATATCATTACATAGATCATTGAAAATACTTTCATAATAAACCTATTTAAAAATATAAATGTTGCACACATTTTCTATAAACCTAGTCAAAGTTAAGAAAGTTTAACTTGTACGGTTTCATAATGTCCTTCTTTTTGGAACGGAGAGAGTATGTATTTTATCTTTCTGACCATACAATATTCAAGAAGTTGTTTATTTTTTTGGATTATAAGATTATTAAATCATGATAGATTATCATATCTCCATTTTGATACATATTCACCTTTTCCATAATATTTCTCAATATGGTCAGCAGTTGATGGTGTTCCCTCTACACAGCTCTAAATTTATTATTTCAAAAGTTCTCAGAGATCTTTTGTTTCTACTTTTCTTTACTACCTCTTTTTAAGTGTTTTTGACTCGTAGATAAACTACTCTCTGCATTCCAATTATAAGATGTTTAGACTTTTTCTTGATATATTGTGTTTACTATATAATATCGAGACATCATATATACTCCCTCCATCTCTGAATAAATCAATTCCTATAGCTATTCTAAGTCCTACTTTTTTATGTTTGACCATCTTAACTACAAAGTTATAGACTGTATTGAGATCTATAACTTTGGTTTAGACCATTTCAATGTACAAGGTCGTTTGAAAAGTTCAAAATCTTTGCATTATAAATTTTAAAGATTTAGGCCTCTAAATGGTTTTTGGATGCAATTTTTGTCAACTATAAAGTGTTTTTATTAAATTTAGAGCTACAACTTTAGTATGTAGCATGTCAACATGCATTCAAGGATTTTTTTAAAACTAAAAAAAGATTTCAAAATCTGAGTACTTGAAATGAATATTTAAGCCTCTAATATCTTAGATCGTGTTGAAAAATATAACTTCAATCTAGACAATGTCAACATCCTAGGGCATTTTTTTTAAAAAAATAAAATTTGAATTTCAAAAATCTGTTTACTTTGCAATGAATATTGAAGCTTCTAAAAGATCTCAAATAAAATTATTGTCTACTAAGACATTATAGATCCATCGAGTTCTACAATTTTTATATAAACTTTAAATTGATCCAACTTCATATGAAAAAATTTGAAAAAATTATATATGATTTTTCTTTTATTAGAGAAAGAGAGGCCCTGACATGTAGGCTCCACTGCACATTAACAAAACCATCCAAAACCCACTTTTTGGTTAATCCCTCAGGGGTAAATAAAATGGGAACTGAGGTTTGTATATATGCTCTAGTTCATTTAAGATAGTACCTTATTTTAATTTCAAGGGAGTTTAAAATTATTTACTGTGAGATTGATATATACACATGTCCAATTACCTGTGTGTTGTAGATATTTACTGCTTATGTCTTCGTCGAGAAAATGACGCCACAGACCAAATTCATCCTGCGCTACCAGATTACCATTGTTCTGGCAAACCATAAACACTGGGATCTATTCATACACTTGATGGTTTGAATAAGCTTCTCTTACCCTTGCCGACGCTCCAATCAGCATCAGCTCCCTGCTCCCTGCATTGAGCATTTCCTTCTCATTGCCTAGATTAGTGCCCTGTGGCGAATGCCGGCTTGAATCATTTCCAGTATTGGTCTCTAAATCAATTCTGTCGTCAAATTCCATTTCATCATTATGCTCTGGATTGAGACTATTTTTCTGCACATTTGTGTCACCATTGCAGTTTTCTATTTTTGGGAATGGCTGATGATTAATGTGTGTTGTTGGGGTCGAAGTTGAATGCCCTGAGAAGGTAGGTATTGTGTGGGCGCCAATTTGATCCATGAAGATGCCCCTAGCATACTGAATTAAACAGATGTCTTCTTCTACCTGAATGGTAATCATATATAGATTTGTTAGATCCTATTGTTTCCCGGCATCTCCACATAATTTATGTTTGGTTATTATTAGTTGAAAATATTATTTGAATTTTATGTAATTATTGATCAGTTTGTAGAATTAACAGTTAACGGCTGTAATTTCTAAAATGTATAATTGACTAGCTCACTGACCTTCTCTGTAGTTCCAATTTCCAGGATGCCATCATCAACTGGAATGCATGCTACTGTCTGCATTATTAAGATTGAAGTCAACGCATAAAAGCATTGATCATATATGCGTGAGATTCAATATTTAGTGCAAGCCATGCAGTTGATGAAATATATTGGAAACTTAATTGAAAATAGAATAGTTTCACTGAAAATAAAGACTTACACTTCGCTAAAACATTGTTGTAAAACTAGAAGTGATTTGTTTTAGTATTGAATGGAAAACATTGATAAGGCTTATACAACAAAAACTAAACAGTGGTTTCAGAAGCGAATTTTAATACCTGGATGCCTGCACTCTGATATTTGTTGCCACAAATATTTGTGATGCATGCCCCACATGAAAAGAGTAATAAAAGGAGAAAATTAATAAGCACCTTCAATTCTCTATCTTGAGGGAAAGAAGGTAATAAGACTTTTTTATATGAATATAAAATTTGAGCTTCATGCTCATATCCTGAAAGGAAAATAATGTTTTAAAGTTCAACTACAATCATAAGCTTATCTTTTGTCATGCTTCTCTTCACTATCGTTTTGGGTTTTCTACATACATTATTTTTAATATGCATCTATACATAGACAATGTCTAGATACATAATGAAAGTATGGTTTGATATGCAACTAAACAGGGTATTAAAATGAGCCACAATGTTCGAACCATGACACTGGGGCATTGAAATGAGATTACACGCATCATTTAATTAATGTTCCACACAAATTAGTATCAAGTATTTGTGGCTAGAAGAGTATCAAACGTTTCTTTAAAAAAGATGGAAAAGAAGGGAGACAGTATGTGTACCCTAGCGAGAATTGCTCTTGAGAACACTTTGCTGTCAACTTTGTTTGCCCCACATAGCCACACGTGAACTCTCCTTACAAATGCCTCCCCAGGCAACCTGAAATGTGAATATTTATAAATGGAACGTTTTCTTGTAAATGGAAGGTTTTCTTCTTACAACAAAAAAGAACATTATCTCTGTTTGTTATATGAAATGTTTGTGCTTGCCATTTCATTATTTATTGATGCATGCTGCATCAGCTATATGATCCTGAAAAGGATGTCAAATTAAGAAGCAAGTTCTAATAGTATGAATAGGTTAGGGTGAATAAAACTATGGTTTGAAATGCAGCTAAACATGAACAATTGTTTGAATGCTGAGTATGTACTCCCTCCGTTCCAAATTGTAAGTCGCTTTGACTTCTTTTTTACTTTCATTTTGCTATGTATCTAGATATACGTAAGATCTAGATGAATAGTAAAATGGATGTACTAAAAAGGTCAAAGTGACTTACAATTTGGAACGGAGGGAGTATATAATACCAATGTTAATATAATAGTTATCATTGTTAGAGTGACTTGTGCTGCAATTTACAGTACTGCTGATTGTACTTCTTTGGAGGCATTTGATGAAGCTCTCTGAATTGCGGCGGGAGGATGAAGGTGCTCATGGTGGCTTTTTGTCTTAGTGATAAAGATTTAGTTGTCCGAGCAAATCATGAGTCATGTGTTTTGTACAAGCCAACATCTTAGTTTTGTAGCTACTTGTGTAGCTTGGTTATTGCTTTAGTATTTCCCGTGAAAATTTGTACAAAAACAAATGTTGATGTTTCAATGAAAATGATGAGCAATGTTTTATAGCAATGCTGTGATGATTTGGCACTAATTTGTGATGTGGAAAAACAAATTTCTAGCAATAATGTGATGATTTGGCACTAATTTGTGATGTTCTTTTTCGTCACAATAGTTTGGATTTGGGCTTGGACATGGGCTTCATGTAGGAGAGGAGCAACTAATTCATGACGATCACAAATCCTAATCTATGATGGCTCAATTAGATCCAACAAATGTATGACGTGAGATATATGATTGATTTTTTGATCGTCATGGTAAGTTAACTGTGACGTATTTTCGACTATCTATGACCAAAGTGATCGTCATGTAAAGCACCATTCCTTGTAGTGTAAAAGGCACAAACGGACCTAGCAACAGTACTAAGGGCTAATTCGATTCCGTCTAATCATATGAAACTACGAGATATAATATGTTCTAGTTTGTGCTGCCTTAGTGATGTAAAATATAATATGCAGAAGCATTTTTTCAGTTTGATGTCCTAAGAACAAAAAAAATTGAAGTAGAAATAGATGAAAATTGAACAAAAATACTCGTACCTTATGAAGAAATAGTTAAAAAATCTACCATAAATAAAATTTAAAGTAGTTTTGAACTTGACATTGATCAAATCAAACTATTTCAGTTGACTGATCATTGCCTTTTCAATTCTAAAAATATAATTTAGTAACAAAAACTATGTATGTTGCAGACAATAATAAGATGTAGCTATGTTATAGAGTGTCATTGACTATTTGTTCTGCAGTAAGTTTACAGAAAGGCAAATAAGTATCATCAAACTATAAGGACACCTAAATGATAATAAAAATAATAATATATTATGATATTGGGAAAGTAGTTGAGCACAAAGGAAAGCTAGTGTACCATACCACAGTTAGTGAATTAGCTTCCGTACAAAATTTAGTGCTTCAGTGCTGCTGCACAAATAAATTAGTACACCATTCCTGAAAAGCATATAAAGATTTGGAAGAATGGGACAAGTGAAATGGAAGCCCTACATTGACTTTCTTTTCAAAGCAACTTTTTCTCACTAAAATGTCAATGCATTAGTATTATATATGCGATCCTCAGTGCGCTAATTCTCACTTTCTGTTCGTGTGCAACAGAGATCTATGGTCTTATTATGTTCCTAGTGCGGTCAAAATTAAGAAGCTAAAAAATTCTATAGGTGATTTGACTAAAAGATTTTTCTTTTTTTTGAAATGCTTGATTAATATAATAGGACTAGATCTTGTCTAACATAAGACTATGTTAATCTATCAATCTATACTCTCTTATCTACTTCAAGTGATGATAATGTGTGATCTGATTGGATCCAAGGGTTAAATATAATAATTATAGTATCTTGATATTTTTTTAAAAAAAATGCTACTTACTATAGTTTTTTTTAATTTACTATGCTATATGCTATCTCTATTGGAAGCTATATTCGTCCACAGGGGACAAGCAACATTACTTGGTTTTACTACCGACTATTCCTATTATTATTTTTTTTTGATGAAACTATGTCTAGAAGTAGGCCTACTAAGATAACTATCTTTTTGAGTCAGAGTTTTAGAGGTGAATGTTTAAAGTGGCAGAGAAACTAAAACCCTAGGACGTTTGTCTATATTAATAGTCGCTTAAGAGAGATGGCCACCTTAGGATGTCCGCCTCTGAAAATGATTAAAAGAGGCTGGCATTTGTTTGTGGGCTGATTTTTTTTTCTGATAGTTATCTTCTTTTTATATAAATTTGGTGAAACTTCAAATTGGTTAACTTGCACTATTATAAAATTCCATCGTCCTTAGTATGGATGGAGTATATCTATTAGGCACAAACAAATTTATATGGAAACATTGCCTAAATGGGCCCTTAAATTATACTAACCACAATGGCTGAAATTGTGAATCCATATAGGCTCTTTTTCTATCAACCACTCCCATTGCTCAGCACTCAGCAGGCGCCAAAAGCTGGGTGTGATTTGAGGTGATGGCAGCACACAACTTAGGTGTCTTATCCGGCGTCATCCACGTATGATTGCCGGCCTTACATAAAGACAGGCACGCGCAGGCAAGTGCAATGGTGTTTCGTACTCCGAGGAGAAGCTTGAGAGCACTCTCACACCTTCTGTCGAGTGACGGCAGATTAGTGAAGGAAAATGGGAAACCCATTGAATGCATATGGACATTTGAGATTGATCGCCTGAGATGGGTTCTAATAAAATCCACACTACTACAGATCATCCACGGATCATTGTGGGATCTAAACCTGACATCACTGCTAGAATTAGATTCGACAGAGGGCAATAAGCAATGATGGGGCTTGCCTATTACCGTACTGTAGTTTTTTTAACCATATAGTAATTGGATAAATATCACTCACTACGTGAAAAATTCACTAAGAGAATGCCCCCTCCCCCCCCCGCCCCCACTGTAGGGGGCGGCTGGCTTTGGAGCCGTCCTTACAGTGGCTCGGGCGGGCCTCAGCTGGCCAGCCGTCCCTATGCTGTGTTGACTGCTCTATTTGATTATTATAATTTTTTTTGCTGAAAATTATCTGTAAGGGAGGCTCTAGATTGAGCCGCCCTTACAAATGGTCACTATTGGGGGCGGCTGGAATACCAGCTGCCCTTACTATGGGCCACTGTAAGGGCGGCTCGTGTTGAACCACCCTTATAGTGAAAATCATTGTAAAAGCATTTAAATAAGGGCGGCTGGCTTAGCCGCCAGTACAATGGCTGACCAGTCGACCCTATTGTGTATTGCTATAGTAGTGACTGCCGAAGTGCCAAGTGTACATATTAACCGACAATTATTGAACGAGTGTCACTGCTAGCAGGTTATGGCTCCACATAGCAGTGATAACATGAGTATCACTATCAGCCTAATACTACATCTTATTTTTTTTTATCACATAGCACAGTACAACGCAAATGCTCACGACACGCGCACACATACATTTACCTCCATGATCACATGTATATAAATCCTACCCCTATGAGCACCTGCGGATAAATGAGCCGGCAGATTTTGAAGTTCATGAAGTCACCACAGATGCCTCATTGTCGACCACTTAGTAATTGTACTTATTCATGGTTTGGTGGCTTGAACCCATTAGTTTTATTTCTAAATAGTTTGTTGATATATTTTATTATACATTTAAATACAGGTCACTCTATAATATTTATATATGATATAATATTGTAATACATGACATATATCATTACCATCAAAGATTATACTTTAGTTACTCAGCATGAGTCGATCGATAATGTATATATTATAATAAAGCACCTGATATATATGAATACAACAACTGTTTTTAATAAACATATAGATGTTTTTTTTTTAATTTGTTCTCATGTGCAGACCAACTAATGCTACAGGAGTCAACAACGAGCCGTGGCATTATGATTAAAATAGTAGGGTTTATACGCGTGTGTTCATATATGTATATCATGTTATAAGCGTCTGCATCTACACTTAGTGTAATCTGCAAAAAAAAAAGTTAATATTTGCTTGTCTTGCTCATTACACGCATAGACACGACAAAATGCAAAAAGAAAAAGAAAAAAGAGAATGGCTCGATTGTGCGCACAAAACAATGTATGCACGTTGTAACAAAACCAAATTGAAGAAAAACAAAAATAAGCATCACTTCATAGTATGTACAATAATAGAAATGGGGTGGGGGTGCATAAAGTGAAAAGTTACATCAGGTGCTAACTCGTGCAAATGCATTGCTGTAATATACATGCAACACATTCATCTGTATCAATCTATATATATCTGGCCATATTCTCTCTCTGTGGTATATCCACTCTTCCGGCGCCGTCAGCTTCGATCTTCTCCTAGGATTTCGAACGCACGATTCTCGAAGCAATGATTACGCTAATCTTTATAGATTTACTACTTACTCCCATGCATGTTCCAACGTGTACTATACTACAAGTTGTACCAATTATGCTCGCCATTCCCCTCGCTCTCGATCTCACTTCCTTTCTCCTTCCTGACGATCTCGTCCAATGCCATCGCACCAAGTAATGGTGTCGTTAATGGCTATTCGATCGTGAATGCAGTGCATCAGCTGTCAACGCCGATCATGGAGCTTCGTTCGTTATCCTGCGACGGCCGCTGCCGGCGCGGGAGCAAACATGGCCGGCACTGCTTCGGCCGCCGGCAGATCATTGGCGGCGACCGCCGCGTCGTCGTCGCTGCGTAGGAACGAGCGCACCACATCGATGCACGGCGCGGCGACGAGCCGCTGCCAGGCCTCGTCGGCCGCGTCGCCGAGCCGCCGGAACACCTCGGTGGCGTCGACGCGCCGGACGCACCCCCACAGCTTGGCCAGCCGCTGGATCTTGGCGCGCTGCCTGCACGAGAGCCGGCTTGTGTTGGCCTTGATGTCCTCGATGGCGGCCGCCAGCAGCCGCGCGCGCTCGGCCTCGTCGTCGCCCGACCACCGCAGGTACGCGTCGAGCTCCGGGACGCCAATGGCGCGCCAGACCCCGCGCGAGTAGCCGTGCTCGGCGCGGCGGCGCGGGTCGAACGCCGCCGCGACCTCGTCCACCAGCCCGCGGGCGCACATCTCGTCGACGCGGCGGGACACGTAGCCGTGCAGCACGGCGCGCCGCACGTCCACCCACAGGAAGCAGCAGTCGTAGCGGTCCTGGAACGCGCGGCGGTCGCCGTCGACGAGCTCCTCCAGGTACGAGTTGGACCCGCCCGCGATGATGGGGAGGCGGCCCCGCACGGTGATCGCGCGCGCGGCGCGGGACGCCTCGCGGCGGAAGTCGGCGGCCGTGAACTCCTCGTCGGGGCGCGCCACGCCGAGGAGGTGGTGCGGCACCCCCGCGCGATCCGCCTCCGTCACCTTGTTCGTCGTCACGTCGAGGCCGGCGTGCACCTGGATCTTGTCGGAGTTGATCACCTCGCCGCCGAAGTGGAGGGCGAGGTCCACCGCCAGGCGCGACTTGCCGGTGCCCGTGGCGCCCATCACCACCACGGCCTTGTGCCTGTTGCTGGCACTACTGACCAGCGGTGGAGGTGGCGGCGCCGGTGGCAGGGGCTGCGCCATGCCTCGTTCCAGCTGCCTTAGGTCGACGGACGGCGGCGGCGGTGCTACTAGCTGCCTTATTGGGAGGGTGGTGGTGGTGGTGACCGCGGCGGCCGTGGGCGCCAAGTAGAGTGACATGGTTTTTTTCTTGTCGCTGTCGTTTAAGTTGCTTGTTAAGTATACTTAACTGGTTGTTGTTGCTTGGGTCAAGAATCGAAGTCTTTGAGATCTTCTGGTAGTTAGTTTGTGAGTTAGGCTGCAGATGGTGTTGGGTGGCTATTTATATTGTGCTGGCTAAACAAGTGGGACAAAAGGATCATGTCCTCGTTGCAATACAAAATGAGAATGCGTATTGAAATGAAAACAAGTGTATGAGATAAAGGTTCAGATCCCATGCCCATTGATGGAGCCGGAATGGTACGTATGTACGCTAGCTAGCTTCATGTAGCAATTTGGGCTTTGTTGAATTTCAAGCTCTTTGGAATTTCAGAGGAATTTCATATCTAGCAGTTTCATCTTGTAGGATTTGAGGAAAAAGAAATATCCCATTTTGAAGTTGGTATACCCATATATAAACCAAATATGTGGTGTTTGAGAAACTGTACGTAGTGATCTGCGATCTCCTCAAGGCTCTTATATGTATTTAATTAACTAGGAGATGCCTCGCGCGTTGCTGTAGAAATTGCAAAGAATTTAGAATGAAATTGATGATGATGTATGTGGATAGCTTGCAATTAAAATGTTAAAGATGAGATGATGTTGATAGTTAGTTGACGATGATGTGGATGGCTTGCATATTTAGATAGATTTTTAGTGTGAATTAGCTTTATAAGAGATATAGATAGACATAGATGAGGGCTAATAGGAATTTGGATTCCAGAATGCTCATAGCCGTTGTGAAAGCGCGGGCTTGGATAAAATGATGCTTCTTTAATTCTTACTCCCTGCGACTTAAAATAGATGTCATTCTCGCTTCCCCAGAAGTTAACCATTTCTAACTTTGACCACTTATATATTAAAAAATATTAATATTTATAATACATAATTAGTATCATTAGATAGATCATTAAATATACTTTCATAATAAACTTGTTTGGAGATATAAATGTTGCAAGTATTTTCTACAAATCTAGTCAAAGTTGAGAAAGTTTGACCGGTATGTATTTCATAACGATATCTATTTTAGGACGGAGGAAGTACATGTGGTGAATTGGTGGTGAGGCTGAGAAGGGTACGTATGCATGAGAACAGCTTTTGAGAAGGCAAATTTTAAATTATACTCCTACCAACTTATTTACATCAAACTTCTCAATTTGAATGAAGCATAACTGCCAGATACTAATAACTTCTCGTAAAACTCAACACATGGTACTGATCTCTTACAGCTACAAAAGGTCTCACTGAACCATTTTAAGTGAAGGATATGTATAGTAGTACCTTTGCTTAAGCGAGCACGTGAGACATATTTTTGTGTGTTGGATTTCCAGACTGTATCCAGACACTCAGGATCAGGATGATTTGTCTAAACAATCCTTGTGAGCAGAAAGATTCAACCATAGATTTGGCGAATGCAAGAAAAAGGTGCAGGTCAACAGAAAGGACTGCTGAGCTGAGCTGTATGTAAGAACAAAATTTGCCTTTACTAAATATTGCCTCGGTATCTGAAATTCTTGTCAAATCATGGAAGATACACACAGATTTTGTACGTATCTTACACAGATACAAATGACACAAAAATGTATGTGTGTGTGCGGAGAGAGAGAGAGAGAGAGAGAGAGAGAGAGAGAGAGAGAGAGAGAGAGAGAGAGAGAGAGAGAGAGAGAGAGAGAGAGAGAGAGAGAGCAACAAGTTGCATTTAGATAGGCAGATCATGCAGCGCACAAAGCATGCGCAGTGGGAAAGACCAAGCCACAGACTAGATTTAAGGCAAACGTGATGCTGAATGCAATTATGCGGATGGCATGCAGGACTATTTTCTTTGGGATCCCCATATACGCGGAAACATGACTCGTTCTTTGTCCACACCAATCACCAACCCTACATGTATAAGTTGCTTATGGACAAAGTTATGATACAAATAATTTTCTACTAACAAATATACTTGGCTTAATTAAGACCACTAGTCACATCTACCACTCCTCTTTATAGGGCTATTAGTGTTGAACATCGAAATATGATCGGCTGAGTTGAAGATGGAACCAGAAAAGAAAATACAATATTGACAATAGACAAATTTGGGCCGAACCAGCAAGGATCAAAGAAAACCAGCCCAGGCCGGTTCGGATCCTTCACTGCCCGCTGAATGTAAAAACCAGACTAGGTTGATTTCTAAACCAACCTAAGCCGGGTTGTGCAGAGAAGCCTGCAACTAGTATTAAAACCAGCAAAAAGTCTCTAGCCTAGTGGTTAGAGCACCTGAGTAGCATCCAACAGGTCTAGGTTGGACTCTCCTTGGGAGCGAATAAAATAAGTCTAAAATAAAAACAATTAAAAAATAGTTTGAGGTTTTCCCTACTGACTTCGGTCAAAAAAACCAGTATTAAAACCAGCTTGAGTCAGTTTTGGTAGCTTGAGGGCAATTCAAGGTGTTCTAGATAGAACTTTTTCGATCTTGTGGGAAACTTTTAGATTGCATCTAGAATATATGTTTCCTACTAGGATAATACTACCTCCTCTATTTTATATGAGAGCTCCTCTATTTATATGAGAGGATTATCACTGATTGAGAGAACCACCTATCCAATTGACAGAATACAAATCTACCCTACTTGTACCCTCTCCTCTACTCCAATCTGTTATAGTTATTCGTTATTCATTGCCGTTGCTGAGCATTGCTGGTTCAACAACAACTCCGTTCTCGAATATGTTGGCTAGCTCTAGGGCAGGCCATAGTTGCTGCACACCAAGGTGCCCCTCGAGCTTATGGGGTTTTTAGGTTTCAAGAGATCTTGTTGGCATTTCTTGCATATCACACTCCCGATAAGGCTTCTTTAGTGATGTGTCTTGCGTATTATTGCTAGAGGCACAAGGGTGAAGTGTTCACGTGTGTGCCCAATATTAGGCGACAACTGACTTTTGAAAGTCAGCTAGGCTAAATTGGCCCACCTCTACTGAGCGTTCTGGCTCCGTGTTACCTAAGCATCAACAATTAACAGTGAGCTAGGGTGGTACGGTGTTGTTACATCAACATCAACGCTAATATATATTTGTTGCCATTTCCCATTAGCTGGATCTACATCACACATAGTTGCCTACAAGTATTACTATCCACCCCTATTAATTCGTTTGCAGTTTCTTCCTTTGTTCACACGTAATTGCCCATGAGTGTTCCTATTCACCTATTCCTTTTCATTCTCTTCCTTTCTGAAAAGGTCAGAGCTAGGGTAAAGACTAACTTGGTACATAGCAAGCTAAAGCAGATACCAGTTCCTAAGTAGTTCAGGAGGATGGCCATGGATGGAGCACACATTGCATGCACTGCAACAATCGAACTAAAGGTTATTGACTAGAATATTGAATTTTATGAATTGCCTTTAATTTTATATTAAGATATACTCCCTCTATTCCAAATTATGAAATGTTTTGGCTTTTTTAAGATAGATAGCTTTTACTATAAATTTGGATATACACTGTCTAGATACATAGTAAGAGCAACGTATCAAGATAAAAATCATCTTATAATTTAGAACGGAGGGAGTAGGTAACTTCATTTGTAAAATAACTAAAACAAACCGTAGATTTCTCTCATTAACTGTTAGTGGAAGAAAAAAAAAATACCACACGTTTATTTTAGTATTGTGAAAAATTGGCTAATTATAAACATTATCAAACCATCCTAGGCATGATGAATAATGGTATACAAGAACACTTCATCCCTGTGTTCTCATAGCAACCTCATTTTTGAAACAGCTTCTTGTTCAATTTGAGATCCAAAAGGAATGTTGCTTCTAATCCTGTGGTATTCTTGGAGAAGCTTTACCTTTTCAGACAAAGGAAGTTTATAGAAAAACAAGACAATTACATCGATGCTCAACTTTTCTTTTTCTGAAATTCCCATTCCCCAACAATAGTTTCTCTAACATGAATTCTGTGGGGGCGGGGGCTCACTAAATTCACAAGATTTTTTGTGGGGGCCGGGGGGCAAAGGCAACTGATGCGTTCATGGAAAACGGTCGTGGCAAAAGACAGGCGCAGGTTAGCCGCGCGCACCAGGAGAAAAGTTGCAGCATTGTCTTGTGTACCTCGGCCCACAAGGCACACTGACTTTGATCTATCTATCTATTATACATACTTATCTTATTTAATTTAAAATAATACTGGCAATGGGATACGAACAGCTAAGTTCTACAGTTGGCGCCAACAGACACACACATAGTACACATATATATTGGTAGATGATTTAAATTATGCACAGTGCATAGCTAAAGTCGAGTAGTCCTAGCTAGAAGCATCATATCGTCACACATAAACACTACTAGTACTCTACTAGGTCAGAGAGAGGACGTACGTGTGTGTGCCTATGCTTTTGTTTCCTTGTGTACTTGTGTTCGTGCCACTACTGCCCGGCCCAGTCCTCCCAGCTGCACTTTAATAAGTATATATATGTATAGGGAGACGCGTTGGCTTCTATTTAGCAGAAAGTATGAATGCTCCAAGAAGTAAACGATGGGCAGCGTACCTCTACGGCGAAGTACAATTTGCTCCTGCCTTTGATAGTCATCATTGTGTCTCCTAGTACTAGATTGCGCTTAACATGCGAGATTCCTAACGAGCATGTTACGTCATGCATAGCGTTGATAAATTGTGCGCGTTATATTTGGTCTGTAAATATTTAAGGTCCATTTGATACACATGGTAGTTATTAGTTAGGCTAAAATATGGCTTGAATTAGCTATGGTTGATTAGCTAGTGGCTAACAACTAGTTAAAGACAACAAAAAATTAATTATCCTATATATTAGTCCTCCTATTTAAATGCACTAGAGCTAATTTTAACTAATTTTTAGCTAGCTAGGTATGGTCCTAGAAGCAGCATCGTCACACGTAAACACTAGAGAGAGGACGTACGTGTCCGTGCATATGCTTTTGTTTCCTTGTGTGCTACGTACCTGTGTTCGTGCCATGTTGCTACAGCCCAGCCCTCCAATAATCTGCACTTTAATATGTGGAAGACGCGTTGGTCTCTAGTTAGAAATACAAGGACGTGTTGGCGTGCTCCGCCGCGCCCGTCCTTTTTTTTTTAGGCAAACAGTAAAAGGCGGTGAGCATTACAGGAAAAGCAATGAACAGTAACTAACAAACAGTAGCAAGTCGGTTGAACTGTGTTTCCTTCAGCGCTACAGTCGTAGAAAAATCGGCTGATCAGTCCTTTCTTCACGTGGGCACGGCGACCGTCCAGCGTTTTATTCCTGGTTGAAGCTACTAATTTCTTCAGCGCTATAGTCCACACGTGGGCACAACGGCCTCCCCCTGGTGCACCGGCACCAGGCTCCAAAAACATTTTATGAGTGAGCTACTGGCCTGGCTACCACCGTTGGTGCACTTAGGGGCGAAGCCACGTTCACCTTCCCTGGTGCACCGGCACCAGGCTCCAAAGCGTGTGCACCAGGCAGTCAGGCACGTAGCTTGTGCTAGCTGCAAACGTGTGGCCGACCTAGGCATAGCTATGCATTGGCATAAGGATTAAACTTTGATCAGAAACGTACCATGCGATTCACTCTCCAATCAATGCTTTCCGTGCCCGGCTTGGTTGACAGCTTAGGGCGTCCCCAACAGCGATTACAAATCGTTGGCTGATGTGGAGACTAAAAATAATTAAGAAAAAGTAAAAAGTAAGATTAGCAGCAAGTATGTCAGTGACATAAAATCTCGGGAAATGTGCGAGCAGAGCTCTTGCCAGCGCGCTAGCTCAGTAAGTTTTCTGGTTCTCTCTGTTTCTGATCGAGTAGGTGACACTCCTAGCTAGCAAACTCGACGGCCTTTTGGGGACGCCCTTAGGGAGAGCCTGCGACGAGAAGACGAAGGCATGAGCCAATGGCTAGTATTCTCACTGCTGGCTTGGAGGCATGCAGTAGCCACTGTGAAACAATTGAATTACACTAGTACAATTGAATTTATTAAATTATGGTCTATCGAAGGAAGCTCAAATGCTCAATTCTATTTGTAGTTGTTCTTTTTAATGTGAAGAAAGCTCATACTAATTATTGTAGATTCGTATGGTATAGACAATAAAACTTTGCTTTTTTATTTCTTCTAGTCTTGATTGAACAAACAACATACTCGTTGACGGTGAGGCATCTATAGTACCTTTGTCAATCTTAAGATCTGCTGGCATAGTCTTTTATTAGATGCTCATAAAGATAGGTTGTGTGTGCATGCATTGTTAGTGGTACTGCATGTTTGTGAGTGTGTCCATAGAAAACGAGAAATTGCAAATCTCAAGGACAAAAAAAATGGAAAAAAAGATTAAGTGGTGAAGAATTCACACCCGAGCCTCACTACGGGAGACAGGGACTTCGCCGACAGCCCCACATTTTGCCGACAGCCAGACCCAGAGCTGTCGGCGAAGAATGTCTTTGCCGACAGCCTACTCCCGCTGTCGGCAAAGAATTCTTTGCCGACAGCCCTCAGGCTAAGCGCTGTCGGTGAACAAATCCTGTCGGCAAAGGATATCTTTGCCGACAGTATTGTTGTCGGCAAAGAATTCCTATGTGTATGTTGGACATGTATATACTCGTTTCGCGACGTTATGTGTATTCTGGACATGTATCGATGGATTTGACGGCGTTGATGTTTGGATTCACGTTGAGACCGAATTCGATGCTCAAATGTGGTTCATATGCTATATTGTTGTGAATAAATGTGGTTCTGTGGTATATATATGCGATAAATGTGGTTTAAATGCAAGAAAATAGCAAAAACAAAAGAAAATAAATATATTGCCCAGCTTTGCCGACAGCATAGGCCAATGCTGTCGGCAAAGCTTGGCATTTTCCCAGCGAGAATGCCAGCTTTGCCGACAGCCTTACTTTGCCGACAGCATCCGCCATAGGCTTTGCCGACAGCCCAGCAGGTACTGTCGGCAAAGCCTTTGCCGACAGCCTGCAGGTACTGTCGGCAAAGCCTTTGCCGACAGTCTCAGAGGCTGTCGGCGAAGCCTTTGCCGACAGGCTACAGGTGGCTGTCGGTGAAGGAGACGTCAGCCGTCTTGACGGCGCAGTTTCCTTCGCCGACTGAACACGTGGCTGTCAGCGAAGCAATGCCGACAGACCAAACATGCCTGTCGGGAAAGAGACCTTTGCCGACAAATACTTCGCCGACAGGGCTTTGCCGACAGGTAAAGCGGAACCCTGTCGGGAAAGCCTTTGCCGACAGGATTAATGTCTTCGCCGACAGCTTCAAGCTAAGCTGTCGGCGAAGAGGGCGTTCCCAGTAGTGCCTTGAATTGATATGCAGATTTAAACTAAAAAATACTACGTCACGTTTAAGCTTCAGATGGCTGATGAAATAAAATTCTAGTATTCTCTCTTATTCTATAACATGACATGACTAATCAGTATTTGAACATTGTTAGTGCTTAATTAACTAATATATTTGGCCTACCAATTCAGTTACAAGCCAGTTCATTACGGGAGGTTATTGGAAAAAGTCGTGTAGAGAAATGAATTGTTTAATATGTTTTACAAAAAATGTTGAAATTTGGTGAAAACTTCTATTAAGATAGAAATTTGACAAAAAAAACAAAATTTCATGGGACCCTATGACAACTTGTATTTGTAGTGAGGCACCAGGGTTGAACAAGCTCTAGCTTCGTCCCTCAAGAATAATGTGGCAGAAAGTATGAATGTTCCAAAGAAGTAAACGATGGGCTGGTACCTATACAATGAATGAAGGACCATTAGCTCTGCCTCTGATACTCATCATTGTGTCTCCTAGTACTAGATTGCGCTTAACATGCGAGATTCCTAACGAGCATGTTATGTCATGCATAACGTTAATTTTTTTTAGATAAAGGATAGTACATATTCGGCCTCTACATCTAATGGATGTACATAGCCTTTATTACAAAAGTGTGGTAAACAACAGAAAAAAAGGAGCCAAAGTCTTATAAATAGACTAGGAAACTAAAGCAAACGATATAGCTGCTTCCACCCTCTATTGGAAATCTCCAGAGCTATCGTCTCTAATTTCTTGCTCATGGTGGTGAGGGCATCCTTGGCTTGCTCTTCACGCTGCAGCTGGGCCCAGAAGTGTAACTAATACGCTCCCCTGAAGATAATCTGCAAAATAGAGTTAGTTTTCATTTTATTGAAAACAACGTCATTCCGACATCGCCAGATAGCCCAACATAAGGCAGCCATCCCAACCCAGATCAAGCTTTTGACTCTCTTATGCTAATTCATAAGCCAGTTACAAAACATGTGTCTGATAGATCTAGGTTTGTCTAAACTAGTAGCAAAGAAAATGATCCTCCACATCAATTGTGCACATGGGCAATCTCGGAACAAGTGTTGAATGGTCTCATTCCTATTGTAATATACACATTTCTGGCTCCCATTCCAGTTTTTTCTGGCCAGGTTGTCTTTTGTTAAAGTGACACCTTTTTGTAGGAACCAGAGGAAGATCTTAATTTTAAGAGAAACTTTGATCTTCCATATATTTTTATGACGAAAAGGTGGTTGCACATCAATGAGATGGAGATACATTGAGCGGACAGAAAATAACCCTGATTTGGTTAGATTCCATTTAAAGATATCTGATTCTACCATCAATTCGACATTTGAAATTCTTGCTACTAGATTATGCCACTCCAAAAGTTTATTATCCACCAAAGCCCTCCTAAATGAGATGTTCAGGGGGCTTGTGGCCATTACCTTGTATACAGTTGCGTGTTGATCACGTACTATATTAAACAAGGCAGGATATGTAACTTTTAGAGGTGTATCCCCCACCCATGTGTCATCCCAGAACCTCATACTGGTTCCATCTTTGATCTGGAAAGAACCATTAGCCAAGACCTCATCTTTAATATGCAAGAGTCCTCTCCAAAAGTGAGAGTCATTAGGTTTGGCTGTCACTTGAGTAAGTGATTTGGATCTTAGGTATTTATTCCTTAACAAAGACTGCCACATGCCATCTGTGTTGAGCAGATTAATCAACCATTTGGCCAGTAGGCATTTGTTTTGTAATTCTAAGTCAAGGATACCTAGACCCCCTTGGTCCTTAGGATGACATAAGATGTTCCATCTGGCAAGTCTATACTTATGTTTTTCAGATAAACCTTGCCAGAAGAACCTCGATCTGAATTTATCAAGGTTCTTTAAGACCCCCTTAGGAATCTTGAAAAAAGACATCATAAACATGGGTAGGCTGCGTAATACAGAGTTAAGCAGGATAAGTCTTCCCCCATAGGATAAGTATTTGGCTTTCCAGCAAGAGAGTTTTTGTTGAAATCTTTCTTCAACCTTTCTCCATTCAGAATTTAGGAGTTGTCTATGGTGCATAGGGATCCCTAGATAACGGAAGGGATATTCACCAGCATTGCAACCAAAGAGATTAGTATAATAAGATTCCATCTCTTTAGCTGCACCATAGCAAAAAATTTCACTCTTGTGGAAATTGATCTTGAGCCCAGATAATTGCTCAAAGGCACACAACAAGAGTTTTAGATTCTTTGCTTGCTCTGTGTCATGAACAATAAAGATAATGGTGTCATCAGCATATTGTAAAATTGACAAGCCATCATCAACTAGGTGGGGGATGACTCCTCTTATTTGACCATCATTTTTTGCTCTATTAATAAGAAGAGCTAGCATATCGGCAACGATGTTAAATAAGATAGGTGACATTGGATCACCTTGTCGAAGTCTCCTTTTGGTTTGGAAATAAGGGCCAACGTCATCATTGACTTTAATCCCTACACTTCCTCCCGAGACCATACTTTCGACCCATCTACACCATTTGGGGGAGAAGCCTTTCATGCGTAAAGTTTGCTGTAGGAAGGACCATTTGACCTTATCATAGGCCTTCTCAAAATCAATTTTGAAAATGATGCCATCTTTTTTCTTTGTGTGCATCACATGGATGGTTTCGTGTAAGATAACGACACCTTCCATAATGTTCCTTCCTGGCATAAAGGCTGTCTAGAGTGGATTCACCACTGTTTTTGCTACCTTGTTTAGCCTATTGGTGCCTACTTTTGTGAAAATTTTAAAGCTCACATTTAAGACATAGATTGGTCTGAACTGTTGGATTTTGGTAGCATTTTGTAATTTTGGAATTAGAGTAATAATCCCAAAGTTTGGACTGTATAAGTCCAAGGCCACTATGTAATTCATTGAAGAGCAGTAGGAGGTCATTTTTTATTACCCCCCAAAAGACCTGATAGAATTCTGCCGGGAAGCCGTCAGGGCCTGGAGCTTTATTATGCTCCATCTAGAAGATGGCCTCCTTCACTTCAGATTCAGTAAAGGGACTGATGAGGATTTTATTTTCCTCTGGGGATACCTGTGGAATGTCAAGATTTTCCTCTTCCACTAATGTGATGTCAAAAGTATCCAGTGTCCCAAAAAGATCTTTATAATATCTAGTGATATGGCTCTTAAGGCGATCATCGCCAACAACAGCACCTTGATCATCCTCAAGTTTATAGATATATTGTTTTCGATGTTTGCCATTAGCCACAAGGTGAAAGAACCTAGTGTTAGCATCACCCTCCAATAGGGTTTTAACCTTGGCTCTCTCGTACCACTTTAGTTCCTCTTCTCGTAAAAGGGAAACTAGACGCTCTTTTAGATAGTGCTTGAGGTTAATTTCTTGATCAGAAAGGGGGGATACCTCAGCTTTCTTGTCAAGATTTTCCAAAAGAGCTAGCAAAGTATTCTTCTCTGAGTCTACGGATTTTAGACTGCCAACGTTCAAGAGGGGTCAACCCTGTGGCTTCAGATTGCCAGATATTTGCAACCATATCATAAAAGCCTTCTCTAATAAGCCAACCCCTCTCAAATTTGAAAGGTCGGTTTTGAGACAGGTGTGTCGACGCTCCTGTGTTAACTACAAGAGGGGTGTGGTCAGAAATATTCCTATCTCTAGGTTCGACCATTGTCAATGGGAACTGATGTTCCCATTCTGTACTGACGAGGATTCTATCCAACTTTTCAAACATAGGATTGTCCCCCGCCCCAGCCCATGTAAATTGGCGGCCAGACATCACTATCTCTCTTAGATCCAGAGATTCGATGATAGCATTAAATAAATTTGGCCATTTGGGGTCAAAATCCCCAGAGCTTTTATCCTTTGGTACTCTCATTATGTTGAAATCCCCTCCTATCATATATGGAAGGGTTTCCCTAGAGCAAGTATTTGCCAACTCTGAGAGAAAAGCATTCTTATTTTGAGATTGTGCTGGCCCATAGATTGAGTATAGCACAAACTTAAAATTATTTGTTTTGCATCTAAGGGTGAATTTAACATAGAAATCACCCTTACTGATGGCTCCAATGTCGAATACATTCATATCGACCCCTAAAAGTATGCCCCCTGATCTCCCATGAGGGGCCATGGGATGCCAAATGAAATCATGTCCGCTGCAAAGATTTTTAAGGACATGATCCGGGAAGGAGTCCCTTCCAGTTTCGGAGAGTGCAATGAAATTAATTTGCTCCTCCTTAACTAGTTCAGCCAAGAATCTGTGTTTAGCCAAGTCTGCAAGACCTCTCGCTATTCCGAAAAACCCCTTTCATTTTATAATAATTTTTGAGGGGTCTTTGGCTTCTTGGGAAGTTTGCCTTTGTTAGTATTTTTGGTATTATTATATTTTTTCTTGCGATGGAGCGGAGAGAGATCTTGGATATGATCATACTCCGCATCCTGCAAGTTCTCTTTTAGATGGTCACAAGTGTGACTGAGAACTGCATCAAGTCACTCTTCCCTTTCATCATCACTTTCAAGGTTTGCTGTATTTGATTTTAACAAACCCTTTTTTTGATTAGCGCAGACTACCAACCTATCTATCTCTAGATTTTTAATGACAGTAACTCCTGAGGATGAATAGTGCATGTTATATTTGGTCCGCAAACACTAGTGAGTTGTGACCAATACTTAGGGCCTATTTGATATACATGGCTAATTACTAGTAGGCTACAAAATAGTTTAAAGTAGAGCCTCTTTAGATACATATGGCTAGTTACTAGCTGGAGCTAAAAAATAGTTATGGTTGGCTAGCTAGTTAGCTAACAACTAATTGAAGACTTGGCTAAAAAATTAGCTCACCTATTAGCTCTTCTGTTTGGATGCACTAGAACTAATTTGGACTAAAAATTAGCTAGTTAACAATTAGCCATGGTATCTAAACATGCCCTTAGTTATGGCTGGCTAGCTAGCTGGCTAACGCTAAAAGATTAACCCCGCATATTAGCCCTCTTGTTCAGATGCACTAGAGCTAATTTTTACTAATTTTTAGCTAGCTAGCAATTAGCCCTTGTATCAAATAGGCCCTTAATCATGTACTAAATATGCTTATTATGACTTTCAATCTATGTGCTTTGTGGAAACCACGCTACTACTTCACAATCACTTGAACCAATTATTGTAGGTCATAAATTTTGGCTCTTTTCAGATTTAGCCTGGATGAGATGACAATTTTACCTAGATCTCATGCCCCGTATTCATAAGTAAAAACCTCACACATTAGCTATCACATACAAGAAGAAATTATATTTCATAGTTTTTAGATCCTTTTATGTGCATGTTTTGAGGGAGGAGGGACGATTTGAATGTGAAACACTAAAAGATTACTACAGTTCCGATCACTTCCGGTCCCTGTTGCCCTGGACGATTGTTATTTACTCCATCTCTGCTATCACAACATATCTATGCTACAAGAAAGGCTTGGATCTATTATATGTTGCCTCTACAAGAACCAATTAATCTTACTATTTATAATTAAAGGCTAGGCCCAACAGATTCATTGTAGCAACTCCTGATCCAAATGCTAAATCCGCATCTTTGCTCGGGACGAGCAAAGGCATAGCTTGGGGGAGCTTATTGATGGCCACTAAACCCCATGTTTGACCATCAATATTCCACCAAAGTGAAGGTAAATCACATCACAAGTAGAAAATCTTGTTTATAAATGACTAGTTGGACTTGTACTTGGGGAATTTGCATACAGGGGCAAAATGGTCAAAAATATTGAAACGACTACTTCTACAAGGGACTCCACGTGGCAGGGGGGCTAGGACCCACCTAGTGGGTTTGGCCGACCCCACCAGGGCGTCGGGCGATGCCCCCACTCACCTTGCCACGTCACTGATCCACCCCAAGTGTAAGAAACACACTTTGGAACCATCCTACACGTTGGTTGTCTGTCGGTTTGATCTAAAGGTGTCGGATGGACCTCACTTGGATTGGAGGGCCAACTGTCAGCCACTCGGGGACTCCACTGATCTTCAACCACCTTAGGACAGCATGCAACCGCCACTAGGAGCTCCCCTGCACTCTTGGATGCAATGGTAGTGCATCCAAGGGGTCGGGCCACACCCCCTAGGTCGACCGACATCCCTGGTGCTCAACCACCTCTCCACTCACTCCTACAAGTACCCCCATGGCTCCTATAAACTATATATAGGGGTGTTGAGCTATGGAGAAGGCATCACTACCAGAAGCAGCACACTCCACTGAAGATTAAGATTGTTCTTGGATTCTAGTGTAGTAGCTAGGCTAGTAGTGGGAATAGAGTTACAGTGCAGCTCTGCTAGGAGTCTGGAAGAGTCTTTGGGTTTGGTATAGCTCTTTGTACTTTTACTCTTGTGTACTTTTCCCTATTTGTATACTTATCTTATTTGGAATATATTTCTGCTTTGCTCAAGTACTCAGCCCAAGCTTACTTGCTTAGCTAAGTGTGCTTTGGAGCTTGTTCTAAGCTTAGTAGCATAGGTTATATCTTGATTAGTGTAGTCTTCTCTTGTACAGGTTCCACCATCTGGTTAGGGAGCTTTGATCTCATTTCATCAAAGCTCGGATCGAAGTAGTGAGCCTATTGATTAAGCATGGTGCTTAGGCTATAGCTTGCCTGTGGATACGGCTAGGTCTTCGGATAGTTAGTGGTTGGTGACAGGTGGTGACAGCCCTGTCCATCCTCTGTATTCCACCATGATAGTCCTAGTTCTTAAATCGTAGGGCTCATGACAATTACGTCTAGTTAATTCCCTCGGGTTGGCTAGGTGGGTTGTGCCCTGAAGTGCTTAAGAATCCTCTTTAATTCTTGATTTAGCTAAGTGCTATGTTTATTTCTAAGTTGTGCTTGGTAAGTAGAAGTTACATAGGACTCCTTTCACTTGTTCTCTCCCACTACCTACGTCATTGCTCCTTTATCAAGTTACCTTCTATGTTGATCAATTTATCCTTATCTTATCATCCTAAAGGCAACGTGCGCCATAGTTGTTTTACCCCGGACTAAGGTCGTGCAATTGCTTGAGAATTTAGTTCACAAGAAATTCTGTTCTTCACTATCTTGGCCATAAGCTTTCTCATAGGAAATATAAATACGACCTCGGAATACTCCCGAGTGAAGTGCTACATCGATATTTTCTATGCGCTTGCGGAAACCTCCAACAGTCATAAGAAATATCAACAAGCATTTCTGGCACCATTGTCGGGGAAAGCAATTGGCCCAAGATATTGATCAATAGCTTTCTATGACTAAACATATCAATCAATTGACCATTCTTTAGTGGGTTATCTTGTGCTCTGTTTAGTCTTCTTGCAGCAAAGTAGTGCATGATTGGTTTTGACTTGCCAAATAACTTCCAAGAAGATCCTGAGGCACTCTTGAGAAGGGTTCGACCTTATTTCATCCCTCCTCAATGAACCTTGTTGTCGGATATATTGGAATGGGGTACTCTCACCGGCCATGTATCCAGCCCATCGAGTGGTCGACGTCTCGGGAGGAGGCCCACGAAGATCTGGCGGGAGCACCAGCAAGAGGGACACGACGGTTATCTGCCGCCATCTCCGGCCAAAGGAAGGATAGGATCGATCTCTTGTAACCAACTGGGAATACAATCTGCAGTGCCGATCGCCTCCGTTGTAACCCTAATCTCCCCTACCTATATAAAGGGGGTGATCCCTTGACCTGGAGGACTTAGAGCGCTACCACCGCACGTAGCCATCGCATGCTTGGAGCAATAGCCCCTGTAACCGAGCTCACGAACATCAAGATCATCAACAACGCCACTGGACTAGGGATTAGCACGTGTCGTGCCCCAAACCAGTATAAATCTCGGTGTCTCATGTGCTACCATCTGATTCCATCTTCGCGATCACGTTGCCGCAGTATTGACGGAGCAAATTATTCCGACAGTTGGTGCGCCTGGTAGGGGCCTTTCGCGTATAGATTTATATTGTGTTTCAGATGGGAATCATCATCGGCTTCGACGACGCCGCGCGGAAGAAGATGGAGCTGGGAGAAGGGATCACCTTTGGCAAGCTCAACTTCATCGCCGACCAGTTTGGAGAGTTGCATTTGCAACAACCAGAACCTGCCGTGGAGGAAGAGGAGCAACCTCCCCCGATCTGTACATTATTCACCGGATTGGAGGACGCCGTGGAGCAAGGACCACACGCCCTCGCTCTACACCTGAACCACTACGGACGTGACGTCTTCAATGCCATCAGCCGAGAGAACGACCTCGACGCCGTACTCTGACTCTGGAAAGATCCAAACTGGATACCCAGATCGGAATCAATATTGCTACCCACCTATCGGCCCCTGATTTTTAGGGCCCACTGTGCATCATGTATCACTCCCTGGATCAGTAGGTGATACGCACAATTGAGACAAGTTTGATATCAAAAACCATACTTTACAAGGTTCATATGACTTTACATAGCTTGGGCCATATGACTTTACAAGATTCATATGACTTTACAATTGAGGCGAGAACGTGGCCGACTGCGGAAGCAGCTCCTAACAGCGTTGCTTCGGAGCGGTGCTGGGGTGCTCGTTAGCGTCGTCGCAGACCACGACGGCGACTACGGCGTCGATGGTGCTCCGGCGTCGTCCTTAGGCGCGGCTGAAAACAAACTGCATCGGCCTTTGGTGGCTGGGCGGCGGCAGTGCCGACCATGGCTCCAGCTCGGTTTGTGGCGTCTATGGTGCGACAACAGCGGTGATGCTCGTCAGCAGGGTCACCGTTCAGCTGAGGCAGAGGCCTTTGCCTCTATGCAGGCTTCAACCCAGCGGCTTCCTGTCTTCCGAGCGGTTCAGGTCGCGGCGTCCCCGCGGCAGTGGCGTTCGTGGCAAGTCTCCGGCGCCGAAGGCAGGGTCGCAGCGCACCCTAGCAGGCCTTGGCGGCGTCGATTCCGGGCTCCGACTCCAGCGCGGTGGCCATCGTTCATGACTCTGAGGCGGAGAGCTCGGCAACCATCCCGACCACTCCTACAGCTTCGCGTGCTTGAGCTCGTCGGCAGGGTCGCCGTGCGGCGGAGGCAGAGGCCTTTGCGTCTATGCAGGCCTCAGCGTCACGGCTGCTCCTCAGGCACTCGGTGCAGTGACGCGAGGCATCGGTGGCTGGGCGTCGGCGGTGCCGGCCGGCCATGGCTCGAGCGCGGCGGCTTCCACTGCAGCGGCTTTGGCGACTCCGCTAGTCACAGCGACGGCGAGTGCGAAAGCGTCTCTCCATACTCTCCTTCCTCAAACAAGGAGCAAGAGAGAAGGCAAGCTCGGATGGAAGGGAGGACAAGGATCGGTGCTGAGCTTGGTGAGGTGCTCGTCGTCGGCAGCCACGGCGGCTATTTGTAGCTGGAGTAGGTCGGTTCCGCACAGTAGGTCAGCGAGGAGCAGTAAGGCGGTGCTGCACAGGAGGTCAGCGGGTGTCGCAAAATATCCTCGACGGCGTGCTCCACGTGCTTGCGGCGGAAACTCGACGACGAGACGAGACGGCGCCTTGGTGAAAGAAAAGGGAAGGTGACTGCTGCGGTGCTGTTGGGCTGCTGGGCCGTGTGGCCGTGCTGGGCTGAGACCATACGGGAGGAGGGGTACACAGAAGGATTTGTATTTCCCAGAAAATGCAACATATCGTATAGGTGTATATGTATGCTTTCTTTCGTAAATAATAGATAGGCAAGGTAATGCATGATGGATATTATATGTATACATGTATGTCAGTAACTAAAGCACGCACTTGATATGGGCGTGACTATTATGGAATTTAAGGTGAAAGGGATGGCATATATATATGGATTAAAGGGATTTTGAGATGAGGTGGACTTGGCAATTCAAGGGAAAGTCAAGGAAATTATTCGGTGGGGAATGATCAAGGAAAAATATTACTTAGTGCCAAAATAAATTCTAGAGCAAACATAAACAAGCATTCAATCAAACAAGCAAACAAACATTTGACCTAATTTCTATATGGTGAATTTTAATGCAAGAGTTTTGGAAAACATTGTATTTATAAAAAGTTAGTTTTTCGGGAAAATAAATTAGTCAAGTTTAATTTGTTGTAAGATCTAAAAAGTTCAATTTTTTAGTGGTTTTTAACATGATGCAAAACACAGGGTGTTACACCACCGATTTCTTTCCCAGTTTCCCAGCTGGTCTAAGGAAAACAGCGACGACTTATTCGAGTTGCCTTCGACAAGCCCTGGCAGCACCCGTCAGCCCTCATAACGAGGAACCGATCTCCTGTCATACTGACTCCTCCGGTACCGCTTTCGATCTCATAGCCAGGTGATGAGGACGCGCCTACGCTGTCCAAGTATTTTGCCCAATCTTTCACAGTATAAGAGAACAAGAAAATAACCTCTCTTAATAAAAGAGCAACCAAGGTCTAGAATGGTTGTTTACTGAAACAATCTCGTCTACTACCAGACCAAAAACAGTGTTCGGCAGCTCAAAACAGAATTCACTCCGGAGCGATAAACCTCTAGGGTTTCACGAGCGGCGGCTCGACGGGGAATACTCCACGATAAAAATCCAATCTAAAACTGTTACAAGGCCAGCCCTAGGCCATAGTGCACGCAGGCACAGGAACTCGACTCGACTACGACGGCACCAGATAACCAGACATACTACACGTACGTGACTTAGCCCAAATAAGCCCAACCATTATATGAATTAAAAATAGCTAACAGTGCCGGCAAATATATATTAAAATATTAGAACATCTCCAATGGTTTTGCATATTTTGTTTGGCAAAATTGGGAGTTTGCCAAGTCCCAAACGAATATGGCAAAGCTAAAAATAGTCAATCTCCAATGGTTTTGCATTATTCACTTGGCAAAAAAGGAATTTGTGGGCCCACATATTTTTTCCTGTGATCTTTTCCTCTTCGCGCGCGCGTTTGCGTGGTCGCGCCATTTTACCAAGCGCGGACGAGGCTTGCATATATGCCTACTCATCTCAGGATTTTGTCAAGTTAACAAAAATGCCAAGCCCATTTGGCAAACCGTTGGATATGAGATTTTTAGACTTTTTTGTAAAAACAAGAATGCAAAGCCCATTTGCAAAACCGTTGGAGATGCTCGGCAAGGATGCTAATCAACGTGAGGACCTGTGACGACCTTCACCTGTACACCAGCAGCTTGATGCAAATGGCGACCACTTCTCCAAGTTGTCCATGATAGCAATAATACTTCAAGTGATGTCAACTTTCATAGAACCAAAATAAATATATTTTCTTGGTTTTTCGTCATCTTCTTTCTTGAATGTTGCACTCTTAAATATGATCATTGACGAAAGACCACTTGGAGCAAATAATTCCTTCGCCTTCTTTATATATTTTTCATTAGAAGAAAATGCACCAAATTTTAAGTACAATGGATCTCTCATATTTTTAGCTGATAAATCATCCGAAATATTATATTGCGGAGCCATGTGCTCATCACAGGTCTGTTGGCATGGCCAACATCCAAGATCACGAGATGTATGAGGCTCCAGAGGAACCTGAGAAACTCGTCGGCATCCAGCTCGACGACGGAATGACCGTTGATGACTACCTCCGGGAATATCAAGATTACCTCCTCGAGGACGCGGACGAGCACCTTGACGACGATCTCCTCTCTTTCGGGGAGAACGAGCAAACATCCGAGGAGAACATAGCGGGGGACGAATCGCAGCCCCTGGAGTCTCCCGAATGCTAGATGAGCGTTCCAAACCCTGAGCTATCTCGGGAGAAATCGGCGACACCCGCCCTAGATCTGCCTGAATCCTCGAGAGGGGGCATTATTGCTCCCGAATCCGCCTACGAGACCAGCGAACAAGTTCGGGTGCGCTTGCTCCACCAGAACGACGCTCTCGAGGTCGAGAACAACCATCTCCGCCGGCAGCTCGAGGTTCTATTAAATACTTCATAGATCCAATCTGAGGAAACTCAACCCGCTGGCGGTCAGAGTCAGACCGACCGATCATACAGCACGGTCAGACTACTCCAGTCGGCTACCAACGCCGCACATCGGGTGCAACCCGAGATCTGGGAACCACCACGATCCAAGGTACCAAAGGTGCAAACCGCGCCGGCCTCATGCGCAGATCGGCAGCGGTCTCAGATCACCCTAGATCCGACTTCCCGAGGCCCGGGGGCTCCTTTGCCGGCCAGTACGACCCGCAACCAACAAGGAGCAGATCAGGACGCCCATCAGATCATCAACGCACGGCTCCAGAAGCGTGAAACTCGCAGGCAGGCGTACTCCTACGACAACCCTAACTCCATCAACATTGGCAGCAAGTGGGACCGTACCCTCGGGAAACGGACCCTCAAGGTGCAGAACACACCAAGGAAACAGGCTTACAGCCCAAAGTTCGAGCTGATCATGCACAGCCCCTGCCGAAACCACGGTTTCCTCGTTGCTCACCTCACCATAGACTGCACTGCTTATCGACGGCGCATCACCCAAGAAGATCAAAAGCAGACAGAGGTCAAGGGCGGGAGGCCGACGACGGCAGCAAGGACCCCAGCGTAGCTGCCGGACATGCTATGCTCATATTCGGTGGACCCAAGGCTTATCAAGATCGGTGGCAACAGAAGTTGACGCACTGGCGGATCTACGCGACCGCGTTGGCCGCACCACTGTACCTTCATTGGTCGGAGCGCCCGATTACCTTCGACCAGACTGATCATCCAGAAAGGGTGATCGAGGTCAGGCATTTCCCTTTGGTGGTCAGCGCCATCATCGAGGCCACGAGAGTAACAAAGATCCTTATGGATGGAGGCAGTGGAATCAACATCCTCAACAAGGATGCCTTCGACAAGCTGGGAGTCGACATCAGGAAACTGCATGCATCACAGTCACCCTTCCACGGGATAGTCCCCGGGTGGCGCGTCATGCCCCTGGGAATGATAGAACTCTCTGTCACGTTCGGCAACATGGCACACTACCGGAAGGAGACATTATCCTTTGAAGTCATCGACTTTCAGGGACCATATAGTGCCATCTTCGGGAGGCCTTGCTACGCCAAATTCATGGCGGTCCCGAATTACGCCTACCTCAAGTTGAAGATGACAGGGCCAAAGGGAGTGATCACGGTGTCTGGAAACTTCTAGAGCGCCTACAATGCGAGAGGGATGCTGTCGAATATGCGGAGGCCAATGCCCTTGATGAGGGGGCCGTGGTCGAAATCGCTCAGGGGCTCCGCGACACCCTTGCCACACGCAGGGGAAGAAGCCCCAGGAGGCCACCAAGCAGTCAACCACCGTCGTCTTCGACCCGTCTTCATCGGCACCTCCCCCGACTTCAACTCCCGGGAAGCTCATCATCGGAACTTGACAAGGCAGCCAGCAATTCAATATAACGTTGGCACTTGGTTTTAGCAATTACTTTTTTACATTATGCAAGAAATGTGTTTATCGCATAAATAAATTTTAGAACTTCAAAAATCTCATGAATATCATCTCTGGGTCATTCGAGGACTAATATCTTGCATACATCCATACGTGGTCCTTGTTTAGCACTTCGAAAACCTATGAATATCATCTCTGAGTCATTCGAGGACTAACACCGGTCACACATTTACCTATAGTTCTCGATTAGCACATCAATATGTCATAAACTTATTCACATGCTCGGGGGCTACAACCACAATTACAATGAACCATGTGTGTTCCGACCTGCAGTTTATCATGTTTACTCAAAGTTTACAGAAATAAATGTGCATGCTACTGGTTCGGGTATAAGTTCATTACAAAATGACTTCACGAGTCGTCTTCTGATGAATCAGGCATAATGCCCCGCACAATGACAGAAGGATCCGCCTTGCAAACTATCGCTTTGGACGGCTCAATGGCCTATTGCTGCAGCCACTGGTACAACCGAGGATCGGTGTCGACAGGTTTACCCCTGATGGTGCTAATGTTCAGGTCAGTGTAGACTGTCCCGACGGTCACCAGCGCCATGTGCGCACCAGTGGTCAAACCATACTGGGCAACTTCCTCCAGGCGCCTGGGAATCCCCTCAGCTGGGAAACCACCTTTTTCACAGAGCGCGGTCCCTCCGGCTGGGCATAGATTGCCTAGCGGGCTGAGCCGCCAGCCGCGACTACACTGTCAAGCTCATCCTTAAGGGATGACACCTAAGAAGCATACCTGTCTTCCACACCCGACAATGCCTCTGCATGACGGCGCGCAGCTTCAGCGCCAACAGCCTCAAGCTCTGCATACGCAGACCTGCTCTCCCTGAGCACGTTCTGGAGGCGATGCACCTCCGTTGACTCAACTGTCATCAAGTGCGAATAAGTCAGAAAAGATAAGCGATCGTAACACGACACACTAAAATCCCATACCTCCAAGTTGCTTCCGAAGTTTCTCGATCTCCACGAGAGCAAGCTGACGCTTCCGCTTCTCTCTCCAGTACGCAGCACTGGACGCCTGAAATGCAGTTTTCTCTCGGGACAGTCCCATGATAACTTCGGCAGCAGCTACAAAAACATCGGTTACACTAACCGTCTATCTATACGAGGAAAGAGCAAAACTGGTAAAAAAAAGGTACCTCGGGCATCATCCTCATGGCGCTTCAGCTTCAGGGCCGCCAGCTCCCGCTCAAGCTTGGCTATCCAAGTCGTCGTCGCCTCATCAGGCCGAGGGAAGCTCTCTCAAATAAACACCGACTTCGCCGAAGAGCTCCTCTGAAGATACTACAAGCACAAGACAACATAAGTCGTGAATTCATTTTAATAGAAAATCAACTCAAGACTCTGGGGCTAGACTCACCAGGTCCATGGCCTTTCCCTGAGCACTTGGAGCAAAACGCCCAAGGGGCTAATGAAAGCACCAGAGCGAACTATCACTCCAGATCAGCACCAAGAGCATCCCTGTGGGAAATGGTCCTGGCTCGGATAGCATCGGACAAAGTGCGCAGTATGCTCAACAGGTCATCTCCATATTTGGCCATCATGTCCAGCCCATGGCAGCCAGACTCCAGGTGCTGACGCTCCTCGAGATCGTCAAATAGGTTTTCACCTCCAGCGCTAAAAGCTTGCAGCGATGACTCCCCCTCCGCTCGATCAACCCGAGACCCAAAAGGGACCAGATGGACATCATCTGCGGGCGGAGGCGAATCAAGCCGCACCGACCGTTGACTGGGATTGTATCTCAACACATCAGAGCACGATTCTCCCACATCAACAAAATGGCACGGCTCATTGACAGGCTCCTTCTCTCGGGCGCCCAAGCTAGCTACCCGAATAGGACACTCCTACGCAGAACCGCCCTGGATCGCTTGAGAAGCATTCTCCCAAGCATCCCCAAAGGGCATAGTGCCTGTGTTGAAAGCAGCCATAAAGTCATTAAGGGTATCATCAACCCAATTACTCTCAGGGGTATTCTTGCCAGATCCTCACTCTCGGTTAGGCCAGCTCCAGGGGACATCAAGCGACACCCGTCGCCAAGCAAACTACCAACGGCATCTCCTCACCTACCGAGACCCTCAATCAGGAACTACAAGCAGCCAAAGGAATGTCAAAAGCCTCGAGCTCAATCAAGAAAGGAAAAAAGGCAAGTCAAAAAATTTACATGTTCTCGTCACTGGGAACATCCAGCAGATCAGTAGGCTTCTTCAGCCACCTGTGCAGGGTCTCTGAACCATTTCTGTAGGGGACATACTCCGCCTTCGGACCAAATGAGTCGATAGTCGATGCTGTCCCAGATGATGGCTTGGCCTCGGAAGGGCCCGGCGATCCCGGACCCCTTGGCACTACGATCAACTCACCATGAGCTGCCATAAACAAACAATCAGGTTGTAATCAGCCACAAGGATACCTGACTCACCTGGTACCACGGGTGCCTGTAGATGCTACTGCCTCTTCTTCTTCTCGGGAGCCATCTCCCCTGCACTGGCATCGACAGCCTCACAGCTTGCGCCTTCATGTCTGAACGCCCGAGACAAGTGCACCGCGCTTGGATCGAGTCGAGCGAGGAACAGGGGCCACGGCATCTGGCCTCTCCCGAGGCTGGGTCACCTTTCCCCCACCAGCCAAGTCTTGACCTTCAAGGACCTTCTTCCCAAAGCTTCGTCCGGAGGAGCCCTTGACCGATACTCGGAATGAACCTGCAAGAACGAGTTAAAAGGGATTCGGTTGATATAGCGAATGCTTTCGGGAAGGAGTCATATCGTAGGAAGACCCTCTCATCTCTGGGTTTTGAGCTCAAGGTCGCCACCAGACGGTCTTTGGTCGACACCTGGGATTTCGGACCCAGCACCCTATTGACAAGAGTGAGGGCACTGACAAGCAACATCTCTTCGACAGGGGATCCTGCAGGATTCACCACCTCAAGAGAATCGCACATCAGACCCTCATGTTGCCTCAGGAGCTGGATCCATCCACGGAAAAAGGCCACAAGGTAGGCCTGGCCGGTAACACCCTGTTGACGGTCGTTAAGTATCAATTTTATACCGTCAATGCAGCAAGAGAAAGGACTAATTTGAGTTCACCTGTTAGATATAGGGGTTACACCGACGTAATTCCACGAGTTTTGGTGATTGTCTATTTCTCGGGGGGTTATCGAAAGAGAACCAAAGGAGGCCCACATGTCATGATTACATAGAGATAAAGACCGAACGGGTAAAATTGTATAATCTAGAAGACTCCGAGAAGGCAAACCCGGAAGCCGGGCCCACACGGGCAGGGCCGGCGGTCCGGCCGACCCAGTGGGGAGTCGGCCGACTCCCCACCTCGCCAATCACGTCGAGTCTCGCGGATCCCGCCTCCACCGCCTTTGAGGATGAATAATTATCGTCCATTTAGGTCGGTTTGATCTCGAGGGCTGTAGTTCATCCTAGGGGGCTATATATTCGAGCCCCGGCCCCGGGTGAAACCCTAATTCATTCAAGAGTTCATTCTCTCATCGAATTCGTGAGAAGCCGAGCCACCATCTCAATTAGAGCTCCATAGTTTAGTAGCATAGCTACATAGGAATAGATCTAGAGGGAATCAAGCCTAGCTTGGAGTCCGGATCTGTCGGAGTTCTTGGTAATTCTCCTCTACATTCTTGTAATATTCATCATTGTTCGTGATACTATGAGTAGTACTTTATTCTATTCTATTATATCAGACTTGACTTTGCTCTATTTGATTATGTTCTCAATTATATCGTTCTTAGTTTACTTTGATTATATGTTTAGCATAGTTGGACTAGAATTATATTTATGCATAGGATCGTATAGCGCTTGCTCATTAGGCCAATGGGTGAGTGGTAGATATTGTGTAGGCATGGTGCCTATACTTGTATTTATCTGCGATTGCACCCTATATTCCGGATCGTGAGGTAGATCGCGGGAGTGACAATCTGTTGAGTCCTTTGTAGCCCTTCTCCCGAGTATAGGTCTAGCGTAACAACCTATTACATTGAAGTCATTGCTATGTCTCTTGTCTTCTCGGTAATATCACTATGCATAGATGTAACCTTTTCCCGCCATGATTGCTAGATGTTCTTGCACTAATCATTGTATGCTTTGACTTTATAGTTAGAATAACATAGGATTATACCCTAGATCGTCCTAGTCCATGCTAGTGTTATAAGCTTAGAGTGCTAAGTTGAGATGGCTTATTACTATTATTTTATGTGGCTAAATGCTCTCATTTATCTTATGTCATTAATCATTCATTCCTATATTTTATGTGACACTTACCCCGTATGAGATGATCGATACGGACAAGGTTAAGCTCTCCATTATAGCATGTGCATTGCTCATCACTCATTATCCAAAGCATTCCCTTCCCAAAGGTAAAAATATAAATAACGATACCTGGATTACTCCCGGTTAAAATGCTACGATGATATATTCTCAGGCGCTTGCGTAACCTTCTTTATTTCAGTTGCACTTAATAGACATCAACAAGCATTTTTGGCGTCGTTGCGGGGAAGGTTGAAAGCCAATGGATAATGAGCAGCATTGCACTACATAATGAGATTGAGCACTGTCACCATTCTCTACTCATACAGCCTTACCCTTGTCTTTTCGTCTATTTTATATCTTATGCGGGGTAATGTATGAAAAAGACAATTCTTCCGATAATTATATTGACGATCCGAAGCTTTATTCGGAAAGCCGAGCGGTGTTGAAGAAGACCAATCAATCATCATCATCATCAACTCAACTTGGAAGTTTGTCGGAAACGTAAAGTCAACCTTTCGTGCGAGACTTGACACCAGCGTTTGAAGCCATGGCGAACAAGTCACTCCGCGAGTTCTCAGCTCCAACTACGGACAACATTCGTACTGGACCAGCTGTGGACATTGAAGGAGCTTTTGAGCTCAAGCCTGCTGTTGACGGTTGTTAATGATCAATTTTATATGTCAATCAGAGAGAGAAAGAGGGGTATAATCTATTCACCACCATAGACTTAGGGTTTAAACCGACAAATTCCACAAGTTTTGGTGAATATATGTTTTCGCAGGGATTATCGGAAAACATCCAAGGAGGCCCACATGTCATGATTACATAGAGAGAAAGACCGAACGGGTAAAATTGTATATTCTAGAAGACTCCGAAGGCAAACCCCGGAAGCGGGACCCACCGGGCAGGGGGTGGTGGGTCGGCCGACTCCCTCTATGGGTCGGCCGACCGCCACCTCCACCAATCGTGGAGGCTCGCGGATCCCGCCTCCACCGCCTTTGAGGATGAATAATTATCGTCCGTTTAGGTCGGTTTGATCCGATGGCCGTGGTGAATCCTAGGGGACTATATATTCGAGCCCCCGGCCCCCGGCTCGGGCAGATTTCATTCAAGAATTCATTATTCGAGGTAGCCATCGGCAAAAGCTAGGGTTTAGAGAGAGATCTCCACCGAGAATTAGAATAGATACTCTAGATCTTCAAGTTCTACATAGGTTTAGACTAGATAGAGGAAGAATCGGGCGCCTGTGCTCGGAATTTCGGATCTTCATCATCAGAATTTGGTATTATCTTATATCTATTCTTGTGACTTTATTCTAAATATCATTATGTTTCTATTTATTATGTTCCTAGTTTATTCTAGTTCTACATTTGATATGGTTATGATTGGTAATAAGTTTATGTATATGTTTGCAAAGCGCTTAGCTCTCTTCCCGGGGGTTAGGTGGTAGATTTCATGTAAGCATGGTGCTTAGATGCCGTTTACTCGCAAATGCACCCTATTGGCCGGGTAGTGTGGTAGATCGCGGAAGTGACAGTTCCGTTGAGTCCTCCGTATTCCATCCCCGTTGGTAGGTCTAGCGGAACCAAAGTTGCGTAGTAAGTCCCGCTATGTCTTGGCTTGTTATAGCAATGATCCTTATACATAGATGAAGAGTCTTTTGTGCTGTATATGATAGTGTAGAGTTGGAGTAGATGAATGACTTAGTAGATTAGAACCTACATAGGATTTCTATTTCTTGCACTAATCAGATGTCAACCTACCTTTGTGAGTAGTCTATATCTAATCTCTCGTGTGATTTATACCCCGAGCTTATTACTTTATATTCCTTTATTTATCATGGTTTACCCTCTCGCAAAGTATGTGACTGTGTAATCAATCACTCATGAGTAGTCATGTTTAGCAAGTTCATCTCATTGTTTAAGTCCGTAGTTCTTTCCTTTGAGCTAAATATAAATAACGATACCGGAATACTTCCGGTAAAATGCTACGATGGTGTATTATCCGTTCGCTTGCGGATCCCATATTTTTCTTGATTAGAGGAGCAGTTTCTATACCAACACTTCGGCGCCATGCTAGGGATGACAACTTAGCGTGAGTGGTGTTAGAAGTGTCAACAAGCATTTTTGGCGCCGTTGCGGGGAACGGAATAAACTTTTAGAGAAAAATTGCTTAAGCGAGATACTTAGAAAATGAGTGATTGTCACTAGTCACCTCTACTTTGGCAGGTTCACCCCTGTTGTTTTTTCTTTGTCTATATTTTATACGGGGTATTAGCGGGATTGAATCGATTCATTCAAAACTCTCGATCATCGAGTCGGTTCAATCAAGAAGGAAGCTCGTCACCAATCAAGATGGCCGAGAAGACCTTACCGGAGTTCTCTCGCTCCAACAATAGAGAACATCTCAGACCGGTCCAAAGAATACACAATAATATGGAGTTTGAGATCAAGCCAAGTCTCATCAACATGGTGCAAGCTATCCAATTCAGTGGAAAGGTACATGAAGATGCAAGTACACATCTACAGGACTTCATGGAAATTGGAAACACCATCGCCATAGATGGAGTTAAAGAAGACCTCATACTTCTTCGCCTCTTTCCATTCTCACTAGTGGGAAGAGCGAAGCAGTGGTTTTATGCAAATAAAGAAGATATCAATACATGGGCGAAGTGTTCCAAGGCCTTTCTAGCAAAATTCTTCCCAATAGGCAAAACCAATGCCTTAAGAGGAAAGATTACCAACTTCCAACAGCAGAAGACGGAGACCATGTCAGAAGCATGGGAGCGTTTGCAAGGATATATCCAAGATTGTCCCCATCATGGAAGAATGGTTACTCATGCAAGGTTTCTATCATGGATTAACTCCGAAGACGCGTGAGCACCTAGATGCAACTCAAAGGATCATTCTTATCACTCACTCTTGGGAGAGCTAAAAGACTCATGGAGAAGATAGCGAGATAATCAAAGCTGGTCCCAAGACAACATTCAAGATTGTCACCGAGTGAAGAAGCAATAGAAGAAGTGAATGCATTATCAACCAAGATGGATGCCTTACTCCACGGCTTGACCGAGGGGCCAAGTACAAGGAAGATCAAAGAGCAATTGAAGCAACATATAAGCAGAATTCAAGTCCCATCATGAGAAAGGTTCCACATTGGGTGCAACCATCCATTAATCAAGGTACTCGTCGGGTAATTATGCAAAGCAACCTACTTTAAGAGAGTTGGTTCTACAACGGTCAAGATCAACTCATCTATGGAGGATAGGTTTGCTTGCTAATAACAAAATCTTGGAAAACTTAAGTATTAAAATGGATAGTTTCACCTCGCCATTAATGATCAACTAGAGTTCAATAAAAAGATAGAAGAGAGGTTAGCAAAATTGGCCATTGCTTTGCTCATTGCCACTAACCCCGAGCGGTGAGATCTATTACTACAAGAAGAGGGAGTTCCACCGAGATCCTCCCTATCCAAAAGGAGCAAAAAGGCCAACCATGCTACCACCAGTGGCAGAAGAAGAAGACTTCCAACCTGAGCTAGAAGTATTACCACAAGAATCAGTACAGAAGCCAGTAAAAGATCAGGAAGCAAGACAAAATTTTTGAGATACAAACTACCTACCATTCCCTAGGAGGAAGAGAGGACCACAATAGATAGATGAGCAGTTTGGTAAGTTTGTGGAGGTAATTCAAAAGTTATATGTCAATATACCTCTGCTGGATGCCATACAGTCCCCACTTATGCCAAGTACATAAGAGATATTCTTAACAAGAAGAGACCACTGCCATCCAATGAAGTGATCAAGCTAATCAAGAATGTAGTGCGGCCATCCTCAACCAACTACCGAAAAAGAAGAAAGATCCAGGATGTCCCACTATCGATCGCACAATTGGAGATCAACATTTCAATAACGCACTCGTGATCTTGGAGCAAGTGTCGGTGTGATGCCCGCAGCTAGTCTACTACAAGCTCAACCACACTGCACTTGAGCCAACATCAATGTGTCTACAACTAGCCGACCAATCGGTTCGTTATCCGTTGGGCATTGCTGAAAACATTCCAGTCAAGATAAGAGAGTTCTTCGTGCCGGTAGACTTTGTAGTACGGATATGCATCCGACTCAAAGGTGTCACTTATACTTGGAAGACCCTTCTTAAGCACCGCCAATGCACACATTGATGTCGGGAAGGGAGAAATCAAGTTCACTATAAATGGGCAAGAAGAGCAATTCGCATTCAAGTCGAAACAAGAGCTCAACAAATCCGCGAAGATGGTAGAAGAAGATCGAGAAAGACAACCACCGAGAGACGAGAGATGCATCTCGGGATCATCAATGGAATAAATATTTTGGAAGGTCCAATTCGGAGGACTTTAAAAATCCGAATCCTCGCCGGAAGGTAACTCGGTATTTATCCACGTTTAAAATTGCATCTCGTATAGTTTTCTTAGACATATTTATTTCCAGCATTGCATTATAAAATTCTACGCCCGTATAAATAATTTTACGGTGTGTGACATCCCGTCAAAAATATTTTATCGTGGTGGCACAAAAATCTATCATTTTATGCATTTAAATTAGTTTACCTTCATTTAAATTTCTGCATTGTTTATAATTTTTATCATGGCATTTAGTGCTTGGTGGGTCCCTTACCATGGGTCCCACATGTCATAGACTACACCTCACATACATCAAATCACATAATTTCATCCACTTCCACTCACCTCCACTATCCTCTCTTTTCCACCGCCAAAACCACTCAACCGACCAAAATTTCTGGATGGAGGAAAGATCACGTAATAGCATGTGAAGTGGCAGCCACATTGGCCAACCTGGTGGGTCGGCCGACCCCACCATTGAGTCGGCCGACTCTCCCCCTCCTACTCTATAAATAGGCCTCCTCCCATGGCTTCCTTACACCACCCACACTCCAGAATTTTAGCCAAACCTTCTGCTCTCGACTTCGTGTTTCCTGGAGAGAGTTAGAGAGAAGAGGAGAAGAGTAGGAAGAGAGAAGAAGTAAGAGAGTGAGCAAGAGTTTAGTAGCAAGTAAAGGGAAGGGATAGTGCTGAGTAGATCATCACAAAATTAGTGGAGATGCTGTCCAAATAGGATAAAGAAAATCTAAAATCTAGGGGAGGTTCTCAAAATCAAGACTCGAAGTTTAAACTTTTTGTCATGAAGAACGACTAACCTCGGACCGCCGACTGGACGGCTAACCACTAACCTTGTGCTAATCCTTCTCTCCACTAGTGTTTGTTTTTGTTTCTTTTGAGCAACTTGCAGGATGAAGAGCGTCTTCAAGGGGATCTCGGAACCATCCGAACATCGGGACGAGAAGTGCATCTCGCCAAAGCTCGGTGGCTGGTTCCGACATGAGTGTCGACCCACCACCGAAGCACCAAGCACCCGCAGCGCGCCGCCGCACCACCACCACAAGATCTCGTAGAGTCCTCATGAGAACATCCGACCTCGCCCCGAGAACTACCCAGGGAGATGGATGTATACAAGAAGCTCAAGAACAAGCGTTTCATCCACACGCCGCCATCGATCCGACACTTCGCTAGCGATGGTATGGCTCAAGAATTCGACACAATTTTTCCACTAGTTGGTTGGACTTCCTTTGCAAACCTTACGAGAAGAGGATTAGGCTTTTGACCATAGAATTCCTTAGCACCCTTCGATACACGGACAATGGAGTTTATTTTAGAATGTTTGCTCTGAATATTCTCGTTTCTTGGAGAAACCTTAGTGACCTCCTAGGTTTCCCTCAAGATGCCCTCATAGATTTGAATGCAGCACTAGGTGATTTTGATGCACATAGGTTTTGGAGCAAAGATTTCTAGAGTACCGTACCACTTAGCGCAACGCACCGCAGCCATAGAGCATCCTACGCTTAGATTTTTGCACCGTTGGATAGGAGCCACCTTTTTCCCACGATTTGATGAAAGCAAGATCGAGTAGCCGACTTGCGGTTGCTATACGCGGCTGTCAAGAAACAAAGTGTCTCCCGTCCATCTCCTAGTGAACCATTGGATGAGTGTCCCCGGTTACAAAGTAGGAAGTGTGGCCATTTGCTCGCTTATCACTCGCATTGCCACAAGCTTGAAGTTATTAGAGGGAGCTACTTTTGAGTACATTGAACATCATAGAGAATTTTATGACCTCTATACTTTTGGCCAAGGTCACTTCGAAAAAAGTGAATGATGTTTATTATGCAAAATATGGTGATGCTGCGATCCGGTTACCTAACCCGGAACTGGCTTTGTATCATGTGCAAAACTATCATATTGAGTTACAGGCAGAACCAGTGAATGAGAGAGCACCTCGAAGAGTTCGCTCGGAGAGGGTGACAGGAAATCGTGAACCAGTTTGGCGTGGTGCCGAAACCGCCCGAGAAGAACCAAAGACATGCCGCTTTCAATGAGTGGAATGTACCTCAAGCACCACTCACTAAACTCATGGGTGTACCCACCACAAAGCCAACCACATCAACCATTCTATGGTCACTACCCACCATACAACACCCCAGGAACATTAGAGCCAGGACCATCCGAGCCAGGACCCTCACAGCCACCAAGATACTCTTATGACCCCTTTGGTACCACCGATGAAGAAGAAGAACCCCACCAAGACTTTGAGCCACGTCGCCACTCCGATGCCACCAGCCATTTTCACCCAAAGAAGACTATGATGAACAAGTAGCCTTCCAAAGACAACACCACCGCCACTCGAATCGTCATGATCGAGGTGGAATGACCAGCCAATGGAACCGCAACACCACCCGACACCGGGCACCATTCAAGAGAGTCAGGAGGAAGCTGCCTCCATGTTGCATGGCTTGGTGGACCTGTTGCACATCCACTATCCACCACCACCACCGCAAGGCTAGCTTGGGGGAGGACCCCCATTATCAAGATAAGTATTTCTTTTCTTTTGTTTCAGTTTGTTTGCTTTTCTTGGGTTTGTTTTTATTAAAAAAAAAATCAGAAAAAACTAGAAAAACCCAATAAAAATTTGCTTGCTGTTTTAAGTGTGTTTACATTTCGAGTTTGCATTAAGATGAAAACCAAATAAAAAGAGTGTGTAAGTTTGTTTTCAATTCAGTTTGCTATAAATAAAAATGTGTAGACTTGAGGATTGCATGATGGAAATGATGAATAGTTGCTCGCTCTAATTCTTTGCAAGTACCTAGCTTTAAATTTGAGTTCTCCCAAGATTTGGATACACCGTTTGACAACTAGATTTACTCTACACCTGAAACCCGTGGGAGCATATGCTTAAACTAAGTCTAGGTAGTTGACGGGCATGATATGATAATAGTCCGAGCTGCTTGTTCATTGTGTTCCAAAGTGCCACTAAATTCTGGAAATTTGTTTGTGAAAATTATAAATGATTCATGATGAGTTCCTTATATGACAGAGAGTTAAAATTCCTATCACAAACCAAACTTGATCATTAGAATAGGAAGCCTCCTTTTGTTTAGGGCTCGTGGCTTTTTCTGTGTTGTATCCTTATGAACTCATCATACAGCTAAATCCTGGTTTCACACATTCACATGCACCCTCGCTACTTCTACCCCGAAGTACGCACCACAAAAAGCCTATTATTATCCATTGAAATTGTTCTACTCTTACACCGAGAGTGAACACCCAAAAATATTCCCCGTTCATTTCTCGCTAGCCACTTATCCAAGATCAATGCTCCAAGTGTTCCATTTGTTATCTCCAATGTGAAGTTGTCAAGATTGAGAAGTGTTCCATTCAAGAAGTATTTCATTCCTTTTTGGGCTGCAAGAATTGAAAAAAAAAAAGAAAAAGAGAAAAAAAAGAAAGATCTATGAGCCCAGTCTTTTGTCAAGTTCCCAAAAGTTCAAGTTTTCAAATTCAAGTTCCAAGAGATTCAAGTGTTGAAGTAGTTCCAAGTTTCATCCAAATAAAGGAGCATTGATAATTCCTTTGTGCACCCCTTCTCCTCCCACAAATATTTCTCTCTATTTTATATATATCATCCACATATAAAACCACACATGCACACACCGATTGGTTGTATGTTGAGTTCCTTTGGATCCATGGTTCGATCATGCCAATGCATTAGTTCTCCACACCTATGAGCTCCACATAAACCTTTATTAGAGTAGGGTGAGAGAGAGAGAGTGAAGGCTCATCTATAAATGCCTTGAACCACAAATACTACATATTCTGAGAGTAAGAGAGAAGGCATATCTCCTTTCAATGCCTTAGAGAGGATCCAAAAATACCACATATTGATAGACTTGAAAGGGTTGTATTAAGGAACTCGAGTTTTCATTGAAAATCTTGTAAAAACTCCGGGACGGAGGTGGAACAACGAGCATGAGACAACAAAGCTTGACTTAATTGTTACGTCTTTCAACTACTCAAGACCCAAGTGCGTAAAAGCCCCATGGTTGAAAGAAACATGAGTAAGTTTGGGAGTTATGATAGTTCACTCTAGTCTGGGGATGAATTCTTGTTTAGAGCATGTGTGTTTGTAAAGCGTGAAAGCATTGCAGCAACTCCCGATCCATCTTCTGTAGCTATTTGCTCAGGGACGAGCAAAGGGTAAGCTTGGGGAGTTTGTTGACGGTTGTTAATGATCAATTTTATATGTCAATCGAGAGAGAGAAAGAGGGGTATAATCTGTTCACCACCATAGACTTAGGGTTTAAACCGACAAATTCCACAAGTTTTGGTGAATATATGTTTTCAGAGGATTATCGGGAAAACATCCAAGGAGGCCCACATGTCATGATTACATAGAGAGAAAGACCGAACGGGTAAAATTGTATATTCTAGAAGACTCCGTAAGGCAAACCACGGAAGCGGGGACCCACTCCGGGGGGGTGGTGGGTCGGCCGACTCCTCTATGGGTCGGCCGACCGCCACCTCCACCAATCGGTGGAGGCTCGCGGATCCCGCCTCCACCGCCTTTGAGGATGAATAATTATCGTCCGTTTAGGTCGGTTTGATCCGATGGCGTGGTGAATCCTAGGGGACTATATATTCGAGCCCCGGCCCCCGCTCAGGCAGATTTCATTCAAGAATTCATTATTCAGAGGTAGCCATCAGCAAAGCTAGGGTTTAGAGAGAGATCTCCACCAGAGAATTAGAATAGATACTCTAGATCTTCAAGTTCTACATAGGTTTAGACTAGATAGAGGAAGAATCGGGCGCTGTGCTCGGAATTTCGGATCTTCATCATCGAATTTGGTATTATCTTATATCTATTCTTGTGACTTTATTCTAAATATCATTATGTTTCTATTTATTATGTTCCTAGTTTATTCTAGTTCTACATTTGATATGGTTATGATTGGTAATAAGTTTATGTATATGTTTGCAAAGCGCTTAGCTCTCTTCCCGGGGGTTAGGTGGTAGATTTCATGTAAGCATGGTGCTTAGATGCCGTTTACCCGCAAATGCACCCTATTGGCCGGGTAGTGTGGTAGATCGCGGAAGTGACAGCCTCCGTTGAGTCCTCTTGTATTCCATCCCCCGTTGGTAGGTCTAGCGAAACCAAAGTTGCGTAGTAAGTCCTGCTATGTCTTGGCTTGTTATAGCAATGATCCTTATACATAGATGAAGAGTCTTTTGTGCTTGTATATGATAGTGTAGAGTTGGAGTAGATGAATGACTTAGTAGATTAGAACCTACATAGGATTTCTATTTCTTGCACTAATCGATGTCAACCTACCTTTGTGAGTAGTCTATATCTAATCTCTCGTGTGATTTATACCCGAGCTTATTACTTTATATTCCTTTATTTATCATGGTTTACCCTCTCGCCAAAGTATGTGACTGTGTAATCAATCACTCATGAGTAGTCATGTTTAGCAAGTTCATCTCATTGTTTAAGTCCGTAGTTCTTTCCTTTGAGCTAAATATAAATAACGATACCTGGAATACTTCCTGGTAAAATGCTACGATGGTGTATTATCTGTTCGCTTGAGGGATCCCATATTTTTCTTGATTAGAGGAGCAGTTTCTATACCAACACTTCTGGCGCCATGCTAGGGATGACAACTTAGCGTGAGTGGTGTTAGAAGTGTCAACACCTGCGCTAATCAACATGGTGCAAGCAAGCCAGTTCTGTGGGAAGGCCCATGAAGATGCTAGTGCTCATCTCCAACACTTTCTGGAGATTTGTAGCACATTCACTATCAAGGATGTCCCCGAGAGATGCTATACTACTTCGCCTCTTCCCATTCTCACTCTTGGGGAGAGCGAAGCGGGGTTCTACGCCAATAAGGAAAAGAATACTACGTGGGCACTATGTTCCACCAATTTCTTGGCGAAGTTCTTCCCCATGGGCAAGACAAATGCTCTTCGTGGGAAGATATCAAGCTTTCAAAGAATATCATGATGAGACTGTCCCGAAGCTTGGGAGCGCTTTCAAGATTACATCCTCGAGTGTCCTCATCATGGCATGGAGAATTGGTCGCTTATGCGGACATTCTACCATGGGCTCAGCAACAAAGACACGTGAGATGATGGATGCTTTTCGCTTGAGGAGGTGCACTCTTATCACTCACTATTCCTCGTGCCACAGCTCTTGTGGAGAAGATGGCATCCAACCAAGGTTGGAGTGAAGAAAGAACTCGGACCCGCAAGAGAGGTGGAGGAATGCACCAGGCTTTGAAGAGGTAGACATGCTTGTCTCGCCAAAATGGATCTGCTAATGAAGAGGCTCGATGAGAGAGCCCCGAGAGAAGAAAGAAGTCATGCATGTACATGATGCTCGCATGACATGTGAAGAGTGTGGAGAGACTGGGCACACAGGTGCTAACGCCCGTAGCCGAAGGAGGACGTGAACTACCTCAACAACAACAACAACAATAATTACTATCGTCCTCGCGAATCAAGGTTGGAATCGCAGCGAAGCCTAACTACTCGTGCAATTATTCGTGCAACTATCAAGGTAACAACTCCTCCTACAATAATTACAACCAAACCGCCTTTGAGAGAGTTAGTGCTTGAATCAAGGCAAGATGATGGACAATCTGTCCAAAAAGCCGACATCAAATCACAAGGTCCTAGAGACACTCGGCAACGGATGGATGGCTTTTCCAATGCCATCAAGAGTCGGCTCAGCTTCAACAAGATACTTGAGTCGCAGGTACAACAGCTTGTTAACCTTGCTCCCTCCACCGGCCAAGGTAAACCGGGACAACCCGAAGAGCTCGAGACTCGCAAATCTTGTTGATATATTCAATGTAGAAGATAGCCGGAGTAATCCATCGAAGGGGTCATGGATAGACTCAACTCGCCAATCAAGAAGGGCGATCCAGGGAGACCGCATTCCGATCTCCATTGGAAGTACTAACTTTAATGAGGCAATCTGTGATTTCGGTGCAAGCATCAACATCATGCCAAGAGTGATATATGAGAAGCTATTCGGATGCCCCTTAGCATACACAACTATGTACTTACAAATTTGCGGATCGGTCACTCCGTGTTCCTTTGGGAATACTTGAAGATATATGTGTACGAGTGGGCAACTCGTATGTTCCAGCAGACTTCGTGGTAGTGGATACAGGCAGTGATGAAAGGTCCCCTGTCATTTTGGGACGACCATTCTTGAACACTGCTGGAGCTATCATGTATGCCAACACTGCCAAGATCATCTTCAACATCAAGGGCAAAAGAGAAACCTTCTTCTTCAAGAACGAGTGCTTTGCGGTTCCCAAAGACACCCTCATCAACGAACGGTGAGAAGAAGAAGAATCCAGCTAAGAAGAGCAAGAACAAAGATAAGAAGACCAAGAAGATGGAGACAAGTGAGGATGGTCACTGCAGGTCCACGAGGAGCATGACCACTTACTCAGTCCCCAAGTCTCGATCAAGAAGGATGACCCGGTGTCCCAACCATTCAATGCTCCATCAACGAAGCTCTTTCAATAAAGCTATCTGTGACACCGGATCGGCGTCAACATTATGGCCAAGGTAACTTATGAATATCTATATGGCACTATGCCTTTGGAGCCCACGTATGCACAGATTGCGAGATGGCGAGATCGGACATTCCGCTTCGTCGAAGGAGAAGTGAAGGATGTCCTCATCCAGATAGATGACCATTATGTCCCTACGAGACTTCCTAGTCATTGACATGGGAGATGACTACGATCCTCCAATCATCCTAGGAAGACCATTCCTGAACACCACCAAAGCTATCATCTATATTGGGACAGGAGAGATTCATTTCCACTTTCCCACTGAGAAGGTACGCCGCTACTTCAATAATAATTATATAATCACCGAGGAGCCCAAGAAGAACAGCAAGGAGAAGGCAGCGTACCCGTCGCGTAACAAGAAGAACATCATTACGTATGGATGGGCCGACTATGAGGGAGAAGTGTCTAGATATGAAGACCGATACCCGAAAGAGAAGAACATTGCAGAAGAACCCGAAGAGGTGTTACCAGAAGAGAAACAAGTGGTCCAAGAAGCTTCTTCCTCAAGGTCACCCTCTCCAACAAAAAAGGTGTGGAAGGTAAAAGCAAAATCAGAATCAATTCCTACACACGAGGCAACATCATCCGAGGCGCCGGCCAATGCGCCCCTTGAAAAATGAGCGAACATGACAAGTCCCGTCGGAGGACTTAAAACCACCGAACGCCGCGCCAAGAGGTAACTTGGTATTTATCAAGCATTACTTTTCAGCATTATATTTTTACCTTAGCATATTTATTTCCCTACTTGCATCTTATTTGCATCTTTACTCTTTTATCTCCGCATTTGAAAAGAAAATAAAGATGTTGTGCATTTGCATCCGAAAATCGTCAAGCCCCATGTGAATAGTCATTTACTGTGGTGGCACAAAAATAATTTCTCAAAGATATTTATTTTCCCCTCACGCATTCCTTAAATAATAAAAAAGATAAAAATATTTCTTGTGATCCCGTTAGAACAAGTCTAAGTTAAGAAAGTTCTAGACAACCAAGGCCTAGAGGTTTTATCACTAACGCTTAATTAGTTCCACAAAGCTTTGTTGTCTATTTGAGCTTCACGAACATCAAGGATCAAGAAGAGCTAACAAGCGAAGGACATCCAGTCCCCGTCGAGTGCTGCCCGCGAAAATTGAATGCTTTGTCTCCAACAAGCAACTATCTACAACACTCCTGGAGGACTAGAACGTCTTCGCCCTGTCAAGAAACATCGCAGACTATGTCAACATCCAGCCTTGGGGAGAGCATCCCCGTGTACCAAGCTAAGTGCCTCCAACTTATCTATTTATGCTTTATTAAAGTATGCTTTGTTAAAACAACTAAAAAAAGATGCATAACCATAGAAACCCAGAAAGATTTCCTTATTTATCTTTTTTACTTTTGGAGAGCTCTTGCAATCTGTCTTTAAAAGTGATCCCTAGAATAAACTCTACATGGAGATGATGAATAGTTGCTCTGCCGTAATTCCTTTCAAGTACCTAGTTTTCAACCTTGCACTCTCCCGAGTTTTGGACACAACTGTTTAGATTTGAGATTTGCTCTGAATCTGAAACTTGTGGGTAGCGAACACTTGATCTAAGTCTAGGTGGTTGACGGGTATGATATGGGAAGGTTTTGAGCTGCTGTCCATCTTGTTCCTAGAGATACTAGAGTTCTGGAGAATTTATCTGTGAAAATATTAAATTCCTGCATGATGAGTTCCTTTATGATGAGAGTTTAAATTCCTACCACAGCCATATATTCATGCTTACTAGATTAGGAAAACCCATCTGTTTATATAAATCATATTGTAGGTTTGAGTGTAGACTTTATAGGCATTGAGTGTGGTTATGCTGTGGACCCATAAGGAATTAGTCACGCAGATAAAGTCAATACTATGTGCTCTCCATCCATTGATCTATGCTACTTCTGTCCTCAGAAGCATGCACCCATTTTATAAATGTTATATTCATTCTGTGCTACTTCTGTTCCTCGAAGTACCACCCACATATAGATCTATATCCACCACATATTGTGCTATCTCTACCCTGGAGATACGCACTTATGCTGCTCCTACCCTGGGAGTACGCATTCCCCACATCTTGTGCTATCTCTACCTTAGAGACACGCACTTATGCTTTGCTCCTACACCGGGAGTACGCATCCATCCATTCATCCATCCACATATACATACGCCATTCATTTCACATCATCCAGAAAAGGTTCTACTCCTATTCTGGGAGTGAACATCTAGAAATAATCATTGCCGTTTCATTGCCTACATAAAAAGCTCCAGTCATTATCATTTCAAGTTATACACTCCCTGTTCTAAAGTTTCGTTTTCAGAGGATTGGTTGCTCTAAAAAAAAAAGAGAGAGAGAAAAGAAAAGAAGAAAGAAAGAAAAAGAAAGAGTAGCCAAGTCCTTCCATTCAAGAAGTTTCAAGGTTTTCGAATAAAGGGAGTCATGTTATCCCCAAAGGAGCGAGTGTAGAAGTAGATGTTCACCAGTTCAGTACCCCTCATAATCATTTTCTTATTACCATCATACTACCATCATCCTATCATCATCTCATCCATTCCATTTCCTCATTCACATGCACATATGACTTTATTATTATTTTAGTTCCTATTGGATCCATGTCTTAACTGTGCAATATATGCAAGTGAGTTTGAGTGTCTCCCCACCTATGAGCTCCACATAAGCCTATTAGAAAGAAGGGTGAGAGAGAGAAGGCACTTTCCACTATGCCTTAGTTCCACAAATACCACATATTCTGAGAAAAGAGAGAAGGCATACACTACTCATGCCTTAGAAAGGATCCAAAAATACCACAAATGAGAGACTTGAAAGGTTCATACAAGGAACTCTGAGTTTTATTTCAAACCTTGCAAAAACTCCGGGATAATAGTTGATCAAAGAGCGAGAAACATGGCGCTTGACTTGACTGTTCTATCTTTCAACTACTCAAGACCCAAGTGACGGTTACAAGCCCCATGGTGAAAGGTAATATGAGTGAGTTTTGAGTCAGAATAGTTCACTCTAATCCGAGAGGAGAGTTCTTGTTTGAACGCATGTGTACTTATGAGGAGTGAAAGTATTGCAAAGAACTCCCGATCCATCATCGATTCTATCTTTGCTCGGGGACGAGCAAAAGGTAAGCTTGGGGGAGTTTGTTGACGGTCGTTAAGTATCAATTTTATACCGTCAATGCAGCAAGAGAAAGGACTAATTTGAGTTCACCTGTTAGATATAGGGGTTACACCGATGAATTCCACGAGTTTTGGTGATTGTCTATTTCTGCAGGGGTTATCGAAAGAGAACCAAAGGAGGCCCACATGTCATGATTACATAGAGATAAAGACCGAACGGGTAAAATTGTATAATCTAGAAGACTCCGTAAGGCAAACCCCGGAAGCCGGGGCCCACCCGGGGGCGCCGGCCGACTCCCCACCTCGCCCAATCACGTCGAGTCTCGCGGATCCCGCCTCCACCGCCTTTGAGGATGAATAATTATCGTCCATTTAGGTCGGTTTGATCCGAGGGCTGTAGTTCATCCTAGGGGGCTATATATTCGAGCCCCCGGCCCCCGGGTGAAACCCTAATTCATTCAAGAGTTCATTCTCTCATCGAATTCGGAGAAGCCAGAGCCACCATCTCAATTAGAGCTCCATAGTTTAGTAGTATAGCTACATAGGAATAGATCTAGAGGGAATCAAGCCTAGCTTGGAGTCCGGATCTGTCGGAGTTCTTGGTAATTCTCCTCTACATTCTTGTAATATTCATCATTGTTCGTGATACTATGAGTAGTACTTTATTCTATTCTATTATATCGACTTGACTTTGCTCTATTTGATTATGTTCTCAATTATATCGTTCTTAGTTTACTTTGATTATATGTTTAGCATAGTTGGACTAGAATTATATTTATGCATAGGATCGTATAGCGCTTGCTCATTAGGCCAATGGGTGAGTGGTAGATATTGTGTAGGCATGGTGCCTATACCGTATTTATCTCAAGGATTGCACCCTATATTCCGGATCGTGAGGTAGATCGCGGGAGTGACAATCCTGTTGAGTCCTTTGTAGCCCTTCTCCCGAGTATAGGTCTAGCGAACAAACCTATTACATTGAAGTCATTGCTATGTCTCTTGTCTTCTCTGGTAATAACACTATGCATAGATGTAACCTTTTCCCGCCATGATTGCTAGATGTTCTTGCACTAATCATTGTATGCTTTGACTTTATAGTTAGAATAACATAGGATTATACCCTAGATCGTCCTAGTCCATGCTAGTGTTATAAGCTTAGAGTGCTAAGTTGAGATGGCTTATTACTATTATTTTATGTGGCTAAATGCTCTCATTTATCTTATGTCATTAATCATTCATTCCTATATTTTATGTGACACTTACCCCGTATGAGATGATCGATACGTACAAGGTTAAGCTCTCCATTATAGCATGTGCATTGCTCATCACTCATTATCCAGTGCATTCCCTTCCCAGTGGTAAAAATATAAATAACGATACCTGGATTACTCCCGGTTAAAATGCTACGATGATATATTCTGTGCGCTTGCGGAACCTTCTTTATTTCAGTTGCACTTAATAGACATCAACACACCCCTCCTCCGATGGTAATCCCACAGGTCGCTCTCGAGCTCGTCCGCCTTCTCTAACTCTGACTCAGGGATACACCTCTTCTCTGTCAACGGCAGAGGTGGGGGAAGCCCATGCGAGAATAAAGGAGCGGCGTAGTCATACACATAGAACCACCTCTTTGCCCAGTTCAGGACATTGGAGGGGAGGTCGATGTGGAAAAAAGAAGAGCCTTCAGCTGCCTTGATCTAGAGGCTACCAGCAACCTTTCAGCTGGATTGAGGAAGAACGTCAAAGTAGTGGATGGATAGCGCCCAGTGGGGTTCGATCCCTGCAAAATCCTCATAGAAAGACACAAACATTGCCAGAAGCAAAACCCCATTTGGGGTTAAGTGGTGAATTTGTGCATCATAGTAATTGAGGAGATCCCGGACGAACCAGTGAACAAGGACGCCAAATCCACGATGGAAGAAGTCGATGAAGACCATGACCTCATCGGAATCGGGGGCGGGAACATCCTGGCCATAGGTGCACTGGTACCCCAAATGCTCCTTCGGCACCAGGAACCCCTCCTTCACCTTGCTCTAGATGTCTTCTTCAGACGCCATCGACACTTCCTAGGGGATGCTGGGGACAGGGCTCCATCCTCCCTTCTCGCTCTTCGAGCTCTCGCTCTCCATCTCTGCTGGACTAATTTGTTTGGTTTTCTTGGCTAGGGTCTTCCTCGGCGCCATCGATGTGATTGCCGGGAGCAAGATCTGGATGTGGCGCCACCTACTAGGTCAAGGTAAGCAGGAGGGTGAGTACAGTAACTTTCGTCCACGACGGTAAAGAGATGACTTGTCTCCACCCAACGCTGCTTTAAAAGGAGGCTCAAGAAGCCACAACCCGCTTTTGGGCCAGAGGCCAACCTGGCTGTATTGAGTGGACCAGCGCTAGGCCTCCTAAAGCTCGGTACAGCCCAAGAAAATCGACCTGTGCTAGCAGTGACCTGGATTGGGATCGCTAATGCTGCAGCCTCGTCGTGCCAGGAGTGAGGGGCTGTCTGGGGGGTTGCAAGTATGATCCTAAAACCACTGAGTGAGGGGGCTGTTTGGGGGGTTGCAAGTATGATCCTAAAATTTGAATTTCAAACTTGAGAAATTCAAATATAGTTTCCCTTAACAAAATGACTTCAAATAAAAAAGTTGCCTACTACAAAATTCTATAACTTATCAAGATCTACAAAGTTTATTTTGGTTGTTTGGTCATTTGTTCATCCGACATGGTGGTTGAGATGTAGATTTGTGAGCAAAGTTACTATCGTTTTGTGAAATGAAGAAATGACCAAAATAAACTTTGTTCATCTCAAGAAGTTATACAACTTTGTAGTACATAACTTTTTTATTTGAGTTCATCTTGTACATCAAAATGTGTTTTGAAAAAGCTCTTTGCCGAGTGCAAAATTTGACACTCAGCAAAGAGGCTCTTTGCCAGAGTGCCAAATTTGACACTCGGTAAAGAAGGTCTTTGCCGAGTGTCAAAATTTTGCCGAGTGTTTTCCTTTTGGCACTCGGCAAAGAGCTTCTTTGCGGAGTGCCCGAACTAAAACACTCGGCAAACCTTTTGGCACTCAGCAAAGATCCGATTTCTGGTAGTGATACGTAGTAGCATAAACCATGATAATAACAGTATCTAATACTTTGACCCCAAAATTAAGAAACAAGGGAAAAGTCCATCACACTCATTAAACGGCCAGGCCAGCTCTTTGATTGCTTAACTCTGGTTTATTTGGGCCAGCTCCTAGCTAATTGGCTCTCATTAAATAACCCATGGGGTTGGGCCTTGTGTATTGTTCTAAAATATCCTTATATTTTGTGATAAGATTTTAACTATATTTTGAGACAGAGTGAGAAGTACAAAACTTCAGATGACATGAATCTGTAATTAACAATTACTTAAAGCATATATCGTCATAAAGTTCTTCCCGCATGCGTGTGTGGACTCTTCTTTTGAGCTGGCACGCGTGTGAACTGAAGGTAGTACCAGAGTATTTGATAACCTCAGCTTTACATGGATTATTAACGACACAGTCACGCGTGCACGCGCACAAGAGCATGCCACCATTTTTATGCATCGACTACGCTATTGGTTGATAATCAACAAGAAGTGGTCACGAAGGATAATGGCAGTTACACAAAAGGCTAGCCATAGATCATGAACATATGCGAATGCCCTTATAAAGTATTCAAGTTGATCATTTTGTAACAATTCTGCATTTTTATGTCACCTCATATGTTAAGAAATACAGCCTTTTTGTTTTTATTTTAATGAAGCACCTGCAAACAAAATGAACTAAAGATTATGAATAATGAGACAGTTCATCAAGCATTACATCACTTCACCAGATGTATTCACACTACTAATGTAATGTAGCAAAGTGCGTAACTATCCAAACAAATGATTTCATTTCCTATTAATATAGCTAGTGTAGTTCAAGTTCCCAGTTTTGCTTTGTATTTCTGTTAGCATAATCTTATAAAAGATGATGAGAAGAAACAAGAGGAGATGCTCTAGAGACAAGAGGTGTTGGCATTGCATTGGAGATAGATTTGGTTCAGTGGATGTGTGGGGATACACCTCTCTTCCCATCCCTTTCATGACCGCCTTTCCTCTTGTAGTTACCCTTCAACAAGTACAAGTACAAGCACAATGATGCATCTCATGATGAAGAATGCTTATTACCAACTTGGAAAAAATATATGATTTGGCAAGTGTCCTATATTTGCCTTTAAGGCTGGCAGCTAGAATGCTTGAACCCACATAGATGTCCATCTAAAACTTGTATAAAATCATATCTGAAAAGGGAGTAGCTAATATAATGATCATCACTAATCCCAGCTTAGCTATGGCTATGACATAAACAAATCTAGAGGAAGGGACAAACGATAGTGTGTCACCTTCTCAATAATAATAAACATTTAATGATGATATGTAATGAAATTCCTTGACCCCACCCTTGCATTGAGAGGGAAGGTTATGCTTGCATGGGACACTGCTCTCAGATTAAGTGGGTTTTTATATGAACAAATGAGAACATTTACCACTGTTTACAGTGGATATCAGTCAGTAGTATTGTCCTAGCTAAACTAGTACAATGCCCGTGCTAACGCTACGGTTTTATCTTAGAATGTACATGAAAATAACCAATATTTATTTTTTAGAACCTTTGTTACACATGTTGGGTATTAATAGGAAATCAGATAGTGTATCAAATTTCTGTCAAATCAATATTCAATAGTTATATTCACCTGGTGGAAAATAGGGCACTCTACCCCATCACATCAAAACCCTCATTTTTTACAACCTCAATACCTAGATCCTACTATAGAAACTATTGTCATTTTAGCCGGGTAAGAATCACAAGGATTAGATAGAACTAAAGCTATATCTATAAGCTAAGCCAGCAAATCATTTGAACACAGCAGCATTTTTTGAAATAGGTGTGTTAACATCATCGCTTGTGTATTGACCTAATGAGTTCACATCATAAGTTCACATGCAAAACTCCAAACAGGTCAGTGCACAGATCACCATCCCTAGAGTTAGACTTAACAGCCGAAAAGTTAAAAAGATTAAAAAAAGTAGGTGGCGGCCATCCATCATATAATTCCTTCAACATCGAGATCTTAAGTTCGCCTCCAGAATTCCTGCAGACATTTCTTCATTTTGTTGATTTGTCTGTCAGGAACCTTGCATCTTGTCCCTTCAAAAGAATGCACCATTTTTGAAGATACTGAAAAAATTTATGAAAGACTTCATTAGACGATCATGGAAATTTCTTCTCAATCCCCATTTTATTCCTGACATTCCACAGCCCCCACAAAACAATAGCACACATGGTAGTTCGTTTCCCCCAAAACAATCCAGTGATCAAAGACATCTTGCATGTCTCTCGGGCACCTATCTCAACCCAGGGCCTCCTTAAAGCAGAACCCGATTACTCTAGCTATATGGCAATAAAAAAAGATATGATTCATTATTTCAGTTAAACCACACAGCACAGCAACAATTTTTGTTGCCCTTCCATTTCCTTTTTTTTTAATGTTAACCCCAGTCTATCCTGAACAGCTAGCCAACCAAAAACTTTCTGCTTAGTAGGGAGTTTACTCTTCTAAAGTTGCTCATCTTTTTATTAGTGACCCCACTAAAAGTAAGCCTCCTAAACATAGATATGCTTGAGTATGTTTTGATTTGTCAAGTAACCAAACATAATGATCTTGCTCCCCATTAAGTCTAAACTTTTCTACAGTATTTTGAAACACACCTTCCTCCACCCATCACCCTCCCAGCAGTTTCCAACCAAAACCCCTTTGTTTTCACAGATAATATATAAATCTGAAGCATTATCTACCTGTATGTAGAATAAACACAAATACAAAATGAGAATTCAGCTATAAACACTTGAAAGTAAGACAGAACAAACAATCCAACCTATAGTTACTTGCTATGAGAATCTGAAGGTGCTTCAGAGCATTTTATTTTCAACACATAGTTAGTGTCAGTGTGATACTTTACATGCATATTGGTGGCAGGGCAAAATTTTATATTCCACATCACTGGTAGAAACATAGGTGAAAAGGAATGTATCCATGAATTTTAATTAGTTGCTCAATTGGATAATACAACTATCCTTTACTGAAAGATCATGAATATGGACACATTCAAAGAACTAATGTAGATGTTTAGAAGAATAACCTGCACTCATTAACCACTAAGGTATATATACCACTCGAAATACTGTACTACTAACTAAATAAAAAATTTAGAAGACATAGATTCATATGCATTCTGTCTTAATTAGCTGCTCAATCTGAAACATATGGCATGTTTCAGATTTCTATGATATATTGAGTTCACAAACAAGAACAAGCAGCAAGAGGTAAAAGGAAGCACCATTCACCATTCAGGATGAGCGAGTTTAGTCACTTTTATAGGGCATGTCATCGTGGGCTCCAGGCTTCTATAGTTCTTCTAACAGTTTTGTGGCCTTCCTCTTGGTAAGTCCCATTAGCATTCACCCAAAAGTGAGGCTTCCCAGCACATTAGACACCTGCCAACTGAAATCAAACATTTTCTTTTAAATTTTTTATAGAAAATACAAATTAGAAACAAGCAAATGCATAATCCTACAACTGCGATACTGAACAATTATGGAATTGCATAAAAGGACAAAAAACCATGATTACTATTCAATCCTTCCCTAAAACAGAATGAAACGATCAAGATGTGCGCCGCGCGGGGGGGGGGGGTGAATTGGGCCTAGATGCTTTCACAGAAGCCAACCTAAATCAAACCACCAAAGTCATGGTTCTACTAAATGGACATGAATCACAACCAGTTTACTTATATAGTGTTTAATTGTTGTGCATCAAGCAGCTAGAGGTTACCCAAGAACACAGGCTAATTAATAAGATCATCAAGCCACATACCTTTGACCAGAAGCCAAACACCTTACTGTAGGTGAGGAGGTACTGTGTGCGAGAGATACGGTCGAACCGGCTGAAAACAAAATATCAGTTCAAATTCAGTAGTCCAGCTAGAACACATACATGCATCCATGATCTCTGTTTGGAGTCAAATAATGGCATTGTAAGTGATGCACATGAAACAAATAACTGTTTGAAAGCAAAGAACCATCTTCATAACTGTACTGAGTGAAGAACCACCGCAGTAACAAGCAAACATCAAAAGGAATGAGTCCATTAAGCCTATCTGCAATAGAATGCTTATCGTTGTTACTGTACTTTGCATCACATGGAGCAAGCAACTGACCTGTCTAGCAATTCTTTTATTTGGAGTGCATTGTCCTGTTGAAGAGAGGGTAAAAGTAGAACAAGAGACGACTCAACACATGAACCAATTGCATTGAAAGACATAGAGCTGAAACCATAGAACTGCACACATATTTTATCAAGGCCAATAGAATATTATTCTAAATGTATATAGTAGCAAAAGGACTTAGGTTTAAGTTCAGTAACCCTAAGCTCGGTGTAATTTTTAGATATAGAAGAATACATGTACACGGGAGAGTGAGTATTATAGCTTACTGAACAGTAGTTCTTTTATAACTTCTTTTTGTAACAGCAGCAGTTGGTTTAACTTATATGCATAGCTAATTGTGGGCTGCTTAAAGTCCACCACCAGCAGCTGTTCGCCCCTGCAAGCACGGGTCAATGCAAAATTTACAAAGCATCTGAAGTAGTAGTTGTCACTGAAAATACGTACTGCTACCAATTTACAAGCTGTATTAGTAGTTGTCAAATTCTGCTTCCCTTTTTAGTAGTTGTCAGCTATATTAGTAGTTGTCACTGAAAATTTACAAAGCAAAATTTGCAAACACGGGACAGTGAGTATTAGTAATTGTCACTGAAAATATGCACTGCTACCAATTTCATTGTTTCTGGATCAAACACAATCATCAGCACATTGTATCCATACGCAACGAAGGGGAAGAAACAAAAGGGAAGCAAAGACCGCATACCAGCACGAACGGGGTTAATACTCGTCTCGCAGCCCTCTTCATCCTCGTGTCCACTCAGCAGGAGTCGCCTCTCATCCATGAGCTGGATCCAGGCCAGCCACGGCGGATCTGCGTGCGCCGTCGTTGGAGAAGGGGGTGACGCCGCAGGCAGGGAGGGGGTACGGGGCGCCGCCGCATGGAGTCAGCCGTCGCCGTGGGTGACATCGAGGAGGACGCTGGTGCTGGGGCTCGAAGGTGGCTGCTGCCGCCGCCGGTGAGGATCTAGCGGATTTGGGCCCGTACTTGAACAGTGCCACGCGGAGCTGATTCCGCCTGCCTCCTCCGGGTCCAGCGCCGACCACAGACTTGTTGGGCGCGTCGGGGAAGGACACGGAGGCGCGGGCGGAGGCGACGCCGCCGGCCATGGTGAAATCGGCGAGGATGGCAGCGAGGATGTCGCGGTCACGCAGCGGTACGTGGCGCCGCTCGAGATAAGGCCTCAGCCGCCTCCTCACTCCAGCGCGCCGTGGCCTCTACTTGCACTGCGATGCTTGGATCCATGGCCATGAATCCGTCCATAGCGTCGCCGCCATCTCCTCCCCGCCTTGTGTGCCTTCCGCCGTCGCGAGTCTGTCCCCTCCGCCAGAGAGCTGCAGTAGCAGCCGTCGCTGCCACACCGCCGACGGCCGGAGCTAGGGTTTCGAGCCTGGGAAGGCACGCGTGGGAAGGGAGGATAGAGGAGGAGTCGGGGTCACCCATGGGAGGGGCGGGGAGCGGAGCCTGGACTGCCGGACTGGCGGCCGGTGGCCTGGCCTGGCAAGCAGCGGCGGCGCCCTTCGTGGGGGTGAGGGGAGGAGTCCGCAAGTCGCGTGTGCGGAAGGAGGTGGCAGCGGCGCCCTGCCCTGAGGTGCGTTTGGTTTTTCCATTGAGAAAAAAAATGAGGAGCAGGTGCGTGGGGATGGAATCCAACCTTGGCCGAGGCGTCGAGCGCTGCTGGGGCGGGTGCGGGCCTGCGAGGGGGGCAGAGTGGGAAGGCGCATCAAACTTTTAATCTCAGACGTTGCATCCGTATTAGATGTTCTGTGAGTCGTTGATCTTGAAGGAGAGAGGTGGCTTAGAGAAGATTTTAATTATGGTAGAGATTAATTTTTTCGTGGAAAGCAAGAAGTAGTTCAAATATGGGAATTTTTTCCTTCTCTTCAGTATCTTTTGGCCCTATATATAATTGGATTATTATGTCACTAAAAGCTACTTGCATTGTAGAATATAAATTAGGGAGCATAATATTGTTAGATTGATGTGATGGCCGGTAAGTTCTACTCCCTAAATCAAAATGTAAGTCATTTAGGACATTGATATAATCTCCATTGTGACACTTTGACTTGATTTTTTTAAATGTGTACTATTTTAAAATGAGATTTATATAGTTTGAAACTATTCTTTTTATCAAAGTGCACATACATGTCTCTGTTTACACATACTGAAGAAACGGCACAAACGGACGTAGCAACAGTAAGAGTGCTAATTCGATTCACTCTGATCATATGAGACTACAAGAGACAATATGTTCTAGTATGTAGAAGCATTTTTTGCAGTTTGATGCCCTAAGAACGAAGAATAGAAGTAGAAACATATGAAAAGTGAACAAAAATACTCGCACCTTATGAAGAAATAGTAAAAAAAACCTATCATAAATAAATTTTCATGTATTTTGCACTAGTACAGATCAAATCAAACTGTTTCTGTTGACTGATACTTGCTTTTTCAATTTCAAAAATATATTTTAGTAACAAAAGTTACATAAACTCCCCTAGCTTTGTATGTTGCAGACAATAATAAGCTGTAGCTATGTTTCTGGTACAGTAAGTTTACAGAAAGGCAAATAAGTATCAATTGACTATAAGGATACCTAACTGATAATAAATCATATATTATTGGTATTGGGGAAGTAGTTGAGCACAAAAAAAGCTAGTGTACCATACCAAATAAGAGAATTAACTTCCGTACAAAATTTAGTGCTTCAGTGCTACTGCACAAATAAATTAGGACACCATTCCTGAAAAGCATATAGAAAGATTTGGAAGAATGGGTCAAATGAAATGGAAGTCTTATATTGACTTTCTTTTCAAAGCAACTTTCTCACTAAAATGTCAATGCGTTAGTATTATTTATGTGATCCCCAATGCTAATTCTCCCATTCTGTTCGTGTGCAACAGAGATGTTCTTATTCTGTTCCTAGTGCGGTCAAAATTAAGAAGCTAAGAAATTCTAGGTGACAAAGATTTTTCTTTTGAAATGCTTGATCTAACTATTTTTTAACATTATAGGCGTATACCAAAACGGCCAGCCGTGAGGTCACGCCGCCCATTTGCCTCACTGTAGCACTGTTTGTTTAACAGTACCGGAGGCATATGAACAGTGCACAACGTTATGAACAGTACATACCCGTTAAGGAACAGTGTAGACCCGTTAACAAACGATGCCACCCGTTATGAAACAGTACTTACCCGTTAAGAACAGTACATACCAGTTAATAAACAGTACAGTACCACCCGTTAACAAACAATATTTACCCGTTACACTACAATTGTTCTCCGTCAGTTATACTAAATAAAATGATTAATTATAAACTACAACCATTCGTACACCCAATGAATTACCAACTTACAAATTTAGACTATCTACTATATCTATAAATCTATAAATTTAAATAAATTTAAAGAGCGCTCGCATCAAGATTTTCTTCTTGACGAACCCAGGCTTCCTGCCCCGTGCGAAGCATGGGGGTACCTGCTAGTTAATAATAGGACTAGATCTTGTCTAACATAATGTTAATCTATCAATCTATACTCTCTTATCTACTTCAAGTAATCATAATGTTTGTGATCTGATTCGTTCCAAGTGCTAAATATTTAATTATAGTCTCTTGTTATTTTTCAAAAAAAAAAATACTGCTTACTATGGTTTGTCACTTTACCTGTGCTATATGCTGTTTCTATTGGGAGCTATGTTCGTCCACAAGGGATACACAAGATCTCTTGGTTTTACTACCGAATATTCCCATGTCAAGGAGGAATTAAATGTACAGTAATTTAAAGATTAAAAAGATAACGTAGTATTTTTCTTTTCTTTTCTTTTTCTTTTTTCGAATGTGAAGGGATTTTATCAAATTCAGAGCACAAGAGTTACATCTCTGTTACTCAGAGAGGTTTCCTCCTAAAATTATTTTTCTGGTTGTGTTAGAGCATCTCCAACAGTTTGCCAAAAATAGTTGGCAAATCTTGTGATTTGGCAACTCCTTAAAATATATGCCAAGTAAAAAAATAGCCTCTCTCCAAGAGTTTGACATATTTCACTTCTTAAAATCAAAATCAAAGCCACAAGTGTTTTTTTTTCCTCCAAAATTTATTTCTACGCTAATCATAATCCCTTGACGCCGCTGCCTGCTGGTTCAGCATATCGTCATTGTGACCATATGAATGAACAAAGAAATAGATTGCAGAATGATTTCAATCTGATCAAGATCATGGCATCGGGTCAGTGTGTGCGAGTGGAGGTGCTGACACCGGCAGCAGCAGTAGACAAGACGCAATAGCATCAGTGCGAACAGCAGCTTTTCACGGCCAACACATCTCCCGGCAGCACACTAGACGCATGCAGTAGCACACCAGCACTTGCAGCATAGTACACGAGACGCACGCATGCAGTAGCACAGCAGCATACACGAGACGCATGCAGTAGCACAACACTCAGATGCGCGCTGGATGCGCGTTGGTGAGCAGCGCGTATATATGCGCGCTCGAGGGCAGTTTTTGCCAAGTTGGTAAAAAATGGCAAACGAGATGGCAAACTGTTGGAGAGCGTTTTTTCTAGTTTTGCCAAAAAATCAAGGATGTAGAAGCTAAATGACAAACTGTTGGAGATGCTCTTAGTATTTTTATATAAGTTTAGTCAAACTTTAAATTGGTTAACACTTAGCACTATTATAAAATTCCATCGTCCTCAGTACGGGAGGATTATATCTATTAGGTACAGACAAATTTATATAGAAACATTGTGGAAATGGGCCCTTAAACTATACTAACCACGAAGGCTGAAATTGTGAATCCATATAGGATCTTTTTCTATCAACCACTCTGCTCAGCACTCAACAGGCGCCTAAAGCTGGGTGAGATTTGAGGTGATGGCAGCGCGCACCACTTAGGTAATTAGGTGTCTTATCCGGCGTCATCCATGTATGATTGCAGGGCCTTATACATAAGGGGAGGCACGCGGGCAAGTGCAATGGAGGATCGGACTCTGAGGGAAGGAGCTGAGCTAATGACCGGAGTAGAGAGCTCACACCTTCTGTCTGAGTGACGCCGGACTAGTGAAGAAAAATCCACACTAGTACATATCCACAGATCATTGTGGGATCGTCTAAACCTGATATCACTACCAAAATTAGATTCAACAAAGGGCAATAAGAACCTGTCACTGCTAGTTTCAGACATGACAATGACCGGACGATATCACTGCCAGGTGTACTCATTAACCTACAATGATTGGACGAGTATCACTGCTGGGTTATGCTTCAATCTAGCAGTGATAACATGAGTATCACTATCGGGTTGATACCATACCCAACAGTGATTTGGTGATTGTCGTCATTACCGGGTTAGACCAGTACTTGACACTGAGTACATTGTACTCATTTGGTTTCGTGGCTTCAACCCAAGCAGTCTTTATTTTCCCATTGTTTGTTGATATATTTTATTATTACATCTAAATTGAGGTTATTGTGTACTACCTATATATGATAATATTATAATGCATGACATATATCATTACTATCAAGATTATGCTTTAATTACTCATGAGTCGATCGATAATATATATGGTACAATAGATCACCTGATATATATGAATATAACAGCTCTTTCTGCAGCTGTTTTTTTTTTTTAATCTGTGCTCATATACAGACCACTAATACTACAGGAGTCAACAACGAGAAAAGAAAAGCTGAACGGCTCACTCGATTGCGTGCACAACAATGCATGGACGTTGTAACACAATCAAATTAAATAAAGAAAAACAAAAATAAGCATCACTTCATAGACTGTACAATAACAGAAATTGAGGCAAAAAGACAAGTGAAAAATTACACAAGCAGGAGCTAACTCGTGCAAATGCATGCTCGTATATACATGCAACGCATTCATCTGTACTCTATAAGGGCTACATACCTGGCCATATATATGATAATCCACTCTTCCGTCACCGTCAGCTTCTCCCTCCTAGGATTTCGAACGCACGATTATTCTTGAAGCAATAATCACGCTAATCTCTATAGATTTACTACTTGCGATTCCCATGCATGGTCCAACGTACTATACACTACAGTACTAATTATGCTCGCCATCGCCATTCCCTCGCTCTCGATCATTCCCTTTCTCCTTGACGATCTCGGCCAATGCCATCGCACCAAATTAATGGTGTCGTTAATGGCTACTTGTGAACGCTGCGGTGCAGCTGCCAACGCCGATCAAGGAGCTTCGTTCGTTATCTTTATCCTGCGACGGCTGCTGCCGGCGCGGGAGCGAATACGAGCACTGCTTCGGCCGCCGGTAGATCATTGCCGGCGGCGGCGTCGTCGTTGCGTAGGAAGGACCGCACCGCGTCAATGCACGGCGCGACGACGAGCCACTGCCACGCCTCGTCCGCCGCGTCGCCGCGCCGCCGGAACATCTCAGTGGCGTCCACGCGCCGGACGCACCCCCACAGCTTGGCCAGCCGCTGGATCTTGGCGCGCTGCCGGCACGAGAGCCGGCGGGTGTTGGCCTTGATGTCCTCGATGGCGGCGGCCAGCAGCCTGGCGCGCTCGCCGCCCTCGTCGTCTCCCGACTACCGCAGGTACGTGTCGACCTCCGGGACGCCAATGGCGCGCCAGACGCCGCGCGAGTAGCCGTGCTCGGTGCGGCGGCGCGGGTCGAACACCGCCGCGACCTCGTCCACCAGCCCCCGGGCGCACATCTCGTCGACGCGCCGGGACACGTAGCCGTGCAGCACGGCGCGCCGCACGTCCACCCACAGGAAGAAGCAGTCGTAGATGTCCGGTGTTGTTCTAAGGCAAAACCTTAGAACCCCCTCCGGTGGTAAACCCGAATATACTCAACGAGTGATGCTGAATCTAGCTATGAAATGACTCATGGAACACAAAATGGACAGAACATAAGCTCAATGCATTCCATTTCATTCCGATCTGTTTTACAGTCCCATCAGGGCCGTATTTATAGGAGCCCGTAGGCATTTACATGACTATAATGCCCTTGAGCCGCTTCTCCTGATTTCTCACGTAGGTAGGTAGCAGGGGCGTAACAGTCTTCTTGGTGCTTTTCCGGGTTGCAGTCCGAATGGCCGACAACTCCAGGCCCACCAGGCAGCGAGCAATCTTCACAGGAGCAGCAGCGCGACGTCCCTGCACAAGCAAAATCCCGCCAGCCGTCCGGTGCTGATTCGGTTAAAGGCGCCGAAGCCATCCTTGTATGTACATTTCGGTGGCCTTGCGACCGGGCGAGCTGGACCGCTAGTCTGCCTGCAGCTGGCACGGGCGACCGAAACATCCAGTTATCCTATTCGGTTGACCAACCGAATTGGTCATCTGTTCGCGGTCAGCCGGCACGAGTGACCGAATCGCTCATTTGGCCGATTCGGCTGCCTAACCGAATCGACATCTCGTTATTTTAGCGGGACAGGGTGCCTAAGTCCCGGTTGTCACCCAACAGTAGCCCCTCAGCGGTCACCGAAGCGACTATTTTCTACTTCGGTTGCCGCTGACTTACAGATGATAACCGAAAGACCAAGCGCCGTCCCGCGGAGAGGACGATTTTTTTTTTTTACCGTTAATCCGCATCGGGATTCGCGACCGACGCGACGGTTGGCCTAACCGCTGGCCTGACCGCCGCGGGCGCCTATAAAAGCCCCCCCGACCGCCAGCGGTCACTTTCCGCCACGCGCGCTCTCGAACTCCTGGTGCTGATTCGGTTGCCTGCTCCTCCTATTCGGTCTGTTGATTCGGTGCCCTAGCCCCCGATTCGGCGAACCGTTTCGGTGCCTTGCTCGTAGCGGTATTTCGGGTCGCCTTCCTTCCCAGCCCCCGATTCGGTATCTCCAACCGAGACAGCGTTTCGGCTTTCCAGCCCCTCGGAGTAGTTCGTTCTCTCCGCCAAGTCACCCTTTTCGGTTTTCTTCAAGGTGAAAACTTGCTATCTTTATTGTTCTTTACGGAATAAATGTACCGAAGTGTTCTCAATTTCGTATTCGGTATGCCTGAGTACGTCGTCTTGTAATTAATTCCCCGTTTTTTCCTTTTTATAGTCACGGTGGGTTTTTTCATTGTATTGCTAACATGTCGCGGGTCCCGACTAGTGCCGATATATTTTCGGTTTCGATGCCGAATCGGATGAGCCATCAGTTTCGGCTTCTGAGTCTGCTTCTGGGTCCAGTTCTAGTGAAAGCAGTGAACAGCATATTCCGCCAGGGAAAAGGCCGATGCCCCTCAGAGCTATTCTGCCCGAGTCAGCTCACGAATCTGATGAAACCGAAACCGAAGAGGGAGATGAAGAGGACGAGTATATTGAGTGCTTCGACTCATCGAAGGTGAAAAGAAGCTCGTGCTTTTTGCACAGGGGAGAGATGAAGGTAGTTCGGCTCCTCATGCCGAAGAGGTTGCTGAATCTGCTCCTGCTCGCCCACCGAGGCCGTTAAGAGGGCCGAGACATACTGGTTGGTCATGCCGCCTTGACCGGTCCAAATCCACTGTTCGTATGCTGAACCAATATCGCCGAGATGGTATTCTTACCCCTTTGAACGAAGCCGAAGCCGCTCTCCCGGACCGAAGAGTACCCCAAACCCGAACCTACCGAAGCTCTTGTGTTCCGGACTACTTTAAGGCCGGACTACACTTCCCCTTGAGGATTTTGTCGCAAGGGTTTTGGATGCCTTTAACTTGCAGATTCACCATCTAACACCGAATGCAATTGTGCGTCTCAGCTGTTATGCCATGGCACAGAAGATGATGGGGAGCGAACTGAGCATGCCGGTGTTTACTCGGCATTATGAGACTCAGCTCTACTCCACTTACGGGACCGATGATGCGGGGACGAAAGAACTTCGGTTGGAGGTGGGCTCTTATAACTTTGTCCCCTCCCGAGGTAACACAGCCGCCTGTATAGTTCCCACCTTCAAGAACAAGTGGCAAGATTGGAAAAAACATTGGTTTTACTATCGCGTGTGTGATGATGCCGATGTGGCTCTTGCTAAGGAACGTGGTCAACCGAAAGCTCATCCTCTGGCTTCTGTTATGACGCGAATGGAAGGTCTCGTTTCGGCTCCCGAAATGGTTATGAGGCCAGTTGATGATGCTGCCGCTGAGTCCTACCGGCAAACGGCCGAAAGGCAAACAAGCCGAGATCTGGTTGAAGAGATGCTTTCTTTTGGTCGGTGGCCACTTTGCACCAAAGATGAAGTTTGATGGCTTTTCATACCGCCAGGGGTACCGAAGGCCCTCGGTCAATCTGGCTCGTCCACTTGGTTATGACTCAAATTCTGATTTTGTGAAAGAGATGGAGAGGAGAGCCAATCGGCTATGTGACCCCTTCAACGACAAAGAGTATGATTTGAGCATGGCCAAACTCGGCTCCCTTCGGCGCCTCAACCGGATTTGGGACCGCATGAATGTGGAATACCCCGACCGGCTTCCTCCAATCGAAGACAAAGGGAGATGCCGCTATTGGCTCGCCTGCTTCGGCTCCACCACCGATTGCGGTGCGTGGTCGTGGAAGCAACCGAGCTCAAGGCCGGGCGCCCAAAATGTTCGCGGTACGCGCCAAGCCGGCCTGGGCCGGCGCCATCGACGGGTCAGCCAACTCAGCCCAAGGAGACCGAAGACGTCCGGGTATGTCGCCTGCTTGCCAAGCGGGATTGGGTGAAACCCATAAAACAAAGCCGCCATCAAGTTATTATTGCGCCCGAAGCTGATTCGGTTATATCTGGGCATACGGTAGAAAGACTTAGCCTGGAATTCTAACTTGCAGCTTTCTTTGCATAGCTAACTCGTTCTAGCTGCTTATTCTTTTATCAGCTCGGCTGATGTTGATTCGGTTTGACTCGGCGATGTTGATTCGGTTTGACTCCGTCTTGCGAGTTTGCCGAATCCAAGTGAAGAAGCTTCATCAATGGTCGGCGGGGATGAGGAGTGCTCGTGATGTGGTGATCGACGATCTGCCGACCGTGAGCGGCTTCAAGGTGCCATCGAAGAAGAGGAAGGTTCGTGATGGGGCTACTTCAGCGCCCACCTCGCAGCTTCCGCCAAGGGGGACAACCAGTGGCCTAAGCCTTGGTGCCCCCGCCGAAGTTGGTGCCCGGCCACCGAACGGCGGCTCAAGCTACTTCGGGTAGCTTGCCGGAGGTTGCCGGTGGGCATCGCAAAGATCACCCCGCTAGTCGTCGTCATGGTAAGTCTCGGTTTCATGCCGAATCTACGCGCATGACACCGGAGATGTCCCCGAATGTCTTATTCGGCAAGGGGTTTGTTTCCCTTGAGCCGTCGAGCTTTCGGTTTGGCCCAATGAAGGTGTACTCGGGCTCGTGCTCGCGACGAGCACGGCCCGACCGGGAAGAGACTTACGAACTTGCTCGTGCTTTAGGAGTTGACTCTGACGCTCGTTTGGTGGCGTATGTGGACCCCCGCGAAGTGGGTATTCTGCCCTCCCAAGTTGCTTTGGGCTTCGGTCAAGAGTGTGGCTCGTCCTTTTCGGCCAGCCAGACCGAACAAGCCCTGCTGGCGACGGACCGAAACGAGATGCTTTCGGCGATTAACTTTCATGCTATTTCGGTAAGTATCCCGAATCGCCCAAATGTTTGATTTCCTATTTCCCAAGAATTTCTGCTAGTATGGGTGCTTATCTTCTTATTTTCCCACAGGCTTCGGTCCTGTCCGGCGCGCTGCTAAAGCAGGGCCATGCCACCCTTGCCCATGCCGAGAAGCAACTTCTCCTTCGGGATCCTAGTGAGCGGCCAATTGGGTATTGTTGCCGAAATTGACATGACTATTGTTCGGTATGTCTCGCGCATTCGGCTATTGTTGCCGAAATTGACATGACTCGTATTGCAATTCGCAGGATCCTAGTGAGCGGCCAGCTATCAAAGCTAGGGTCGAGGCTTATATGGAGGAGCGGAATGCCCGGGAGGGTTCCCCAGCCGTGCAGACACCGGTTGGCACTCCCGAAGCCCCTCATGCTTCGCCCGAAGATCCCCCGCCGAAGCACAGGCACTTGGCGCTCAAAATGAAAGAGAACAACCCGAATCCGCTTCGGCTGCCGACCCTCATGGGGCTCCTGCTTTGAACGCTTCTTCCTCAGCGCTTGGGATTTGAACTATGTGGTCGTGACTTGCTGAAATACTCTGCCAAGTTTGTTGAACTTATTCGGCCAGCGTGTTGGTCGTATGTGAGTGTTTTGTAATGCTACCTGCTTAACTTGGGATGTGGCTTCGGCTCTTAAAGCCGAATTGCCTAGAACAATACTTTCGGTGTTAATGTTTAGTTTGACCGAATGCGTGTTGCTGGATTTGGCGTTTACTTCGATGTGTGATGCTCTTCGGTCTTCGAGCCGAATACGTGTTTAAAAAGCGCCGTCCCGCCCCGTCTTTTTAGACCGAAGAGCGAATGACTGGTTAAGCTTAAATGAGGATTCGGTTTGCGTAACCGAATCACCACCGTATGGCGGTTATTGTTTTTCGAGGCCAAGTACGTGCCAACTTTATCGATTGCATTTGTAAGGCGGATAGTTGTCGCGCCACCCTTCGGTGTTCATACCGATTGAGGTGTGTTTGGAAAGCGCCGTCCCGCCCCGGCTTTTTAGACCGAAGGGGTGCACGCTGCTTAGCTTAGTCCGAATTGTTCGGCCATTGCACCGAATTGGTGTTTGTAGGATTCGGTAATTGAGTCCTGCAAACCATTCCGCCCCATCTTTTTGGACTGGGAGAATAGTTTTAAACAAAAATGTAGTAATATTTCTCTTTATTCTCTTATTACAAGTGTGCGCTCGTTACAATTGAAGGTTGCGCATCACCACCCGAAATATCTTTGGTTTGACCGAGGCCGGCATGTGGCTCGCGGTTTGTGGCTAGGATGCGAAAACCCGTGGTGAATGCGGTTGCTCTCGTGGCGGCTGACACCGGCCAAGACACGCGGGGTATTGGCTTCGGTTAGCTAACCGAAGCCCTGTCAACAGGCCCCGATGCTGACATCGTGCTGCGTTGCACCATGATCTATGGGGACCTCATTATGATTCCACATCACCATTAACTGGCACATGGTCGTGCAGAACAGAACGCGGTGAAGGGCGCGTGCTTTTCGGCCACTTGGCGGACCGAGCCCGGGTCGACCTTGGGACCGTGACCGGCCGAGGTATATCTTGTGAGGACCAAATTGTCCTCACCAGAACACCGAAACCAAATGTGGTGTATCTCTCTCGCCAACCGAGTTCGCTCCTTCCCGAAGCCTCTCATGCCTATTTGACAATGACTTAACACCTCTCTCATGTTTGAGCTAGGACATTCTTGATGGAATGATCTCGCAAGAGAGTTTTGGGTGCTCTTATATAGGGTTACGTGACCCTAGGGTTCATAACTACATTGAACTACCTTGGTTATTAAATTTTGACAGTACTTTTCGTTATTAATTACACCCGTCATAATGCATATGACCGTGTGTTGGAGGTTTTTCTTGCCCTTTCGGCTTGTTTTGGTTGCTTGCAACCTTTTAAATTGATACCGAATATATGGACAGCGCTTGTTGCTCGACCGTTTTCGGTGATTGTGTAGCTGATGTTCTTGCCTTTACGAGTAACTCGGTCATACAACCAATCGTACGGACGTATCTCGTACGTTTGGGATATCTCCCGTCAAGTTTCCGCGAGTTCCCGCCTTCTTCGGCTTTATAGGTTGCTTACAACCTTTTCCTATTGTTGCCAACCGAAGCATATTCGGTAGCTGTGTCGCAGACATGAATATAATTCCGCGAAGCATAACCATAGACGAAGTTAAACTTATTACATGGGATGCCTCATTAAAAAACCTCAGTGAGGAAAAAGAGTGCAGAGCCCCGAATGTCTTTAGACAAGAGTACCGAAATTACATGAAATTAAATTATTACATCTCCCTTTCTGGAGCACGCCATAGTCATGGATAGAATCGACGCATTATCTCGCATTCCAAGTGTGGGCTGATTCGCTTCCATCTTCGGTTACCAAGGTGAATACGCCGATCTTGACCCTTCTTGCCACGATGTACGGTCCGTACCATGGTGACTTGCAGCTTGCCTTGTTTATCCGGTTGGCGGATAAGAACCATGTCCCCGGATTAATGTCTTTCCTCGGGATTTTCTTGTCTCTCCAACTTTTGGTTTCGGCGTGATATTTGTCTAGATTATCTCGCGGCCCGAAGCTTCCTTTGGTCCGACGTTTCTACGTCTACCATTCTCTCGAATCGGGTTGGTGGGCGATATCTCTGTTCGAACGAGCCCATCCTTACTTCCTCGGCGTTATGGCTTCTTCACCAAACAACGGCCGAAATGGGGTGAAACCCGTAGCTCGGACTGGAGACATTGTGACCCCAAACAAATGGTGACCAGCTCTTGGGCCCATTTCCCTTTCTTTGATTCCTCGAGCGTCTTTGAGATGGTGGTGAAAATATCACCATTTACTCTTTCAACCGCCCCATTCGACTCCGGGTGATTCACCGAAGGAATGACAGTTTAATCCCCAACTCTTCACAAAACGTTCGAATTGTGCCGAGTCAAATTGTTTGCCGTTGTCAACTCGTGATGTACGAGGGTACCCCGAATCGCGCATGATTCGCTGCCATACGAAATTCACCAAAGTCCCCGAAGTTATCTTAGCTAGCGGCTTGGCTTCCACCCATTTGGTGAAGTACTCCGAGCCACAACATATTTGAGGTTCCCGAGAGCTGGGGGTAACGGTCCAACGATGTCTACACCCCAACGCTGAAGCGGCTAGGTCGGGAATACAGGTGACGTAGGGTTAGCTGGATAATTCTGCTTCTTTGCGAACATCTGACAACCCCTGCATGTTTTCACAATCTCTTTAGCGTCGATTACGGCCGTCGGCCAATAGAATCCCTGCCTCATTGCTCTATGGGCAATTTTGTGATGACCTCTCGTGAGCTCCACATGAACCCGAATGTATCTCGGTGAGCAGCTGTTTCCCTTCTCCTCTACTTATGCACTTGAGCATTGGAGCAACTACGCCTTCCTTGTACATGTTTTCCCCAATAATGGAAAATTGCTTCGTCCTGGAGTTCATTCGGTGCATATCTTTCTTTGAGGCTGGTTCGTATGAGCCGTTGAGGTATGCCCAGATGGGCGCCCTCCAGTCGTCGCTTGCGATTGCATGAACGACCGAGGGTGACTCTTCTTCTTCCTTGATAGCCTTGACTGTTAGGACTTGGTAAAAAACATCAGCTGGCAATGGACTGGCATTGGCTGCTGCTTTTGCTAACTCATCGGCCTCGGTGTTCTCCGACCTTGGAATATACTTTAGGGTGAAACCTGTGAAATACTTCTCCATTCTCCGTACGGTGGTCAGGTATGTGGCTAGCTCGGGGTCCTTTGCTGTGTATTCTTTCTGGACATGGCCGACCACTACCTGTGAGTCAGACCGAATCACACAACGTCGGACTCCGAGTGCTCTGAGCTTTCGTAACCCCAGGAGTACTGCTTCGTATTCGGCTGTGTTGTTCGTGGTGAGGAACTGCAATCTAGCTGCGTACCGTATTCTTGGCCCATTCGGTGGTGTCAGTATGGCTGATATTCCTGCGCCTGCTGAACACCACGACCCGTCGCAGTGTACGGTCCATTCGGGTTCATCAAACTGCTTTGTGGAGTCATCCGCATTCGGTGTCCAGTCTGCTATGAAGTCTGCTAACACCTGTGACTTGATGGTTGATCTGTGCTCAAATGATATTATGTATTCATTCAGCTCGGCTGCCCACTTGCCGATTCGGCCTATTGCTTCGGTGTTGCGAAATAAAGATTCCAGCGGCTGAGATGACAAGACCCGAATCGGGTGTGCTTGGAAATAGTGCTTGAGCTTTCTGGAAGCCATCACTACTGTGTATGCAATCTTTTCCAGCTCAGTGTAATTCACCTTAGCACCCGAAAGGGCTTCTGAGACGAAGTAGATGGGGAATTGTTGCATTTTACCCTCATATTCCTTCTCCTCAATCAATGCTGCGCTTACTGCTGCTGGTGCTGCTGATAGATATAATATCAGAGTTGCTCCGGATGTTGGCTTTGACAGTGTGGTGAGTCTAGTGAGATACTTCTTGAGTTCCTCGAAAGCTTGCTGTTGTTCAGGTCCCCAACCGAAAGTCGATGCATTCCGGAGTGCTCTGAAAAATGGTAATCCCCTTTCGGCTGATCTTGATATGAACCTGCTCAAGGCTGCAATTCTCCCTGTGAGTTTCTGCACCTGCTTCCTGTTTTGAGGCGGCGCCATGTTTGCGATGGCTGCAATCTTTTCTGGGTTGGCTTCTATACCCCTGGCGGAGACCAAACAACCGAGTAGCTTCCCTTTGCTGATACCGAATACACACTTGTCGGGGTTAAGTTTGAGGCCACTTGAGCGCAGATTTGCGAATGTTTCTCTGAGATCATCGATGTGTGCGTCCCTTTGGTCGCTCTTTACCACAATGTCATCCACATAGGAGACGAGATTGTTCTTCTTCTTCTGCTCCCGAAATATTTCGTCAGTTAACCTGGAGAAAGTCGGTCCGGCGTTCCTTAGCCCTTCGGGCATTCTCTTGTAACAAAAAGTGCCGTCTGGTGTGATGAAACTTGTCTTTTCCTGGTCTTCCGGGTCAAGCCATATCTGGTGATAACCCGAAAAACAGTCGAGCAAACTCATTATCTCACAACCAGCCGCAATGTCCACTAATTTGTCTATCCTGGGCAATGGATATGGGTCCTTCGGGCAATGCTTGTTGAGGTCAGTGAAATCAACGCACATTCGCCATTTGCCATTTTTCTTCTTTACCATGACCACGTTTGCTAGCCATTCGGGGTACTGCACTTTTCTGATTACGTCGGCATCCAAAAGCCTCTGCACTTCGGCTGCTGCTGCTGCTGCTCTTTCGTCTGATATTTTGCGGAGCTTCTGCTTTCTAGGCCTGGCTGACCTGTTCACGTTCAGCCGTGTCTTTGTGCAAGGCTTCGGTCTACTCCCGCAGATCGCGTGTTGACCAAGCAAACACGTCTCGGTTTTCCAGCCAGAATTCCGTCAATCTTGAGGCTTCACCCGACCCAAACTTGCGCCGATATTGACGCATTCGTCGAGCCGATTCGGGCTCAAGGACACCCGAATTGTTTCTTCTCAGGAGCGCCTTTGGCTCTTTGTTGTTGCTTTGGTCTTCCTCTTCCTTCTGTTTGAGTTTGGATTTCACCTCATGCACCATGCTGTATCCTGGTATGGGTTTTCCGTCGATTCTCCTTGCTGAGATCTGATCTCCGAATACCGAAATGATGCCGGTGGGTGAAGGTATTTTCATACACAGGTGAGTTTGCCGAATCACCATGTCGAATTTGCTGATGATACCTCTGCCGAAAATGGCTGTATACGGGTAATCAATGTCGACTATATCGAATGCGATTTCTTCCGCTCTGACTTTTGTATCCTCGCTGAACGCAACCGTGATTGTTTTCTTGCCAATCGCGTCTATTCTCCTTCCACCGAAACCAAATAGGGGGTTCCCTGCCTGGTCAAGTGTTTTTCGGTCTAGTTTCATACTGTCAAATGCCTTGGTGAAGAGTATGTCTGCTGAACTGCCGTTGTCGATCAGAATGTTGTGGAGGGTATATCCTCCGACATACGCTGTAACTACCAAGGCATCACAGTGTGGGAAGTCCTTCACTCTGAAGTCGGATTCCGAAAAGGTGATAGGGGTTGTCTTCCAAGCAGGGTGCGCTATCGGTGTTTTTGGTGAGATGGTCAATACTCTCTTGACAAAGTCACGTCTGGCCCTCTTGTTATCGTGCTCCAAGTTGGATCCACCCGTGATGGCGTAGATATGCCCGCTGGAGTTCATCATGTTAGTTGGTGCGACTGTGTTGACTATTTGCAGCTCTCTTGAAGTTTCTGGATTCGCTGACTGCTGCGCTGCGTGCTGATCAATCGTGGCTGAAGATGATGCGGCTGCCTGAAATGCCTGATTGTGCATTGGCATAGGTTGGTGATATTGCGCCATATGGGGCATCGGCCACGCCATCGGTTGCTGGTATACCTGCGCCGGTGGCAGGTTACATGGTGCCTGGGTGAAAGCCGAATGGTGAAACGCTTGCTGAGGGGCTACTGTTGGGTGACAACCGGGACTTAGGCACCCTGTCCCGCTAAAATAACGAGATGTCGATTCGGTTAGGCAGCCGAATCGGCCAAATGAGCGATTCGGTCACTCGTGCCGGCTGACCGCGAACAGATGACCAATTCGGTTGGTCAACCGAATAGGATAACTGGATGTTTCGGTCGCCCGTGCCGAAAGTGCACTAGCGGTCCGGCTCGCCCGGTCGCAAGGCCACCGAAATGTACATACAAGGATGGCTTCGGCGCCTTTAACCGAATCAGCACCGGATGGTCCGGCGGGATTTTGCTTGTGCGGGACGTCGCGCTGCTGCTCCCGTGAAGATTGCTCGCCGCTTTACTGGTGGGCCTCGGAGTTGTCGGCCATTCGGACCGCAACCCGGAAAAGCACCAAGAAGATCATGTTACGCCCGCTACCTACCTACGTGAGAAATCGGGAGAAGCGGCTCAAGGGCATTATAGTCATGTAAATGCCTACGGGCTCCTATAAATACGACCCTGATGGGACTGTAAAACAGATCGGAATGAAATGGAATGCATTGAGCTTATGTTCTGTCCATTTTGTGTTCCGTGAGTCATTTCGTAGCTAGATTCAAGATCACTCGTTGAGTATATTCGGGTTTACCACGGAGGGGTTCTAAGGTTTTGCCTTAGAACAACATTGGCGCCACCGTGGTTGTCGCCGAACATACCATGGCTCCGAAAGGCAAGGCGAAGACAGTGCGGTCATCCAAGGAACCTATGGTCACGTATCGGTCACGCCTACCGAAGTCCTACAGCAGTCCGGTACTTTGCAATCGGGACTATCCATTCAGCAGGCCGAAGGTGCAGTGGCACCAGCACTGACCAACGACGCAGCGGTGCAGAACAATCAAGAGGGCGGCACAAGCGAACTTGGTGCAATAGCAGGTGTGCTTCCGGAAGTCCGCATAACCGAAGACCCCGAAGAAGAAGAAGCCGAAGAGCCCGAGGGATCGGACGTACAAAACGCCCGGCTCCTGAAGCGGTTAGAAGAGCGATCTGCCAAGGTGAATGCCCCTGAAAGATCATCGTGATCGATTGCGGTCCAAATGGTGACACAAAACCGAATGCTGGCAACCCAAGAGGCAATCAACCAAGCAAGAGAAGAAGCAGAGAAACTAGAAAGGGAAATTCGGACCCTCCGATCATCCTCGGGGAAGAATCAAGAGAAAGATGTTATCATTTTGGGAGAAAAATCACGAAGGGAAATAGCCGAAGCAATAGACTTGGCATCCCCATTATCACTAGAAATCCAAAGATGTCCTTGGCCACTGGGTTACAGACCGAAGTTGCCGAGTTTCAATGGGCAGTCCAACCCGAGAAGATTTATTACAAGTTACGAAGCATGTGTCCATTCGGCCGGTGGCAACGGCATGATCCTCGCAAAATTGTTGGTCATGGCTTTAACGATGTAGCATACGACCGGTTCGTGTCCCAACGACCGTTGTCGGTCACTTCATGGCATCGAGTGAAGGCGGACTGCTCACCACCTTTCGGGGTTCCAAACAGAGACAAGAAAACAACGGCGGATCTCATGAATGCTTTCCAAATGCCGGACGACGAATCACCGTCAAAATACCTTGAGAGGATAATTCAGGTTGAAAGCTCGGCTACCGAATGTGTCGACGATATTGTCATTGCCGCGGCGATCAAGGGACGAAGATAGGGCCTGCGCTCAAGCCATGTCTCGTGTAGCACCAACAACAATCAAACAGTTGTTTGATCGATGCGCCGATTCGCTAGATCGAGGAAGACTTAGTGCAACGGAAGGCAACAAGGTATAACATCAAGCAAGCATCACCCAAGTCCAACCAACCGAATCAGCAAACTCAGCAGAAGAATGAGCCAAAGTCCACCGCCGTGAACAATGTGCAGGAAGACTCAACCCAGAACCAGCCGAACCAAACCAAAAACTTTGGTAACCAGGGCAGAGTTTCTAAGGCAAAACCTTAGAACCCCCTCCGGTGGTAAACCCGAATATACTCAACGAGTGATGCTGAATCTAGCTACGAAATGACTCACGGAACACAAAATGGACAGAACATAAGCTCAATGCATTCCATTTCATTCTGATCTGTTTTACAGTCCCATCAGGGCCGTATTTATAGGAGCCCGTAGGCATTTACATGACTATAATGCCCTTGAGCCGCTTCTCCTGATTTCTCACGTAGGTAGGTAGCGGGGCGTAACGGTCTTCTTGGTGCTTTTCCGGGTTGCGGTCCGAATGGCCGACAACTCCGGCCCACCGAGGCAGCGAGCAATCTTCACAGGAGCAGCGGCGCGCGTCCCTGCACAAGCAAAATCCCGCCAGCCATCCGGTGCTGATTCGGTTAAAGGCGCCGAAGCCATCCTTGTATGTACATTTCGGTGGCCTTGCGACCGGGCGAGCTGGACCGCTAGTCTGCCTGCACCTGGCACGGGCGACCGAAACATCCAGTTATCCTATTCGGTTGACCAACCGAATTGGTCATCTGTTCGCGGTCAGCCGGCACGAGTGACCGAATTGCTCATTTGGCCGATTCGGCTGCCTAACCGAATCGACATCTCGTTATTTTAGCGGGACAGGGTGCCTAAGTCCCGGTTGTCACCCAACATCCGGGAACGCGCCGCCGCGACCGCCGCCGTCGACGAGCTCCTCCACGTACGAGTTGGTCCCGCCCGCGATAATTGGGAGGCGGCCGCACGCAGTGATGGCGCGCGCGGCGCGGGACGCCTCGCGCCGGAAGTCGGCCGCCGTGACCTCCTCGTCGGGGCGCGCCACGCCGAGCATGTGGTGCGGCACGCCGGCGCGCTCCGCCTCCGTCACCTTGTTCGTCGTCACCTCCAGGCCGGCGTGCACCTGGATCTTGTCGGAGTTGATCACCTCGCCGCCGGAGTGCAGCGCGAGGTCCACCGCGAGGCGCGACTTGCCGGTCCCCGTCGCTCCCATCACCACCACGGCCTTGTGCTTTGCACTACTGACCAGCGGCGGTGGCGGCGGCGCCGGCGGCAGGGGCAGCGCCATGCCTCGTTCCAGCTGCCTTAGGTCGATGGATGGCGGCGACGGCGTTGCTACGAGCTGCCTTATTGGGAGGGTGGTGGTGGCGGTGGTGGTGGTGACCGCAGCGGCCGTGGGCGCCAAGTAGAGTGACATGGTTCGATCTTGTCGCTGTCACTTAAGTTGCTTGTTAAGTATACTTATTGCTTGCATTGGGTCAAGAAAATCGATGGAAGTCTTTGAGATCTTCTTCTGGTAGTTAGTTTGTGAGTTGGCTGCAGATGGTGTTGGGTGGCTATTTATATTGTGCTGGCTAAACAAGTGGGACAAAAGGATCCTCTCCTCATGGCAATACAAAATGAGGAATGCATAGATTTATTTGGGGCTAGATTGAAATGAAAACAAGTATGAGATAAAGGTTCAGTCCCATGCCCAAGCCGGAATGGTACGTATGTACGCTAACTTCATGCATGTAGCAAGTTGGGCCTTTTTTAATTTGAAGCTCTCTGGAATTTCAGAGGAATTTCATATATGGCAGTTTCATTGTTGTAGGATTTGAGGAGGAAGAAGTCTTCCATTTTGAAGATGGCATAGAACATAAACCAAATATGTGGTGTTTGATGAACTGTACCCAGTGATCGGCGATCTCTTCAAAGTTCTTATGTATTTATTCCAGAATGCTAATAGGAATTTGGATTCCAGAATGCTCATAGCCGTTGTGAAAGTGGGGTTGGATAAAATGGTGCTTTTGTAATTCCTATGTGCGGCAAAATGGTAGTGAGGTTAATGCATCAAAGGGAAGGGTTATTTGGAAAAATAGATGATAAAAGGTGAAGTAAGAATAGAACATATTTTGAAGGTACTACACTACTATTGTCTTTTGCTTTTTTTTTTTTTGTTTTCATGTTACTAATTTTTTTTTTTTTTTAGAATTACACCGCACAAATGCACGCACACTAGCTCACCCCTATAAACATACGTACACATACCCTATTCCTATGAGTATATATCTCCAAAGTCTAAGCCGCCAAATCCTTGAGATTGACGAAGTCACCGTTGAAGCGTCACTGTCGACGGAAACATTGCTTACCAGTGAATACATAATGCCAAAAATCCTAAAATGTTCCCCTCCACAGGGAGTCTGTGGCGCTACTGAGGTTCTTGTAACTATTATTAGGCTATAAGCCCTTTCACATGTTCCTACCTTTTTAGATACTATACTACACCACTACCTACAGAAGGTCTCATATGGAACCATTTAAGTGAAGGATGTATAGTAGTACCTTTGGTTAAGCGAGCGCGTGAACCATTTTTTTGTGTTGGATTTCCAGACTTGATCCAGACATTCAGGATCAGGATGATCTAAACAATCCTCGTGAGCAGAAAGATTCAACCATAGATTTGGCAAATGCAAGAAAAAGGTGCAGGTCAACACAAAGGACGACTGATGCTTAGTTGAGCTGTATGTAACAACAAAATTTGCCCTTACAAATTAGCCTCGGTATCTGAAATTCTTGTCAAATCATGGAAGATACACACAGATTTTGTGCGTATCTTACACACAGACACAAATGACACAAAAAAAAAATGTGTGTATGTAGGGAGAGAAAGAGGCTGATAGAGTAGTAAGTTGCATTTAGATAGGCAGATCGTGCAGCGCACAAAGCATGCGCAGTGGCAGCGAGCAAGCCACAGATTAGATTTAAGGCAAACGTGCAGCCGCATGCAGGACTATTTTGTTTGGGATCCCCATATACGCGGTTCCTTGGACGAATACATGACTCGTTCTTTCTCCACACCAACCGGACATAACATATAGTATATATATACTCAGGCTAGCTACCAGCTCAGATAAGCCCGTATAAGTTGCTTACGGACAAAGTTATGTTACAAATAAATTTTCTACTAACAATATACTTGGTTTAATTGAGACCACTAGTGACATGTACCATTACTAATAGAGATCAGACCTTAGGTTTTTACATTTAGCCCAGACTGATTGCGCTTAGGACTAAAGGGAGCATTAGTCCTGGTTGGAGCCACCAACTAGAACTAAAGTTCTGGGTCTAACGGCTAACGCCACAGGCTTTTGCAGGAGGGGTTTAGTTTTGATTATCGAAACATGCATGATCGGGAGAGTTGAAGATAGATCTAGAAAAGCAAATACAATATTGAAAATGGACAAATTAATATGGGCCAAACTGGCAAATATCAGAGAAAGTTGGCCTAGCCGCTTTACGGCCTTCCCCAGCCACCGAAAGTAAAAACTAGCCTAGGTTGATTTCTATACAAACCCTAGACCAGGTTGTGTAGAGAAGCCTGCAACTACTATCCAAATCGGCTTGAGTCAGTTTTGGCAGCTCGAGGGTAATTGGGGGTGTTGTAGTTGGAAACTTTTATGATCTCGTGAAAAACTTTTAGATTAGATATGGAATATGTTTCCTACTAGTATAAAATCACCTCCTCTATTTATATGAGAGGAATACCAATCTATCCTACTTCTACCCTCTCCTCTACTTCTCCAATCTGTCATTATTGGTTCAACAACAACCCTGTTCTCCAAAATGTTGGCTAGCTAGAGCAGGCCATAGTCGCTACACACCACGACGGGGTCCCTCTCAGGCATGTGGGGTTTCAGGTTTCAAAAGATCACGTTGGCATTTCTTGCATATGGTGCTCCTGGCAAGGCTTCTTTAGCGACGTGTGTTGCGTATCACGGTCACCGCTAGAGGCACAAGGGTGAAGTGTTCACATGTGTGCAGTGCACACTATTATGCGACAATTGACTTTGAAAGTCAGCTAGGCTAAATTGGCCCACCAATACTGAACATCTGGCTCCTTTGCTGGTGTGTTACCTAAACATCAACAATTAACAAGTAATGAGCTAGGGTGGTACGGTGTTGTTACATCAACATCAACCCTATACATATTTATTGCCATTTCCCTATATCTACATCACACGTATAGTTGCCCATGAGTATTCCTATTCACCTATTCCTTTGCATTCTCTTCCTTTCTGAAAAGGTCAGAGCTAGGGTAAAGACTACCTTAGTACATAGCCAGCTAAAGAAGGTAACAGTTCGAAAGTAGTTCAGGAGGATGGCCATGGATGGATGAGCACACATTGCATGCGCTACAACAATCAAACTAAAGGTTATTGACAATATGAATTGCCCACAATTTTTTATATTAGGATATATTCCCCTCCGTTCCAAATTATAAAATATTTTGACTTCTTTTAGATAGATAACTTTTGCTATGTATTTGGATATACACTGTCCAGATACATATCAAAAGCAACGATACTATCAAGAAAAACGAAAACATCTTATAATTTAGAACGGAGGGAGTAGGTAACTTCATTTGTAAAATAACTAAAATAAACTGTGGATTCCTCTCATTAATTGTTAGAGGAAGAAAATAAAAACACCACATGTTTATTTTAGTGTTTGTCTGATTGAAAAAAAAAACTGCTAATTATAAACGTTATCAAACCATCCTAGGAATGGTGAATAGTAGTATACAGGAAATAGAATAATTTATTAAATTTTGTTGTGGAGCTACATGCCCTACTTTTCAGGTAAAAAGTGTCGAGCACAGCTGGGAAGCTGTTTTCTTTGATGGCAGCGCAACCTCATTTTTGAAACAGCGTCTTGTTCTGTTTGAGATCCAAAAGGAATGTTAAGTCCTGTGGTATTCTTGGAGAACCTTTACTTTTTTCAGACAAAGTAAGTTATATAGAAACAAGACAACAACTACGTACATCGAGGTGATATATATAACCATATCTATCACTGCTAAAAAAAATCTGAAATTCCCTGTCTCCAATAGTTTCTCTAACATTGATTCTGTGGGGCGGGGCTCACTGAAGTCACAAGAATTTTTGTGGAGGCAAGGCAACGGCGATCATGGAAAACAGTTGTGGCAAAGAGCCAAAGACGCGGCGCAGGTTAGCCGCGCACAAGCAGAAAGTTGCAGCATTGTCTAGTGTACCTCGGCCCACAAGGCACTGACCACGATCTATCTATCTTTTATATGTATATTTATCTTCTTTAATTTAATACTGGCAGTGGGGTACGAACAGCTAAGTTCTACGGTTGGCGCCAACAGACACACACACATACACATAGAATGGCAGATGGTTTAAACTATGCACAGTGGATAGCTAAAATCCAGTAGTCCTAGAAGCATCATATCGTCACACATACTAAACACTAGAGGACCGTACGTGTGCGCGCCTATGCTTTTGTGTCCTTGTGTACTAGTTGTGTTCGTGCCATGCTTCTATACAGCGCAGCCCAGCCCTCCCATCTGCACTTTATTAATATAGGGAGATGCGTTGGCCTCTATTTAGAAATATTTAAGAATACACTACTACACATTTGATTTTGCGCAACAAGGCCTAGAAGCCCTCCGAGGTGGGCGCAGAAAATGCCCGCTGCGGTAAATCCCACGATTTACCACAGCGGGCTTTTTTTATTTATCGCAACACGTATATTTGCCCGCTGCGGTAAATCGATTTACCGCAGCGGGCATCCTATGCAGCCCGCTGGCGAAAATGGCTAAGGCCCAATAGCCCAACAAAGGCCCAGTACACGCTCTAGATATAAAAGGGGCCACTTAGGGTTTCCACATCCCCAGCCCCATTTTCCCAATCGTGCAGCTCCATTCCCCAATCGCGCAGCCTCCCTCTGCGACGCCGCTCTCTCCACTTCTGCCTCCCACCGCACGACCTTCTCTCCTCTCCTCTCTGACGTGCGGCGGTGCAGCACCCCTCCTCCTCCTCCATGGCAGGGCACCACCCTTCCTCCTCTTCTCTCGCGGCATGGCGCATCCCCTCCTAATCCCTCGCGCACGGGAAGCTCTGGAGCGGCGCCGCCCTGGACGACGGGGAGGGGGCAGCGCCCCAGCTCCCCTCTCCACCGCAGGCGACGGGAGCTTCGAGCAGCGTACTGGGAGGCCGGATCCGACCCCGGCGCAGGCGGATCCGGCGACGATGCCGACGCGGAGGCCGGATCCGGCCCCGGTGAGGGCGGATCTCGGAGACGGTGGTGGCTGGATCCGGCACCGACAAGGTCCGGTCAGCGACGGCGGCGCGGGGCCCGGCGGCGCGGAGCCATACGGAGGCCAGGTGAGTTCATCTCCCTTTCCATCTCCATCTCCCTCACACCTGCCTCTCTTCCTCACTCCAGATCCAGTGGTGGTTCGACGCGGTGGCCGGCTCCTTCGTCCTCCGATGTAGATCCGGCGGCGGGGGCGCTCAGGCTCTGCTACAACGGCGGATCCGGAGGTCCTGCGGCGCGGGCTCCATCGTCAGGCTCCGGTGATCCGGTGACGACAACGAGGACCGCAGATCCCGTGCTCCTGGCGGTGGATCCGGTGAGGATCCACGACTGGATTCGGTGCTCGATTGGGCGCGGATCCACAACAGCGGCTCGATTGGGCCCAGCAGTGGGCTCGATTGGGCTCGCTCTGGTTTTTTTTTGTTTTTTCGCACCATTAACCGCAAAGGGCATTGTAATGAGCCCGCTTCGGCCAACTGATTTACCACAGCGGGCAAGGGCGCCCGCTGCGGTGAGGCCATGATTTACCGTGGCCTTATCACCGCAGCGGACGCGTTTGCCCGCCGCGGAAAATCAAAATCGCCCGTTGTGGTTATTCATGCTGTAGTAGTGAATAATGTGGCAGAAAGTGTGAATGCTCCAAGAAGTAAAACGATGGGCTGGTGCCACCTCTCTACGGCGAAGGACCATTTGCTCCTGCCTTTGATACTCATCATCATTGTGTCTTCTAGTACTAGATCGCGCTAAACATGCGAGATTCCTAAGAACATCTCAAGAGCACCCAATAATCTTTCCTAATCCTTGATTTTTTGGGAAGAATAAAAAAAAAATCCATCTCCGACAACTCCTAAATCCACCTCCCAATCTTTTGGCACTCCTTACATGTAAAGATGCGCAAAATCTAGTCGCACATACGGGTCTCTCAATCTAAGGTGGAAGGGTGTGGAAAAGAATAAAACCTAAGAAATGATTGCTGAGGCAAATGTACAAGTGAGAATATATAAAAGTGGTTAGGATAATTTAAAAATAGTATAGGATTCCTAACGTAAAATTGTCTTGTACATTTTAGGATTGGATCGTTGGAAACTGCTGGAGATGGTCATTTTATTGCTCTCAAATAATTTCAGCGAGTTGGAAAACAGCATGGTTTTGGAAAAATAACTATTGGGAACTTTTGGAGATGCTCTGATGAGCATGTTATGTCATGCATAGCATATATTGATGAATAGTGCGTTATATTTGGCCTGCAAACACTAGTGAGTAGTGACCAATATTTTGGGCCTGATCGATAAACACGAATAGTTATTAGTTGGGATAAGAAAATAGCCTAAACTAACTATAACTGGCTAGCTAGTTGGCTAAGTACTTGAATAACTAAAAAATGAGGCTACCTATTAGCCCTCCTATTTATATGCACTAAAGCTAACTTTGACTATTTTTTAGCTAGCTAGCAATTTGCCCTTGAATTCAAACATGCCCTTCATAAAGAACAAAATATGCCTTTCAATCTGGAGTACTTAACAATCACTTGAACCGATTATTGCAGGTAATAAATTTTTGGCTCTTTTTAGATTTTTATAACCAAGTATTAATTCTCACCAAGCATTCTAAGAAAAAAAAAAGACTGGCCCATATATATTGTTGGGCTATATGTAATAACATGTATATGTGTGAGTTGGGCCCGGCCCATATATATTAACCTGTAGTACTTTCCCCACACATCGGATTGTCCTCACATATTCAGTCTGATGAAACGATCAGATGAATTGCTCTCTTCACTTCACTGATGCTGCTCCTCCTGCCATGCACCTCCTTCACCTGCACCAGACAATCCAACAACACTTCAGGATTATATTCAGAATCGAAGCACACCTGCAGTCAATCTATCACCCAGAAAAAAAAAAGAAGGAAAGGAAAGGTCGCACAAACTGAAATTTCCATGCTAACCTTCGCACGCAGCTCTGCAAGTAGCACGTCGCCGGCCGACGAGGCCTGGACGGAGGTGACCTCCAGCCGGAGCTCCTGGTGCAGCGCCTGCATGACCCGGAGGAGGAGCCCCTCCCTGTGCGGGCACCGTAGCTCCAGCAGCGCGTCGCTCCCGATGACGGACACCTGCACCTCCGTGTCACCGGCAACAGCCGGCGGCTCCCCGACGCTTCCGTTGGTGTCATCGCCGGAGGCTCCCCGACGCTGCGCCATCGCCGTCCTCAGGTCGCTGTCAACCAACCGATGAGCTCGTGCCTCGAGCTCCTGGATGCGCCTTCGTAGCTGCTTCACGTACTCGATCGTGTCGCCCAGGATCGATGCCCTGTCCATCTTTGTGACGAAGGGCACCAAGGACCGAAGCATGACGAACCTCTCGTTGAGCTTCTCCCTCCTTCGCCGCTCCTTGACAACATGGCTGGCACTCAGTTCTGCCGGCTGGACCGGCGCTGGCGGCGCCAACGCTCTCCGAGACCGGCTCGTGCCTTCGCCACCATCGTCTCTCGGCTCAGGCAACTGGACGGCGGCGTCTCCTCTATAACTCCGGTGACCGCTGCGGCCAGGGGCGCCGAGCAGGATGCTCTTTAGCATTCTTTGTGGGACGCCTTCATCAGTTATCAACATGCTCTGAAGATGACCATTGCTTCTTGCTTTGTGGTTCCAGCTGGTCCTCCATGTTGAGAATGACGAGTTCTTGGAGAGTGCCAGGTAGGCTTTGGTGTTTGAAGCTGCTTGGGTTTGCCGGCACGAGTTGAACCGTAAGATTGTCAGGACCGTTTTGACGTAATGTGCGTTTTCAGCTAGTACTGCTTGATCTTCTGCCGCTGAAGAACAAATGGATACAGTAGGTGAAAAAAATATAATGTTTATTTTGAATGGAAGCTACAAAAGATATACTCTCTCTATCTAAAATAGAAGTCATTCCCACTTATTGAGAAGTCAATTTTTTCAAACTTAAACTAAATATACATAAAAGAATATTAATATTTATAATACATAATTAATATCATTAGACAGAACATTGAAATTACTTTCGTAATAAACTTATTTGAAAATATAAATATCATACACATTTTCTATAAACCTAGTCAAAGTTAAGAAAGTTTAACTTGCACATTTTTCAAAATGTACTTCTTTTTGGGACAGAGAGAGTATGTATTTTTTTTATAATGTATACATGTATTAATTAATAGAAATAAACATGTCCAAATACAAGTACACCGAATAAGGATACGTATGACAGCTGTCCAACCTACATTCGACGATTGACCACACAATATTCAAGAAGTTGTTTATTTTTTTGGATTATAAGATTATTAAATCATGATAGATTATCATATCTCCATTTTGATACATATTCACCTTTTAGATTTTCTTTTCATATGTTTCTCAATATGGTCAGCAGTTGATGGTGTTCCCTCTACACAGCTCTAAAGGTTATTATTTCAAAAGTTCTCAGAGATCTTTTGTCTCTACTTTTCTTTACTACCTCTTTTTAAGTGTTTTTGACTCGTAGATAAACTACTCTCTGCATTCCAATTATAAGATGTTTAGACTTTTTCTTGATATATTGTGTTTACTATATAATATCTAGACATAGTATATACTATCTCCATCTCTGAATAAATCAATTCCTATAGCTATTCTAACTCCAACTTTTTTATGTTTGACCATCTCAGCTACAAAGTTATAGAATGTGTATTGAGATCTTTAACTTTGGTTTAGACCATTTCAATGTACAAGGTCATTTGAAAAATTCAAAATCTCTGCATTATAAATTTTAAAGATTTAGGCCTCTAAATGGTTTTTGGATACAATTTTGTCAACTATAAAGTTTTTTTATTACATTTAGAGCTACAACTTTGGTATATAGCATGTTAACATGCGTTCAACTAAAACTAAAAAAAGATTTCAAAAGCCGAGTACTTGAAATGAGTATTTAAGCCTCTAATATCTTAGATCGTGTTGAAAAATATAACATCAATCTAGACCATGTCAACATCCTAGGGAATTTTTTTTTAAAAAATAAAATTTGAATTTCAAAAATATGTTTACTTTGAAATGAATATATTGAAGCGTCTAAAAGATCTCCAATAAAATTGTTGTCTACTAAGAAATTATAGATCCATCAAATTCTACAATTTTTATATAAACTTTAAATTGATCCAACTTCATATGATTTTTTTTAAAAAAATTATATATGATTTTTCTTTTATTAGAGAAAGAGAGGCCCTGACATGTAGGCTCCATTGCACATTAACAAAACCATCCAAAAAACCACTTTTTGGATAATCCCTCAGGGGTAAATAAAATGGGAACTGAGGTTTGTATATATGCTCTAGTTCATTTAAGAGTACCTTATTTTAATTTCAAGGGAGTTTAAAATTATTTACTGTGAGATTAATATATACACATGTACAAATTACCTGTGTGTTGTAGATATTTACTGCTTATGTCTTCGTGGAGAAAATGACGCCACGGACCAAATTCATCCTGCGCTACCAGATTACCATTGCTCTGGCAAACCATAAACACTGGGATCTCTTCATACACTTGTTGGTTTGAACAAGCTTCTCTTACCCTTGCCGACGTCCCAATCAGCATCAGCTCACTGGTCCCTGCATTGAGCATTTCCTTCTCATTGCCTAGATTAGTGCCCCGTGGCGAATGCTGGCTTGAATCATTTCCAGTATTGGTCTCTAAATCAATTCTGTCGTCGTCATCTTCCATTTCATCATTATTCTCTGGATTGAGACTATTTTTCTGCACATTTGTGTCACCATTGAAGTTTTCTATTTTCGGGAATGGCTGATGATAAATGTGTGTCGTTGGGGTGGATGTTGAATGCCCTGAGAAGGTAGGCATTGTGGGGGCGCCTTGTTGATCCAGGAAGATGCTCCTAGCATACTGAATTAAACAAATGTCTTCTTCTACCTAAAATGTATTCATATATAGATTGGTTAGATCCTGATGTTTTGACATCTCCATATAATTGATGCTTGTTTATTAATTTCATTATTGAAAAATATTATTTGAATCTATGTAATTATTCATCAGTTTGCAGAATATTAACAGTTGACGGTTGTAATTTCTAAAATGCATATTTGAGTAGCTCACTGACCTTCTCTGTAGTTCCAATTTCCAGGACACCATCCTCAACTGGAATGCATGCTACTGTCTGCATTATTATTAAGATTGAAATCAATGCACGTATAAGCATTGATCATATGCCGCTGAGATTCAATATTTGTGAAATTCATGCAATTGCTGAACATTGGAAACTTAATTGAAAAGAGAATAAGTTCACTAAAAATAAAGGTTTGCAAAAGTTATTTTTTTTAGTATTGAATGGCAAAACACTGATAAGGCTTGTGCAATAAAAAGTGAAAAGTAGTTTCAGAAGCGAATTTTAGTACCTGGATGCCTGCACTCTGATATTTGTAGCCACAAATGTTTGTGATGCTCCACATGAAAAGAGCAATAAAAGGATAATTAATAAGCACCTTCAATTCTCTATCATGAGGCAAATGAGAGAATAAGACTTCTGGATATCAATATACAATTTGAGATTCATGCTCATATCTTGAAAGGAAAATAATGTTTTGAAGTTCAACTACAATCATAAGCTTATCTTTTGTCATGCTTCTCTTGACTAGTCTTTGTGATGCGTAGCTAACTACTTCCTCTGTTCCAAACACTATAAATCATTTTGGGTTTTCTACATACATTATTTTTAATATGCATCTATACATAGACAATGTCTAAATATATAGTAAAAGTACGGTTTGATATGTAACTAAACAGGGTATTAAAATGACCCACACATGAGTCACAACGTTCGAACCAAGACACTGGGGCATTGAAATGAGATTACACTCATCATTTAGTTAATGCTCCACACAAATTAGTGTCAAGTATTTGTGGCTAGAAGAGTATGAAACATTTCTTTAAAAAAGATGGAAAAGAAGGGAGACAGTATGTGTACCCTAGCGAGAATTGCTCTTGGGAACACTTCGCTGTCAACTTCGTTTGCCCCACATAGCCACACATGAACTCTCCTTACAAATGCCTCCCCAGGCAACCTGAAATATGAATACTTATAAATGGAACGTTTTCTTGTAAATGGAAGGTTTTCTTGTACGAAAAAGAACATTATCTCTGTTTATTATATGAAATGTTTGTGCTTGCCATTTGATAATTTATTGATGCATGCTGCATCAGCTATATGATCCTGAAAAGGATGTCAAATTAAGAAGCAAGTTCTAAAAGTATGAAGAGATTAGAGTGAATAAAACTATGGTTTGGAATGCAGTTAAACATGAACAGTTGTTTGAATGTCAAGTATAAATCATCCAGTAACCACACCACATGCCCTAATAAGTTATAACCCATGGGCATATTTTCATGGTTGATCAAGTAATATTGGTCTACTCATCACCGCCGTCACTACTCTATGCTTTCGGGGACCGAAGACCATCTTGTCTTCTCAAATGTGTGAGACATAAGGGCTGGCCACTGCCCTTACAATCAGGCCGTCCGGAATGGGTTCGAGACCTCTTAGTGTCCTCTGTGTGGCAAAGCATAGTTCTTCCCCGCCGCCCATCAACCAACTCTTGGCACCAGGGGAAACCGCTCCTCCATTGCACGCTTCCTTGATTCCATGGGTTGACATCTCCCTTCAACGCCTCCGATCCTTGCTCTGGGCCAGGCCTCTTGGGATGTGAGTTCTAGACATGGTGTGCATAGCAAAAGCTTATAAATCTAGAAAAGTCAAAAAGGTTGGGTTCATGCTGTGTGCAGAGGCGGTCTGTGTTTCCATCTTACACGTCGAGACGACCTTGAGTTCGTTCCATGTGCTCTGCTGCTTCATTCGATCTGTACATGAGGCAGCATGCAAACTGCAAATACATGTAGCTAACTCTATAGGTTATTACCCGACAGCAGGAGGGAAGCAGTAGGAGGCGCACATGAGGTAGAACCACTCCGTCTCCGTGAGGTCCTCGGGCGCCAACGCCGCGGTCGGCCGGCGAGGCGGCACCACCTGCTGGTGCTGCACACTGCCGCCGCCCGCTCCTCCACCACCGTCGGCCGCCAGGGAGTCGTAGAGCTCCTTGAGCTGCCGGCTGCGACGCAGCGCCGCCCGTCCGACCCCCGCCGAAGTCGTCTCCTCCTCACCGGCGCCCTCCCCGCCCGGCTGATGCACCGTCGTCTTGCGCGTCCTGATGGCGCCGTTGTAGTGGCCCTCCGCCCACACCAACACGCTGAGCAGGCAGCGCCATGCATGCATGATCAGAGGAGAGACGATCGATCGAGCAAGAAGCAAGAAGAAGGTAGCGTTAGTACCCTTGGCGCGGGCAGAGGCGCCAGAGGAGGCAGTACGTCCACCCCGTGCTCTGCGCCACCGACTGCAGCGCCTTCTGCAGCACAGCCTCGCCGCCTCCTCTGCCGCCGGCCGCCATGGCTACCTGCTGCTGTGTGCTGCTTCGTTCAGTGATCTGAGCTAGAGCAAGTTGGTGAGGGTTTGAGGCTAGGGGAGGATGGGGGAAGGCAGTGTGTTGTGGTTGACTGGTGGCTGGGCACGAGACGGCCGGCTGTACGCGCGCGCGAACTCATGCACCTGATCGCGAGGGCACGTGGGGTGGGGTGCCGCTGGTGCAGCCACTGTGGATTTGTGTAGTTGTAGCATAGCAAAACGAGCGACCAACGTAGATGGAGGAGGGCGACGTACGGACCGAGGAGTCCACACTCCCCACGTGACGGGATTTATTTGGTTGGGTCCGTTTCCCTATTAAGACATTCCACCTCGCACCCCAAATGTCTGTAGTCTCCATTCAATTCAATGTGGCTGCGACCATTGCGGAGGGCCGTGCAACTGCACTGGTATACATATCTCTTTTTTATTTTATTTTTCTTAAAAAGTTCTATTGTAAAATATTAAGAAAAATGAATTCTTAGATATATAAGAGACGTGTGCTACAATAGATTAAAGAACCTTATCCTCTTAGAGCATCTTCAAGAGCTCCCAAAAACTCACTTGGTAAATCTAGTGTTATAGCAACTTGCTATTTTGTTTTGCAAGTGAAAAAGGATGCATCTCCAACAACTTTGTATTCTCACTTGGTAAATCCCGTGATGACCACTTCTCATATTAGCCCCTGAACGTTTTCAAAATCAACTAAGCGCGTATCTAAAATTCTTTGTGTCTGATACTTTTTCAGAAAAGTCCGTCAAAGAAAATCTATCATAGCTTAGGTCCCTACAGGAGGTGGACGGCGCGCGGCGGTGCTCGGCGGGCGGTGCTCGGCGGGCGACGCGCGGCGGTGCTGGGCGGGCGGCGCTTCCACATCGCGGGCGGTGCTCGTCGGGCGGCGGAGCGAGCAGCGGGCCGCGCGCGAGCTGCGCTCGGGCGGCGATTCCACATCGCGGGCTGCCAGCAGCGGGGCGAGCAGCGCGGCGGGCGGCGGGGCGAGCGGCACGCGGCCGGGCGACCCCCGCGCGGGCGATACGCGCGCCCTCCGCGCGCGGATCTTTACGCGCGCGGAGGGTGTTTTTTTCGCAGTTGTTATTTTACCAAGTTGGTATTGGGAGCTGTTGGAGAACAAAATTTGTGTTTTTGCCAAAAATTATAGAATACCAAGTTGTTTTTGGGAGCTCTTGGAGATGCTCTTAATACATACTCCCTACTCGATGTCATTGTCGTTTCCCAAGAAGTCAACATTTTTAGAATGCCGACAATTATATATTAAAAAATATTAATATTTATAATACATTATTAATATCATTGAAAATATTTTTGAGTCTAGTTTTTAATAAATTTATTTGAAGATACAAACTGAGTCAAAGTTGAAAAGGTTTGACCAGCACGGATCCCATAACGTCATCTATTTTAAAACGAAGAGAGTATATAGGATCCATGTGAGAGAAAAAAAACTTTTTTCACCCTCCTTTCCTTGCTTTGTACTCCCTTCGTTTTAAATTATATATCGCTTTGATTTTTTTTATATTAATTTTGCTATGCATCTGTGTTCCTCAAAAAATTTAGATAATAATATCTAGATAAATAACAGAATAGATAAGTTAAAGTGACTTTATAATTTGGAAAGAAAGTGGCGTGTGGCTAGGGAGAGGGTATTCGTGCCAAGAGAGTTTCATCCCATAAAACTTATTTTTTTCTCTATCTTTTTAAATATGGTGTCACATCACCCAAAATGCCTATGTGGTAGCTCATTAAATGTAAATAAAACTCTGATGAAACTATCACTGAGACTGACCTGATAGAATTCAAAGTTTGTTCCAAAATAAGACTGGCCTTATAGGATTCAAAATTTGTTCCAAAAATAAGACTGACCTTATAGGATTCAAAATTTGTTCCAAAATACTTGACACTCTCATTTACCAATACACCTCTCTTCTTCCAAATTTCCAATACATCCAAGAGTTTGCCATATCTCACTTGCCAAATCTTGTTGCCAAATCGTTTGCTAAAACATATGGCAAGTCAAATTTTGTTGCCTCTCCAACAGTTTGCCATATGGACTTGGTAAAACTAAAAAACTAGGCCCACTTCCAACCTCCCTCAACTAATTTTGGTCGACGATGCTTCACCTGGCCGCCCACGCGATACATCTTCACCAAAACGCCCGCGACTCCTCGCCTGGTCGCCCTCGACTCCGCCGCGCGCCGCCACACATCGCCGCCACCATCGCCTGGTCGCCACCATCGCCTGTCCGCGCGCCGCTGCCCAAGGTCTTGGACTGTCCCTTTTCTGCAGATTTGCCGAACATTCATGTTAAAGGATAAAGAAAAATGGAAATCCAAACGATGCCTGACTTGTTCACGCTTCACACGCATACGCATCCCTGTCGTCCTTATCTCGTACAGCTTTTCATCAGTTTCTAATCCGCATCCAACACCAGTTCAAGAATCTGGACGAACATCACATGGGCACCCACCCTTATCTTCAGTTACGCAAGCATCTTTCTGAGCTCACTAATCTTAAGCTGTTGAACAACCAAAACTGGTTGCAAATGCAGGGCCTCCAAAGCCATCACCGAGAAGTATTTCCATGAGCTTTTGCGTCTCTTTTTTTTAAAAAAAATATCTAAACGCCGGGAAGCATATGTAAGCAGCATCAAGAACAAAATCAAGCACAAGCCAAAAGACCTCTTCCTTTGCGCCGAATGAATCAATCAGGAATCGGGAATCAGGTACCAACAAATTCGCACGAACGAGAACTGGCAGTAGACGAAACCCAAGGGGACCCGCGAGGCTGCGAATCTTGGAAGCCAGTAGCAGCGAGCAGGGAGAGAGAGGGGGGACAGGGCAATGAGGCGGTCGGCGGTGGGTCACCTGGTGCTGGAGGACGGGGTGAGCGGGGAGGTCGGGGAGGACCGCCTGTGCCTCATGGCCATCGCTCGGCTCGGTCCGGCGGCGGGATGAGTTGAGCTCGAGTGGCGGCGGCGGCGGCGAGCTTCTCTTTCTCGGTCGCTGCTCGTTTCTTCCTTCCCCTTGGGCTGCCGCTGCTGCTGCTTTGAGCTGCAAGCTGAATCGAGCTAGGGGAGTAGGGGATGGGCGGGGAGTGCTGGACTGGTGGGGAAGACGACGACGCGGCAGGGGAAACAGAGGGTGAAAGTTCCATCGCCGCGCGGGAGAGGAGGCGGGGCCGGAATTTCGCTCGATGGCAAAGCGATGGCAAAGCCTCGGACGCGCGCAAATATCCGCGCGTTGGACCCCTGGATGGCAAGTTTGGAAAATTTGGCAACCCATATGCCAAACTGTTGGAGCTTTATTTTCCTAGTTTTGCCAAAAAACCAAAAATAGCAATGAGATCTGGCAAACTCTTGGAGATGCTCTCAACACATTTCTATCTCAATTTCTCTCTATCTCTCTCCTTGGTTTTTGTGCACAATACCTTTTCACTTCTTTAAATCTCGTGTCCAAACCTAAAATGTCGATTTTGGGACGGATGAAGTATATGGCTTCTAGAATAGCACTGGGCAGTGATGTTTCTTTGCAATAGTACGGGCGTTTGTTGTAACCAGTCATGCATGGTTCTGTTGTGGTGATATATCAGCCTAGCTAAGCTAGTTGTCCTTGAGACACCTTTTGCAAGGCCATTGTTTTCCTTCTACATATTTATTTACATTGGACCGTTGCACATCATCACCTACTATGATCTAGATACTACCACAGCACCTCCAACTACTTGCAGTGCCTTCCCTTGAGAGGAAAAGAGATTGATGTGCACCAGCACAGGTCCACAGCTAGCTGGTCCTGGGATCCGGGGAACGAGTGAGGCACTAATTCTGGGGCGGCACAAAGGAGTGGAAGGACCAGGACTTGCATCCACCCTCATCCTTCCATTCTGGGATACAGGGGTGCACCACTAGATTCTACTACCCATCCCCTTGGCAGCATCTGTTTCCACAGCATTCCATTTCTGTCAGGCAGGCAATTGATGACTTCTGAGCCCAACATTGTGCACAAACTGAAACCAAGCAACTGGACTGGACACATTCCATTTCTGTCGTCAGGCAGTTTTCGCCTGCCTCCATTTTGCCATTGGACTTCGATTTCGATGCACATTCTACAGCAAGGCAAAAGTGATGTGATATCATATAATGCAGGTCAACAAAGCATTATTATCTGCTAGCTAAGCTGGTTGGCATACAAGCTGGGTTTATTCCTTGTTATTATGATTGCCTCCGAGTAGAAAGCATCTGTGTATATATAGTAGACTCTAAAAGCATGCACCAGATTACAACAGGGTATGCACTCTGCTCCTATGCCAATTTACAGATGATTTCAGGACGGTTCATGCGAACACATCACATCTCACTAGAAAACTGAACGGATGGAGCAAAACTTGGAGCTATATGCAGCCAGGAAGATGATGATTCATGGAAAGAAGGTGGTCTGGAATCTGACATGTCATTTGGCGATACAAGGATCTGTTCTCAGAATGTCAAAATCTACAAATATCACGGATGTGTTGTCCTTGGTTCGCAAATTCCTAGCTTCGCTCAATACACGGTTGGCTACTTTATCTGCTGAGGTGCTGTCACCAGCGTTCCTCTCCTTCCCCTGCAGATTGTGAAATGTGAAGACAAGCAACAATATAGGCCACCACGGCTGCTGAAAAATGACAGGAAAAACACACAGTCATCAGATCTTTTACCTCAGCAACAAGCTGTACCGCCTTTTTCGTGCTGATGACATCCCAAAGCCCATCACTGCACACATACAAAAAACCATGAATAGTCAGCAAATCGTTGCATTATATCAGTAGCATTACTTTGCTAGCATTAAGGAAACACAAGTTACCTAGCAATAACGGCAAAAGCTGTGCATGTTTTGGTGATACGAACAGCTTGGCTCACATAAGGTTCTGAGCTGAAGCGTGAGTCTTGCTCCTTAAGAAACTTATCTCCAAACATCCTAGCAAGATTTAGTCCTGTTGAAACAACAACGAACATAGATTACACCTCACTGTAAATGGGAAAAGAATTCAATGGAAGCGGAGCAAAAATATCGTACCATTAAGACGAACCTCCCCATCTTTCAGCGGCTGCCCAGTTCTTGCTATTCTAGCTCTTTCAGTTGCACTAGCTACTCGATGATCTTCAGTCATATCAATCGTCTTTCCATTGACACTGAAAAAGTTTAGGTTGTCATGAGGTTTGGAAACATGTTACTAACAAGGTTTTCTTTTTATGGATTTTAGCAACAATGTTTGAAACTCTACACCATACAGGATGTTAGCAGGAAAAACTACCATATCAGCTGGCTTTCTTAAATTTAATAATAAAAAAAATCATGGCTTCAAGGGGGCAAAAGGCAAACCTCTTACCTCATTACACAAGCAGAATCACCAAGATTAGCACACTGGGCAAAACAATCTTTATTCTGATCAAACCAAATAAGAAGTGCTGTGCCTGTACATCCCTGAGAAGGGACAAATAAAAGCCGTGAGCCTTAACAGTTTGTATCAAGGTAATTCAAGGGAAGAGTATGCAAATACTACTCAGCAAAATAACAAATATGACTAAGGCATATAAGAGGAGTCTGATTAGACTACAAATTTCAGAAGCAAACAACCATTGCTATTCTGGGTAGGCATTCAGAACAAGGGGGGATTCTTAAAATATATGAAAGTAGGGTACATGCTTACATAACAAGATCTGAAATCTGGGAGCAAAACTACCTAGAAATCTGTATCCTAGAGATGAATTCAGTAAAAAGGTTTGAAAAGAGAAACCATTTCAATTAGGACCAAAACAACCTAATATTTTGTACTCAAGAGATGGGATCAGCAATCAGACAAACTGTGTCATGAATTGTGACGCCAACAGAAAAATAGTAGTTGACACCACTACAACAGTAAGGTTTCTTGATAAGCCTGATATATCAAACATGGAAATATATAACATAGATTAAGTCAAGAGGGCCAGCTCTAAAATACTAAATATCACAGCCTTGCAAGCTGCGAACATATAAACAATCCTTTCAGAAAATATAAAATTCAGTAAGGTAATAGGAAGATAAATCTGAACCAAAACTTTAACCAAAACTTTGACAATAGCATCTGACACAAGACAATTAGAGAAAGGGTGAACCTCGTACTGATGATCGATTGCATCTTCTGTCAAAGTAAAAGCATATCTAAGAACATCAGAAGCATCAGAACATGATTGCACTCGTTCTTTTGTTTCAGGATGAGATAAAATGTATCCCAGATTTTCTGGAAGAATCCTACAAATTGAAAGGGAAAACATCAGTTTTGAATGGTGACATTATATCAAAATATTAAAAATAAAATATATGTGCTGGTTCAATTGGAGTTAATTAATACAAGAAAATCCCCAGATACTAGGATAACGTGATAAACTGATGCCATGCATAGTCATGCATCAAAGAAGCACAAATGACTAACTTGCTGACAGCTTTGGCAGCTCCATCCCCACCATGTCCATCAAAAATTCCAAAGAGCCCAAACTACAACAAGAATCAAGCATAAGGAAAAAAAAAAGAATAAAGAAATTGGAAGAGGTATCTGGATTACTGACATGTTCAACACCCTGCAGAGGACACTGGCAAAAGCTTATGTCTTCCATTGGAAGTTTCCTTCCACTTCTACGTGCCACCATTGGATCGGATGCCATACCAACACCAGCAGGAACTCGTTCATTTTGCAGTGAAATTTGAACCTTCAGAGGTAGAAACACAATTGATATTATATTGCTATGATGCTCAAAAGAAGCTGAATGTCAAGCACCATAAACTTTAAGACCAAATAACATGTGTATACTTCAAATCATGAATTCGGACCAGATAAACAGAAATCATTGGACATTGTGGTGGTTGCAGTGCTTCAACGAGCCCTCAACAAAGTTAGCTGAATGAAGCAAGCATCCATACAAACAATGACGATCAAGCATCACTTAGCAAGTCCAGTAAGTCAGCAGCTAGCATTCATTCATTCAATGTTCTAAAACAATCAACTGTCCCTCACACAGCTGCTAAGCTACACAACCCACCCATCCTAGTACCACGTGACAGCTTAAGTGGCACCATGCCTCCTGCAGAGCTTTTTATAACACTAGCATTAACAACTAGTCAATTTGTAGACAATATTGTTGACACTTGACAGTAGTAATAAACCATTCATTATGATTTCTCCAATGACAACACACTAGACGAACTTTTCCCAACTTATGGTCCGATGTGTGGAAATTCAATGGGTGATACATGACAATAGTGGTCTACAGATCCACATATGGGCTTGCAACAGAAGGGAACACCAGAATCATGATTTTGAGGACCAAACCCTTCTTAGCAAAAATGAACTAATATGCATAGATTAAGTTTATATACCAAAACTAGCCATAAGTGATTTATGGTACATCATATCGAATGAAAGTGGAAGAGCACACCCAGAAGCATGAAAAAATATATAAATAACTATATTCCATACATTCATCAGCTATTCATGTGCTTTAGGGAATAGGCTTTAGATCCCTCATGATATCACTATTTTGATGCTGTTTATATTTTTATTTCCTCTTTATTTTCCCTTCTTATTGGTGAGTCATGTTGGATTTCATCTCTAGCCTATCCCAACTTACTTGAAACTAAAAGGTTTTGCTCTTCTTCCTGTATGTTCCATACAATCGCCATCTGGTGAATGGAGTTTAGTAGTTTATAATGAATAGTAGGACACAGAGTCTGTAATCTTTTATATTCATTTTGAACTAAGTGTATGAGATCATAATGGCCATGTAAACCCACAAAAGATGGAAGTGTTTCAGATTAAGACTTGTGAAGATATCAAGCACAAGGATCAAGACTTAGGATTTCATATGAGCATATGCAACCAATTCTAGAAACATATCAAAATTCTAGAAACATATCAACTCTGATCAATTCCGAAGGATTCAGACTTCTATGCAATGCAAATTTAGTAGACTGTATAGTTGAACTACTAAAAGATCCATAAAATATTTATTTTACCAAATTTGGAAGAAACTAGATATGCTGGAAGAACATCACGAACTTACAGATAGTTTAGATGAAGTCCCTAGAGTTATAATATCACCATGTACAAGTTCAGCAGGTTGACCCCAACGCCTAGACTCAACATCTGGATGGTGAACTGACTGGGAGTTCAAGAAAGTTCCATTCAAGCTGCCCATGTCCACAAGTTCCCATTTTAATGTCTGCAATATTCCAATATTCCAATTACCAATGTTTCGGAGGTAAGGAAGAATTTTAAATTGTACTGCAGCACATAAGTAACTAGATGAGAGAAAGCGTCTCAAAGACTGTAACATAAACTACAGATTTGGTCAATACAGTAGCCAACCAGATAACATTTGGAGGCTCTACCCTACACAGTTTTCTAGTGAGCCATTTATCAAGCCTTATCTAGTATGTTTCTGCTAAAAAATAAGCAGCTAATGATGTGATGGTGCTGACAAAAGTAAGCATGGCTAACCTTGCAGGAACAGTTTCTGCCATGGCATTCTAAAATATAAATGTAGCCATAGGATCCACAGTCACAATATTGAGTTTTTGAGTAATAATTTTGGACAAATCATATAACTAAATTTTGATGATCACAAACATACATGATGGTACTGCTAAAGTTGATCCATAGCATCACTTATTCAGTTTTCAAAGCTAATGGTACAGGGAAGCAGGCATTTCAAATTTCAAATCACATTAAATTGAAAGTACAATAGAAACATAAATAGTTCCTGAACAATTACCTTTGCATTCCAGTTTATCTGAGCATGTTTCCCTGATACTTCAGAGTCCTTTAACACTAAATCACTCGGGGGAACCCTTCCAAGAGTTATTGGAAGCATAGAAGGTCTACTTGACAGCCAAGAACACCTTATTCCATGAGATGGACCAGCTATAACCTCTAAATTTAGGCTGCTATCTGTACTTCTAACAAAAGATTAGATTAAATGGGCATACAAATGCCAACCTTTGCAAGCAATGGACTATTAGAACGTCCAAGTCAAGTTTGAAGGATAGCTTACGATATGTATTATCCTTCAGAAAAACACTTCCATTATGATTGTCATCTCCAGAAACCCTTCTGTGCTTCTGATCAGGTGTTGGCCATTTTGGTGGCGGTGTACGTTTTAGTGTGCTTCCTAATTGATACTCTTCAGAAGTATCATTTTCAACATTGATTACATGAGTTTCTCCTACAAAATCAGTAGTGATTCTAAGTAACTCGAAAATTGTTTTTGTAGATTCATAATTGGAGAAATCCAACAAAGACGAGAAAATAGCTGATATTCCAACAAGGCTACTAAATGGTTGGATTGCATACCTTGTGCAGCAACACATTCAGCAGGATAAATCCTCCCTGTATCAGCAATTGCATGACTTCTAGGCGAAGTGTTACTCCTATGTGTTTGAATCTTCGAAGGTTCCCCTAAAGAACTTCCAAGAAAACTATTACTCTGTCTAGAGTGATCGCCCTGATTTTCAGAAAGAAGAGGCCTATCTATATCCTCATCCTGCAAGTAGAGTGTAAACCATTGAGACACCAATACAAGTGCATCCACATTGCAATTAAAGAAAAGAAGAGCTTGATGTAGATTGCATACTGAAAATGCCTTAGTACACAATTACATTCCATTACAACTAGTTATCGTAATCATTGCATGAAAGGCAAAGGTCAATCGATGTGGCTACCACTCCACAGAAATTATTAAGGAATGTGCCAAGTCTATGCCTAAGACCACGGATCATTGAATTAGTTTGTCTGCCCTTATGCCATGACTTTCAACAGAAATTTTTATTTCTTTTTCCTTTTCTACTTTTATGAATGATCTGCTTGTGTGGGGAAATGAGTTCTTCACAATAAACCAAAGCTCCTGCCCAAATTTAATACTTATTTCAGATTCCTTATTAAGTGTCATTGCCTAGCTTACAGCATCCAGCATGTTCTGGTGTATTAACAGATCTGAGAGGTAAAAATCAGCTAAACTGTTCCTTCTTTTAAGTTAGTAAATGTTCTTTGTCTGCTTGGAAGCTAGATACTCATTATTCATCATGATCCATCAACTAAGAAAACAATAAGCAATCATTTGATACATGATCACTGAAAAACAAAAGTAACAACAATACCTCCCACTGCTGGCCGATTCATAGGAATTGATAGCAACTCAAGCAGCAAAGACAGCCTATTCAACCTTAAGCATGTCTGAACTACTACAGAGGCAGCCTCAAACCATGAATGCATTACTATTTATCTACAAGACTACAAGAAACGGGCAAGAACAACTAGAAATGGACCTCAACACCGTACGAATCAGAATCGGCCACGTTTGAAGAAATCAGACAAAGAAGAAAAAATGCGCCACAGGACAGGCCCGAGAATCCTCCGGTAATGGCGCGGCAGCAAGAACCCCCAATCCCCAATCGACCAGCGATCCCTGTGCGTATAGATTCTTCCAAGAAACACCGGGACCAGCGATTCGCCTAAGAACCATCGAGGTTTCGCATCTTGGCGGCTCGAGGCAATAAGAAGGGGGACAAGAAAGCTCGGATCTTGACCTGGACAGCGACCGGGGTCGGGGCCGCCACCGCGGTCTGGAGCGGGCGGCGCTGCTGCTGCCTCCGCCGCCGCCACCATCGCCGGAAGGCGAAGACGACGAGGACGAGGACGGCGAGCGCCGCTATGGCAGCGGCGACGAACGCCAGAGGAGGGGCGGCCATGGAGGGGAGAGGGGGAGGGGCCGGGTGGGGCTAAGATGGCAGCATCGCCGTCGCTGCCATTTCTTCGCTGTACGCGTGCGCAGCTAATCTGTTGTCCGTGGGTTTCTTGGGGAGCCTATTCTTGGGAGCCAAAGCACACATGAATCTTGAGCACCCAAACTTTTCTTGCGAGTTTTCAGTTTCTGGTTTTTTTATTGATTGTTCTTTATTTTTGGAACCGGTTTATTTTTTTATATATTTTACAGCAAGTAGCATATAATTTTTTGTTATTTTTAGTCTAAGTTTTATAAGTTATGGAATAATGGTTCCATAGTATTCTAGAAATGTGATTTCTCTTTGCTTACATGCTCTTAAAATCCATTTTGTTGTTTAAAAAAATCCATTTTATTGCATATATATCTCATATACATTTTTGTTACAATCCTCCATGTATAACATTTATTTTTTTATTTATTTTATCTATTTTTTGTGTAGCATTCTCATTCAATATCTGTTAAAAATTCCTTAACAATTAATACAAAGGTTAAGACTTAAGAGGCGACACATAAATGTTTCTGTAGTGAATGGATAAATTGATGAATTAAGGCATCAGAGGACAATTTTTAGATATACATAAACCATGAACGAGAGGCTTGATATAGACCATATGTAGCCATTATTTGAGTTGTGCAATCTTCAGCTAACTGCACTTCTTTTTATTTTCATTCTCAAGATTTGCAACTAAATAATATTACATAACTTCAAATGGACTCACCCCATTTCATGGACCATGCCTGGTGGAGGTATAAGAGAGGGGAAAATACTAAGACCTTCTAAATGGGTGAAATCCTTTTAAAAGAAAAAGGTTGGTCGATTCACATATGAGGCTAAGAGTGCTTAGAGCAAGTATAATAAGGGTAGTTAGTAGGTTGTATTCTGAAAAAGAGAGACGAGGAGAGACAAGAGATGTGGGATGTAAGTTTATAGTCAAATAATGCACAAGAACTGAAAAAAAAACTTTATAAGTGAAGTGCTATATGAGTGGGTTGAAAAGTGAGTTATAAGTGTCTACACAACCAACTAAAACCTTGTACTATTAGCCTTGCTCTTAGATAACTTTCACACTTATCAGTGCCAAATGCCACTAGATTAAATGGTTCTATAACTTAACTGAACTAAAATACATACTTAATGTTTTCTTGAAACTACATAATATTGGTGGCGAAGGCCGATTTCAAAACAAAGTCAATTTTTTTTCCAAATCTTGAGACCTAATGTATGGCGAAGTACTCACTAGATCTATCTTTCCTATAGTTTATATTTATATGTATGAAAAAGCACACAATAAATCAGAGTGAAAAAACAAACAAACAAACACACACTCTGCATGTCTTAGCAGGCGCTTGTGCCAAGCGTCGCTGCTCACTCAAGTGGCCGGCGCTAGGAGATTTCGTAGTTAAAAAAGTCACGGTTTCAAAAATAGACAAATAGATTAGCACTTGTTTGCCATTGTAGATTAAGGCTCTTATACAATTGTTTGATTATTCTCTTTCCTCAAGAGTCCATAAGATTGTACATGCTCTAATTCAGAGTGAAAAGCTAGCTTCGGGAAAATCGATAGGAATAGGACGGTGGTTACAGCCTACAGGTCGGCGAGCAGGCATTGGAAGCCACGTGACCAGCAAGTCAGCGAAATGATCACCACCCTGATCTGATGGCCGCCGCCGATTGGCCGGCCGGCCAGATCACGGCGTGGGTGACTGCCATGCGACGGCATGCCAGTACAATGATTAGCTTTGGATTTGATTTGATTTAATAACCTGACCCAATCTAATACTGCAGCTCAACTCTGCTTGCAAAGGCGCGCCTGAAATAAACCATCGAATCTTTGGGGAACGATGCGAATGAACATAGATTAGGCAAACACAGGCCCTGAGGGGGGACACTGACAGAGTGACAGGGGGACAGATGAACTAGCAAGAAGCAAAAGCTAGCGGCCAGATGAGAAAACGATGGTTCGATCGCCAAAGCTTAGATTCTAGTACTACTATACTCCTGGAGGCGTCGATTATTTCGATTATTCAGCTCAACCACCCACCTCGGTTTTTATTTCTTGATCAGATCATGTACTGCTGCCACGAGTCTCTTTCCGCATTCATGCCAAAGGGTGACACGGGTTGAGTGAGGTGCCAAAGGCAAGCACGGACCCAGCAGCCTCATGATATATCAAAGTGGGTTGCTACCATAAATATTGGTGCTCTATACAGGTGCATATACTTTATCAAAATTGTCATAGTCAAAATTGTGATCAGGAGGGTCTAATACTATGTTTACCCTATAGATACAATACAAGCAAACAAAGTGGGTTGTACCTATAGCACGCTTTGTCCATTATGTATTGTTCTGTATATATCCCTCTCAGTCAAGGACGCACACAGACATTGAGACATGGATAAATTTGGGCAAAGAACTAATTGTTGGAAGAGCAGAGAAAAAAAAAGAGAAATAAAAAATATTTGTTGGAAGTCCATTTCAAGCCCAACCATCTGACGTTTCATTTGGTCTCATATGACAAGTACCCGATCGGCCCATATATTGACCCATTTCAAAGAGTTTGGGACCAAAGTACTTGAAAGCCTAAAGGTTGTTGGCGATTCTAAAAAAAAGTTGTTTGCCATGAGTAAGGTTGAAGCTTGAGGTAAGCCATCAGCCAATCACTCCCTCCTAAAACTGTAGAGGTCATCTATTTCTGCGTGGCCATGCTCAAGCTGTTGTCAGGACGAGTAAAGGAATTGTTTAGCATTCTTGGACAATGACAGCCTCAATCTGTAGCAAGAACATGTGTAAGAACCAAAACCAAATTTCTAGAGTTGTCCCAAATTATTTTTTTTAAAGTTTGGCCAAATTTATATTTATAGAGAAGAACACCAATATTTATGGTAGCAAATTAGTATTATCAATTAAATACATTATGAAATGTATATTTTTATTAATGTCGAGGTGTTGATATTCTTTACTATAAACTTAGTCAAACTTACAAAAAAAATAAATTAGGACAACTTGATCTAAAATTGATTTCTTTGAAAAGAAGAAGGCAGTAGCATAATTTAGCTGAAGAAAGCGGCATGAAATAAGCATACTTTGTTATCCAATCCACCACCACATTTATGATTGAGTACCCTCTAGATTTGGGAAGAACCTCAATAAAATCCATGGATATACCTAACCAAGAAGACTTAGGAAATGATTGTAGTAGTCCAAGTGACTTATAATATGTTGGTTTATTGACAAATCAAATACTATTTGACAAAATACTCTATTCTAGCCATGACAGCTTTCCAACTGAAAATTTGCTTCAGTCATTGGTAAGTAGACTGAATACCAAAATAACCTCCAATTGACAAACTTATCAAAGTAAGACTATGCAAAGACCAAGTAAATAGTTGCTGTTGCAGAAGATCAATCAAAGATTGACCTAAAAGCCCATAATTCTTGATAAACTTTTTGGAAAAAACACAAAAAAACCTCCAATTCATTTGTAGTTTGAGGAGTAGGCCAAGATAACATAGAAGTTATTTTACTTGGATAAGATATAGCTTAGCAAAGAACTTGGCCCTAGGTAAGTTCACACAAGATCTCATCCATAAGGGGCTTCAATGTAACATCCTAGATGTTAATTGCAACTAAAACTTGATTTAGAATTTTATTAAGGCCTAATCATCGAGCATCATGGCATTAATGCATTCATGTTTTAATATTATTTTTGATGTGATGCTTTGTTTTACATATGAAATGATGCTTGTGATTGCTAATGCCCGATTAGTTAGTGTAGAAAGTAAATCGAGCTCCAATTGTTTCAAAAACCTGTTTTCCCGAAAACCCTGATTTACCCCCTTTTCTCTATTTCAAAATCTACAAAGAATTTGGGGTTGGTCCAAAAAGCAATATTGTGGGTCTTGATGAGAGCTTCAATGTTGGTGTTCAAAGTTTTTCATGTTTCCAAAAAGAATTTCAAATAAATTTGAAAATACCGTTTTTAGTTGTCATCTTTTCAATTTCAAATCATAATTCAAAAACTATGCATATTTTGGGAAAACTCTTTTTTTGAGAAAATGTGTAGTTTGAAAAGTTGAGTATTCCATAGTTTTGGAGTTTTTCAAGTTCTTTAGAAAAATCAAAAGTAATTTCATATATTTCATTCTAGGGTTTTTGTCCCCTTTTCAAAATTTGATTCAAATTCAATTTTCCTTTCAAAATTTAAAAATGGTCCAGTTGAGAAAATTGTAGAGCATGAAAAATTAGCTAGGGTTGCTTTTTGGAATTTTTCAACTTTAGTTCAAAATTCTGGAGTAATTTGCAAAACTTTACTGCTGTCACAGTGCTGACGTCATCCTCATCAATTCCCCTCTCTATTCCTCGTCGTCGCCGTGTTCATGGCCGCCATGCCGGCTTGCCGGCCGTCGCCAGCTCGCGCCGCGCTAGAAACTTCATCGCCGCGTGTCGCCCTGCCGCTCCGCACCGCCCCAGCCTCACCTTAAACCCTCTGCGCTGTCGAACGGGAGGCCAACTCCATTCTCTCCTTTTCTCTTGTTCGTCATCGCCGTCGAGCTCACTGTCGCCGGCGAAATTCGCCGTCGCCCTGCCATCCTCGCCCATCAGCTCGTGCCATTAGCTTCGCCGTCTCCTTGCGATCACGACGAGCCCTCTCGCGCTGTCTCTCTTCGCCCAGACCGCCCAGAAGACGTCGTCTTCTTCGCGGCCGGCCAGAGCACCGACGGGAGTCCCCCGCCGTGGCCAGGCCACTCCGGTGTGCCGCTGGTTGCATTTCCTCGATAGGTGGCTTCGCCTTGTCGTGTTGCTGCTCATGCGCCTCTTCTCTTCTCGCAGTTGGAGTCGGACGCGCGAGACGCGAGTTTGCCACCGGTTCTTGCCGCCGCGTCGCCATCACCGCCGGCCATCCACCTCCAGTCTCTTCCCGGTCTTGTTAGCACAAGCACCGGCCCGCGGTGAGCTCACCCCCGTGCTCATGCCTTTGGTTGGGGTCGAGCCCCTTTCGCCGTCGCTTTGCGTGCGTCGCCGTCGGCAAGGCCATGTCAGCCGCCGCGCACGTGGTTGTCCTTTGCTAGGGTCGCGCGCTCGTCAAATTAGCTAGCGCATCTTGTTCGAGTCGTCGTACCGGTCCTGCTGCTCGTTTTAGCCGCGCCGGAGGACCCCCGGTGAGCTTCGCGGCCGAGTCGCCGTCGTGCCGAGCCGCCATAGCCGCCGTCTAGTCTGCCGTCGTCGCTCCGCCGCCGCATTAGCCAGCCCCAGGGGTGCGCCGTATGGTGTAGCTGCCGTAGGTGCAAACCCTAGCGCCGGAAACATCACCGTCGGCCATCTCCATCGCCCGGTCGGCGTTCACCTCCCGTCGCCTGCTCGCTCTGGAATCGCCAGGGACCCGAGGAAACAAGAATAGGGAGAAAGCCAAGGTCTTTAGTGCAAAGTCCCTGACTCATATGAATAGTATCGAATAGTGGCAAGGACCTATTTGTAATTCTAGAAAGGTAAGGGACTTTTCTGAAAAATAGCCAGACCAACCCTTTAGCCAGTAGAGTTGGGCCGGCCTGCCGCGACCCGGGCCGGTTTTCCCAACGGTCTTTGGGCCAAACGAGCGCGATTTCGCCCGGCGGCTGTTTTTCTTTTTCTTTAGTTTTATCCTTTTTCCTGTTTTGATGAATAGTGTCGCAATTTATTTATTTTGTATAGAATTATTGGTAGCTCCAAAAATTATGAAAATTTTTGTGTATGCTCTCTGTCATGTGTTTGATCTAGGAAAAATATTATATTCCTATTTTGAGTGTTTTTGCTATGTTTTAAAATTATCTCTTTTAATTGAAAAATGCTTCTTCTTTTATTTTTAGTTATTTATTTATTGTTCCAAAAATCATGAAAATTATTTTGTAGCCTTCTCAGGCCATGAGAAGCTTGAGTTTAATTTGTGAGATTTATTTGACAACTTTTTATTTAGTCTTTATTTTTATATTTAGTTTTTAATAGATTTTTAATTACTTATTAAGCCTTAATGACTTAGGGTTTGAGTGTTTTGAGATTGATTAAAGACCTTAGGTCATTGACCTTAATGACCTTGGGCACTTTGATGACTTGTATGAATTATCTTGATCTGCTGGTTATCTTAACTAGAGTAGCTTCGCCTGTGTAACCCCAGTTTAAACCTAGGTTTTGTTTAATTAATGTTGTTAGAGTACAACTTTATCGTGAAGGAAAGTTGTACTCAAGTTTATGATTTTGTTAAGTCATCCTTAATGCATCATGCCATGAGCTCAATTTTCTAAGACATGCATCATTACCACGTGTAGTTGTTTCGAGAGTGGATTGAAATGTATCGATCAAGCTTCGGAAAGATGTCCGACCGCGATGATCAAGAAGATGCTTTTCACCTTGGATAATGGAGATGTGGATCCATGATGCTTGGTGTCGACTATCCATGGAGATGATGTCAAGTCTGACATTTGGAATCTAACTTCACTGCAACGCAGGCAAGCCCCGGAGCATGCAACCCATTTCTATTTCTGCAAATATTTTACACTATAAGTCTAGTGTATTGTGCATTAAGTTAATAGGAGTTGGTTGATACCGTTGCCGCATGTCTACCTTGATCTACTTCTACATCATGATATCCCACTAGTATGTGTAGGTCGATTTCTTATGCTTAGCCATGCTTAGACTTCGGTAGAAGTTGTAGGCTGTTAATCTTTGATCATGATTTACCATTGTATCTTTGCTTCTCTAGACCTAAAGATGGGTCACGAGGCATAAGAATATGGTTATATTAAATTGAGACCGGTCGGGTAACTTGCATCGGGAATGGAGTCTTGATGTAGTGTTTCCGACTTGTCGATTAAGGACCGGCCGTTGTTTGGCCAAACTTGGACAAGACTTTGCAACTACTCACATATCTACGGAAAAGCTTTACCCTAGGATAATCTAAGGACTAGTACGGTGAGCCCGTGCCTTTGGGAGTGGCGAGATGGCGGGAGTACAATACCCTCGTGGGCCGTGTCCCCGGATTGGAGGTGTAAGTGTACTCTCGGGTGGCGCGGAAGCCGAGCCTAGTTCTAGAATGTCCGACGGTATTGTTGATATAATTGTGGGTTAGAGTCCCACTTATATCGTGTGTTTAGGGATCCTCCCTGAGTAAATCGGTTCGAATCGTCGTGCTCCTCGGTTATGGAGACTTGATCCTCCGACCATACATCGTAGCAATCAAGCGAAATATGAAAGAATTGGTTCTTGGTGACTCGTGGAATCGAGAAGAAGGCAGCTGGAAAGATAATCTCAAGTGTAATGCTTAAATGATTGCTGGAAATAGAACAGGTGCAAATCTAGCTTTAATAGATACAATAGAAGTTGTTGCTTTTATCCTGTTTAAAATATTGAAAGTAAGGTTTCAAGATTAGTAATGCATTTCCGCAAAACTTCCCTTTTCTAGCTCAACTACTCAAAAGCCAGCATATCCTTGAGAGTCTTTTCTTTTAGTCGGGTAAGTCTTGCGGAGTACCTTCATGTACTCGGGTTTGTTCTACCCATGTTGCGGTCTTGACAGGTTGCTCCTAACCATGGTTGTGTCACTTGGGCTCGACATGATTTGGTTGCCTCTCACGACTTAGGTGTCTTACCTAAGTTTTCTTCGTAGCTCTACTCTACTTCCACATTTAAGTTAAGTTTGTAAAAGTTGACTTATTCATATTTTGTAAACTTTTTAATGTTATCATTCTTCCGCACTCGATGTATATATTTTTGTAATAAATGTTGTAATGTTGGAGTTACTCCATTGTTGATCCCGGTTATGAGTAAAATTGTGGTTTAATCGGTGTTCGTTTAGAACATCGACGGGGCTTCATAAGTCGTGTGGAACACATGCATAGTAATCGAGGTGCTTTTAGACGAGGATTAGTGCATGTGGGCCACATTACTTAGGAGGTTCTGCCACATTCAAGTTCTTTATAGTGAGTTCATTTAACCTCCTACAATCCACACATAAACACACTAGAAGAAATCTTGGCTTCTGTGATAGATTATGACAATAATAGCTTGTTTTACGTCCCAAATTGCATTCTATGACACTACAGTGATAATGTGACTGTCGTCATAGAAGGTGGGTCACTAACCAGCTTCTGTGACCATTAGAGGATGATGTCATTAATTTCTGTTCGCTTGAACTTATGTTAGTACATTCAATGTTTTTCTTTCACAACAAAACAACATCAACCGGCTTATCAGCCACATAAACCATTAGCCGAATAGCCCGATAGTGACGACTATTCTTCTATCACTAACCAGTGACAACAACATCTATCACTAAACATGTCACAACATATATCGACCTCTTTTGAATGAGAATAGTTGAAAAGACAAAAGGATGAGTACTTCTAGAGATAACGCTTGAGGCCAATATGTTCATAATTTTTAGTTCAATCTCATCTTTTAATGTAAGATTGTAGTGAGCATGGCCTCTTTGTCAAAGCAATATAGTCAAAGTGTTTTTCTGTATTCTTTGACTATTTGAGTTTGTCTCAGAGTTAATTATAGTGAGCATGGACCCTTTGTCATGTCCTTAATAATAGTTTTTGTGATTGAAATTATACAAATGAGCAATAGATCTAACATGTGTGCCAAAGTTTATTTAGATCCTTGGGGTGGAAGGAAAGTAGTTCAAAGGCTAGAGAAGAAATCACAATAAATTAAAAAATATTATGAACACCTCACAGTTTGGCGGTGAGGAAAATAAAAGCATTATACTATTGGGTGCTCGTTATATAGGTGATGCATAGAGACAAGGCATTGTGTAAATTAACTCACTAGATAGTTTGGTGATGGGTCAACATGAGCATCAAACGATCGATTGTTGGATGGACAACTAATAGAGGCAAAAGGTTCTAGGTAATGTCGTCTTTGAGTGACCTGACAGCCTGGAGAAAGACTACATTGGACTATTAAGCTTCATGTAGTGATGGATTGACAAAGATGCGTACATTGCGTAGATGTATACATCATAGAAAGCATAGGATGCATGATGTCAGTGGTAGGAGCAATGGCTCTAGTCCAATGGCTAGTACTACTCACAGGTGGTTTGGTAATGGCAAAGATATGAACACCAAACCATTTGGTGAGTTGAATTTTGTCGGCCTTTGCCAACAAATACATTTTGCTAGATGAGAGATGTATACCTCATACATTTAGTCATTTGGGGGGGAGTATATAGAGACTACAAGAAACTAGTGATTGATCTTTAGCTTGTGAGCTAGAGTGAAACAAGGTGGTGCCTTTGTAATCTTGGTATATTGGAACACTTGGTGTTACTCTAGCAATACCCACCTAGATTTTTGTGGAGTAGTGGTGACTTCATGTGTAGGGAAAAAATAGACCCACCAATTAGTGGAGAACCATAGTGGATGGTCCCATGATGTTTGAGAGAGTCAATTAGCAATGGTAAGCCTAAGGAGTTGTTTAGCAAAGCTCAACTCCAAGATTCTCTGGCTTAATTCCTTAATTCTCTAGTGGAGTGATTCTACTTGGTTATGGCGGGGGAGCAAGGTGGGGAGTAGAGTGATTTTTATGGGTTTTGAATAGGGGGCAATGGAGATAGTTTTTTGTCACATAACTGAAAAGTGATTCTTACCTGCTCCTCACTTGAATCCCTATCCAATGGCCCTACGTGGCTTATGGTAATTGGTAATTGCCTTGGTTGGTAGGAGCATTTATGACAAGCCTAATATCATGGTCAAGAAAAGGACTATTGACCATGAGCTTACCCCAACTAAGCTCTAATGTGGATCAGGGGTTTCATTTGGTCAACTAACATCATAGTATGCATTGTCTTGCCTTAAGAGTTTAGATCTCCTTGCTTGAGCTCTTTACTTACCAAATTTATGTTTTTGCATGTGCTTGATTGTGTGGATTTTTTTAAATAATTTGATTGTGTGGCTTTACCTTACATATTATCTTAGGTTTTTATAGGATTGGCTCTTTGCTACAAACTTCTTGGGGTTTAGGTAACTAGAGAACATTTGATAATCCTAAGGACACATCTTTCTAGTTAGTTATTTTTGTTTATCTAGTAGAAATTTAAATAGAACCCGGTTAAGTTTTAGTGACCCATTTCACCCCTTGCTCCCTCTTGGGTCTAGTCTAAAGTTTCTCTCATCAATAATTTTAACATCTTGCCCCTATGGGTGGTTACTTCAAATCCAAACATTATCACCTTTTGAAGTTGCTCCCAACTCTGAACCCTTGAGACAATCTTTTAAGACCGATACCATTTGGTAGCCCTATCTATCAATACATTGAGATAGTTGTGCATGAAATGCTTAAGGAATTTGATAAATTGTGAAATATGCCTGAACCTTTACAACTAGATGTAGACACCCATCAAACTTCAAAAAATCCATTTGAAAACAAACTTTGTGAATGCTATTTTGAGAATCCAACAAAAGCAGAACTAGTCTGCCTTGACTTGCAAGTGAACCCAACAAGCATCGTGATGCCTACATCACTCGCATACATATAATAAAAAACTAAAATCGGTCTCTTAAGAAGAAGTGGGGAAATTCACCTGCACAGTATGGAATTGAGGGGGTGGTAGATATGGAAACAGAGGATGTGGTCCCGTTGGGCGTGGACCATGGTGATCTAGAGGTCCCACCTTTAGAGCAGGGAACTTCTTGAGATCATGCCCGGCATGAAGTTGTTCTTGCTGAGCATCTCCTAGAGAAGACATCGTCGTGTCCACCTTTGCTTGCACTTGGTTGACCCGAGTGGCCTGGTTGATGCACTTGGTGCCGAATAACTTCCTTGCGGTCATCGTGAGCTTGTCCTCAAATCGTTTGCATAACCTTGCCTCCTCATCCTCCATGACAATGAAAATCTATCAAGTATGAACCGTTTAATAATTAGAGCAGTAGCAAATTCCTATGCTCCAAATTGAGTGAATTGCAAACCTGGAATTGTAGTGTCAAGTTCAAGGACAACACCAACTAACAATAACCACCACTCAAGGATGAGAGGGTATCGAAGGAATTGCTTGCACGAAGACCTTCGATACCAATTATCATGCCCCTCTTGATCCTAGGATATGCAATGGGGATATATCTATATATCTGGGGAAGAGTGTAGAAGAGATAGATAGAGTCAAACAGATATAAAGATAGAGATAGAGATGGAAGAAGCAGAGAGGAAAAAATAGAGAAAAGAAATTAGGAAAGTATTTTTAGTTATTACTCACCATGTCTTTGACATGAACAAAGTCCAATTCTTGTCCAACGCTATAATGTCTCATTTGAGATCACATGTACAAGTATGAGAATAATATTCCCATTGCTAAACCCCCTTTTCCTTGTGATAATGCTAGCTCACTCGTATGCAATGTTTAGCCATGTGACATGACATGCCAATCCTCCTGACTTGGCCCCTTCTACTTCTAACTACATGCATAATTCATGGCATCTTAAATAGGAATTTGGTGGCCCTTTTCATCTTGTATAGTCCATGTCCAATGCCTAAGCATATGATCCTGAGGAGGCTTAGTGCCAAATAAGGATACCTACCTATTAAACTAGTGGGAGGTCAAGTAAGGCCTTCTATAGTGTTGAATCCAAGCTAGGAAAAAAATGGGCCCCAACATGAAAACAAGCATTGCTCCTAAAAATGCAACGTGCAGGCATCATTATCGAAACCCGCATACCTTATAGAAACAAGAACCCCTATCTTATTTCTCGCATGCATATCTATATATCTCTATTCTTCTCATGGCTACATATGAAAGGCTCACAACCACAAAATTTATGATTACTTTCACCATAGGCTAGTAGTTAAAAAGAACTCCTTGCCATCACATTACTCTCCATCCTTTTTTTCGTTTGATTAAAACATTCATGTGCTCATCTATAGAGTGATGTGCATGCATGCCCTCACTGATGCAATGGGAGGTTAATTTGATCTAGTCCCCTTGCCTTGTTGGCCTCATCCCACGTTGTTGCCATGCTACCTACTACCCTCCTCCCATGTTGTTGCCAAGTAAGTAAATGTGGAAGATTAAATGAGTTTGAGAAAGCAAACTGATGATATTTTTCCTAAGGTATCAAGAAGCTCAGGTCTCCCCCTAGTCCTCGTTGGAGCCCTTACAAAGATGGGCTCTAGGTCAACTAATGCCATAGGCAACATATCTTCTCTATGTGCAAGTGGGTATCCGTGATGGCCTCTCCCAGACTACTCTCACCGTCTTCACTATCAAGCTTCTAACCTAAACTTCATAACCCTTGTTCCCACCGGTACACCATTACATGCAACACCACAAATGGACTTGGTGTGATCTCACAAGATTAAACCCCTCTAGGAACAACAATGGTCCACACAAGCACTAAGTAGTAAGAGGTATATGTGCAAACCTCGCTAAACACTAGGCCTAAACCTAGAGCAAACACTAATATGGTGGTATAAGCACTTCACAAAAGCACTAATGCTTATCACCTAAACTTTGTTAAGCACTTTTGGTGGATGTAACATAGACATTACCCTCAAATTTGTAGCAACTTTCTTCAACTCTAAGAACACTCAAATGGTCAACCAAGGGGGTATATATAGCCTCTACCCCTTAATATATCCGTTATAGCAAGGATTGCACTCAGGTAGTGATGCTTGTTGATAGTCAAAATGACATGATATTATATCTTAAGAACACCATAAACATGCCTTAGAAAAAATGGAAATGAGAATGTCATGAGCATATCTTACCAAGTAACAAGTTCCACTTGTATTGGAGTACTTTCTCTATAAGAAGCAACAAATGAAGCAAGTAGGGCGAAACTCTTGGGTTGAGCGACCCTAGTCTATCAAGCCCACCAAGTGGGCCCCACTACACCTAATCCTAGTGAAGCCATGAAATGCACTAGCAAGTGATTCCCACCCTATTGACTTTGTGTTTTATCCAGATGGCTCATGCATACGCTTCACATGGACTGGATGGCCCACAACTCATGTCATGAATATTCCTAGGTGGTCCCACAAGCATAGACTCATGCAAGGTGGAAGAACAAAGCTCCACCTACACACCATAGGAGGGAAGCTCATCACTACAGGTAAGTAAACATTCGTGTGAGTGTTCTATGACATAAAACCATGTTGTTCTATGATGTTTATTGTGACGATATCTGATTCCATCAATAGAAAAGAGGGGACCAGAGGATCAGTGTTGGCGTTTCTTAGCGTCGCTACCAAGCATGGAGGTTTTAAGTCCATCCCAGGTAACGGCACCAGAAAGCCAATTGGTATAAGTTACGCAAACAGTGAAATCCGCAAGCGCACGGATACCGTTGTAGCTTTCACCCAAGAGTATTCCAGGGTATCGTATTTATCCTCAGGGAAGCAAAGGGTAAAGAAGTTGATAATTAACCGTCATACATCTGCTAACTAATATACCAACTAGACTAATGAGGGGGTAAAATATATAATCGGGGTTTTTGATAAGTGACACACACAGGAGAACCCTAAAAAGATAGCAGAGCAGACTAGCTAAGCTGGGAGGTCTACAGGAGATGCCAAGATTCCTATTTTCTTCTCCATTACTGTGGTTCTATTCTAGTCTAAACCAAAGGAATAGTTAAGCGGAGGTCAACATAGCAGTTATACCGAGACACTTCGGAGCAGCGGTACCTTTCCGGTTCTCGAAGAGACCGGGAAGGGTTAACCGGGTCGACCGCCAAAAGCTCTACGAAAACACCAGCCCGAACGTGGTGGAATACAAAGGCACTGGTCGGGCCGTCACCCCGGGGCTACCACAACTATCCGTGGGGCCGGCGCATTCTCCGGTAACTCGCTAGCCCGGACACCACGCCCGCACTAGCGGTTACGTACTCTAGTCACGATCTATAACTAGAGCAATCGGTAGACCAGAGAACCCATGCCAAGGTATAATCACTACACTAACCAAGATTAGCTAAAGAACTAAGGCATGACAAGATAACCAAATGAATAGTTCAGTAATGTAAAGAAGATGAATATAAGAAAACACTTGAGCCTTGCAGAGGACCGATACAAGAAGTGCCGGAACTCCGAGGACTACTCCGGAACTTGAACTCTCTTCCTCACTCCCAACTAGGCTAGCACTACTACTACATCTTGGAAATATGAAGTGGAGCTCTTCCTTGTGGTGTGTGTTCAATGAGGGGGGAGAGAGCATCCTTTTATAGGTGGAGAAGAGGGGGCTCTTTGGAAATGTTCCATCCCCACATGGAAAGACCAAAACCGACCTCTATAGGGCGGTTTCACACCTTCCATATGGGGATCACCACCGTCATTGGCCTTGGGGCATCGGCATGGGCCACACCGGCAAAAGATGGGCCCGTTTGGTGCCGGGCTGGCGCGCCCGCGCCTCGGCGCCCGCGCCCATTGTGGGCCCCCTTGGCCCCAACTTTTTCTAGATTCTTGTGGGCCTTTTCCTTAGCTTCGAAACGGTGGGTATTTTGTCCAATTCGAGTTCGTATGCATCCGGGGCGTCTGTTTTACTAGGACGTGTCCGTGCGGTCCAAAACGAACTCGACCCGATTTGGTGCTTGGGCTAGGCCACTCCCATGTCGGTGGTTTGGCCCAAGCTATCTCGGTGGGCCCCTCTTCCTAACTCCTCTTTGTTTTGCTTGAGCCATGTCATATTTTTAGTGTATTTTCATATAAGCCCTGCAAAATAAGTGAGACACCAAAACTCGTGGAATCGGTTAGTCGTAAGCCCTATATCTAAGTTTTGGTAAACATTTTATTTGTAAGTTGACGGTAAAAAGCATGCAATAAGGAGCGCCAACAATCAGCACGCTGATATATGGAGAAATGGAAATATTCGTCAAAGAATGGCTCTTCTATGATAGTTTTGGATTCAACATTAAAATTATCTTCGTAGAAGTAGAGAATTCTACTAGTGTGTGCAATGCCAAGCTAAGCTCCGGTGCCTATCGCTGGAGATATCTGATGGTGCACTCTGGTGCCGACTAAGCTCCATTTTCCACACCTTTTGTCTAGGATTCTTTCACTTGATGACTTAGACTCCTTGCTTGGCTTCTAGGGTCTTCAACATAGCTTCTAAACCTTTGCTTGAGATGTTGGTCGCTTGGTATTCATTGTAGCCGCCTTGTCCAATCCATCCTTGCATTCATACCACTAAAACCTTGTATACTACCAAACCAACGTTCCAATGGCGATGTTGTCACCTCAATCACTAAAATCACTTAGTTCCAATGAGGAGTTTATGTGTTCTAACCACCAAAATCACTTAGTCCCAACGAGGAGTATGTGTGTTCAACGTTTCTTACTTTGACTTTCTAAGCGTACTTCAAACAAGTAAACTAATAAGTGATGAATAAGTTATTGTTAACTCAAAAAGGACACAGAGAGTGGGGGTGGGGTGATACCGACACCACCATCGTCGGCAATGAAAAATATAAGATGAGTAGTGCCAAGAGCATACTCCTTGGTCTTAGATCAAACAATTTCTTAGACTGAGAAATGTCCCTAGTTAAATCTTGTTGGCATTTGAACCAAGAGTAGAACCTGCTCTCCTTCTCTCTCCCTCTCCCCTATCCCAAGGAAGAAGATGAGCTTGAGCTCACTGCATACACACACAGAGCTACTGAAACTGAACTCTGGATGAGTTGAGACAAATGAACTGCCTTGGCTGGTGGCTTTGGCTATTTATTTATAGCTGAAGAACTACTTACAACAGCCCTAGTGGTTTTTCTAGAAAGTTAAGAGAAGACCTTGACTTGAATAAGTCTTCATCCCTACCTAACTACCAGGAGCTTGCCATGCAGCCAGGAAGTTTCCACTGCAGCAGGGAAGCTACCTACTTATGCAGCCATTGACCTAATGTCAACCCTGCTACAGGAAAATAGAGATGGGATGGCAACAGATTATATCTTACAAATCTACTTCCAAAATGCCGTAGAACTTATTAGATTAATAAATACAATGTGATCTTTTCTCTATATCACTAATTTATCCCAAACTTGCTAGTAGAAGTTGAATAAGACCTCATTAGGCATAGCACCACTTTACTAGTTTAGTCCTTTTTTCCTTAGCTCTACGAGCAACTCTATGGTTAGCTGAATCTGTTCCGGTGAATCATAGGCAAGACTCTACATGTGAATCCAGAGCCAGTGGAAGCTAAGAGAAACTATCATTTTGAGCTACATCTCCTATTCACCCCTTGTGATACCACTCTTGAGCTCCTCAGATAAAGTTGTTTTTTATTTTACCCATTTGGCACAAAACACATACGGACAACAAGGAATGATCAGATTTCAAAGGGATTCAGCCCAGTTTAGCAAGCTCCAAAAACCTTCTCTTTAAAGAAATCACGTTGCTATATCACACGGGGTGAAGTCAAGTCTTGCACTACCTTTTGATCAATGGATACAAAATCTGGTGTAATCTGTATGCTTAGCTTTTTTTGTTCCTTGATTTGTACTAACTTGTTAACACTTTAACATATTTTTTTATTTAATTTATACAAAACAGATCCAAACTCCTTGCGAAGCTGCCAGAAAACCTATGCCCAACGGATCTAATTACCTTCGTCGGGTGCTAGGCCGCTAGCATTACCCCTTTTCAAACCACGCTTCCATAGTGCAGGTGCCTGGAAACACACAACCAAAGCCTGAATGAAAGAAATCAAGGAAGAAGAAGCTCAAAGCCATTTGATTTAGATCTGAGAATTATTGCCTAATTTGATGCAAAATTTCAGGCGCCTGACAAATAGCAGGTCTTCAAACAGTTTTAGTCAAGGTGATTAGCTGAAAAACGGATAGATGAAGGTTAGCAGAAGCTAGTATTAGAGAGATCAAAACGTCTTTAACAGTTTTACAGATAAAAATCAATCCAATATACCCTTGGAGCATGAGCATACACATGGGAAAATTATCAGATTATGTACAGACGGGCATTATCACTGACGAATAAGGTAAGCCTCTCGCGCATCGGCGTCACCACTCCCTGCCAAGATCATCTCGGTGTTCGTGCATATAGCCTCGGGCTCGGCACGGCTGACTGGTGTCACCACTCCCTGCCCAGGATCATCTCAGCGGCTGTGCCCATAGCCTCAGGCCCAGCTCGGCGGAGGAGCGCCACCGCGAGCTCATCCTCGCCCCACTGGTGGAGGCCACTGCTCAGGCGCTTGAGCACCTTCAGGTCCACCTCCTGCACCCAGCAGGGGGTGCACTCCACCACCAGCCCTAGGAACCCAGAGACGTAGGCGCGCCACAGGGAGAGGTCGCAGCCCAAGGAGATCTTGCCGTCCAGCGCGCTCGCTAGGAACCCCAGGTGGCACCGCATGACCCTCTCACGGCGCCGGGACACGGGCGTCGGGTCGATGCCCCAGGCGAACATCCCCGAGTACACCGCAAGGTAGGCCAGCGCGTGCCCACCGAGCTTGTACACCATGCCTCCGCTGGCCCCGCCCTGGTCCAGGTTCTGCACGGCCAGGAACCAAGACGGCAGCATCTCCTGGATCAGGGACTGCACGAGGGCCGTGCCACCGGATAACCAGACGAGTGTTGCTCCCAGCGATGCCGCCACCTTCACCTGTGTCATTGCAGCAGAAAGAGATACCTGACCATGCCTCATGCCGTACTTGGTCTTCTTTAGTTTGTCTGAACGTTGTCTAGGCACAGTTGTTGTTTCCGAAATATCCTTCACTGAAAGCATCAGAAGGGAGAGTATGTCCTCGGCGAGTATGGAGCAGTCCTTGATGCACCGGAATATCCGGAGGTAGAGTATTCCTGGTGCAACTGGTGAGAAACCACCAGGGCAGTACCCGTGGCCAAGAAGGCTGGCGACGCCTCCACAGCTGCATACTGATGTCGAAGACATGCCAAGTGTAGCGGCGAAGCAGCTTCGGAGGAGCTGGACGACTGCCTCGTTGTTGTGGTGGAACACCGTGCGTGAAGCTGAAAATATTAGGAAATCGGTCCATCGCTTCACCTTCTGGGTCCACAGTGCTGCAACGATTGCCATGCTTGGCCAAGGGCAGCTTGCCGCGAGGTTCTCTAGAGCTGGACCAGCAAGGTTGAGAAAACACTCTGATGCCTTGTCAAGCTTGTATGTGATTGTGAGGCTCACGAAAGCAGCCAATGGCAATGGAAGTGTACCCGGAGAACTTCCTCCTGCAATACGCCATGAGACCTGGATTAGTACTCTGCATGAAAATTGGCTCGTTGGCTGTAGCAATGGCAGGAAACGAACAGGAACCAGCAGCACCTGTAACTAGCCTTGGAACATCAACACCGGTAGCAGCTACGATTTTCTTGATGTGCTCATCAACCATGGAAAGGTTCGCAGAGGGGCTAGGCCAATCTGATCCATTCATGGATGCTGGCTTCCAGACACCCCGTGTTACCTCAGCTGAAAAGTAGCTTACTATTGTAGCAAGAGATGCAGGAAGGAAATCAGCCAGATCCTTCAGTCCTGAAAATGAGAAGACACGGTTGAAACACCTGATCCTGAATGAGCATGTTCTAACATAAAAGTTCGAAGCTACATTTCAGTACTCGTTACTTGTTTAGATCAAAGAGCAGAAGGTCCAGCTTTATAGAAAGCAGAATATTAGTACTCGTTACTCTTGATTCTCAAATAAGAGTAGCACTAGTTTCTGAAATTGCCTTAAACTGAACACAACCGACCTGTGGCCAGTTCACGTGGAAATAGTCTTCCATGGGAACAAGCAGTAAGAGCAGCATCAACCACAAATGGAACAGCCTCCAGTATCTCCCAAGCTGGCAACTGAGGCCAAAGATGTGAATCGTCCACACCAGGACCAGAAGAATTACTTATGCTGCTACTTCCAGATAAAGAACCTATAGATGTGCCTCCTTTATTAGCCTTTCTGAACATCTGATTAAGAAGGCTGTCCACATTGTTACGCACAGGTGTCCCATGGGCAAGTCCAGAGAGAGTTGAGGCCAGACAAGCTTGGTGTTGCCTGTACCATAACTTCAACTTTGGAAACGAGTCCATAAAAATAGGATTCCCAGAGCCAGATGATAGGCGTGAAGTTGATACTTGTGATTGCCTTTGTCCGTTTCGTTGTTTTGTCAAACTGCTGGAAGATAGAACCTGAGAATTCCGCAAGAGAAGAAGATACTCAGGAGTTAGCTGCGAGCCAACTGGAGCACCATCTCCCATTATGCAATACTCAAGTGGTGGATGGTTAAACTTCCAGAGTCTCAACAGAAGAATGAATGCATTCGAGAAGACTGAGTGAGCAGATATTTTCTCTCCAGTTCTCAGTGTCCAGGAAACAGTTGGAGAAAGACATCCAAATACTTCACAGATTGCCATAAGAGCAGCAGCCAGCTCTGGAATCTGGTGATACAGAGGAAAAAAGTTTAGAATCCAAAGATAATACCGACTTCTGAGTGGAAGTCAATGTAGGTGGCTAGGTTAACCATACCAGGCCATGGAATGAGAAGATTGGAGCATAGTCCACGGCCGATATTCCTGAAAGAATAACATTGAGCATTGGACCAAGCTTTATCAATTGGCTCTCTCTTCCAGAATAATCGATTGGATCAGATGGTGACAGCAGTTTAACAACTAACCGAACTGTATGCTCCTACAAGGAAGGAAACCACAACATTTGAATATGAATTACCTCAAGACAGTGAGATGTTCCAATGGTTCTCGAATAAAACAAAAAGAGGCAATGCAAGCTACCATGTACAAAGTAATTTTTGAAATTAATCAGTGATAAGGTCAATATTAGTAATACTATGGACCTGAAAATTGCAGCCTACCAACCTGAAAATTCCAACCTCGTAAAAGGGTGGCTCCACATAAAACAGTGGCAGCAGAAATGCTGTCATCATCTGACCCATCAATTGCAACTTCAAATAACTTGTCAACCTCTGCCAAGCTTCCATCAAGTTTATGAGCTTCATTCAGTGTTTATTACCATAAAGATGTATGAGAATTAACAAATACAATAATATTGAGATAAAGGGATATTAATAGCTCAACCTAGTGTGATATTTTTAATGTACACCATTGTACAGTGCAAGTTCTTATTTTGATTTTTTTGTTTTTCTTTGGAGAAAAAAACATAACATTTTACATGGTTTTCTCCCTTTTTGCAAACAATGCAGGAGAGCTGCATGCCTTTCTATTAAAGGAGAGGGGGGAAAGGACCAATTACAATGCATAAGGCAAGACGTTCTTACTATGGTTTTTTTTTTTTTGAAACGAATCAGGGAAGACAGCTACTGATTATATTAAAAGAAGAAGGCCAGACTGGGTAGCACACAGTACAACTGAAGCAACCAAAACAAAATAGGCCGGTTGGAATCGTCAAACAATTTTCACTATTAGAAATCATGAGTTTCTATAGTGAATGGAAATTCCAAAGCTTGGCAAATTATGCAAAGTTATCCATTTTCCTGCACGCGGGTTGTACACACCTGGGAGCAGGAGTTGATACCAACATATTAACCAGTGGTTGAGTCAGTGGTGCACCATTCATGAAAGATGACCACCCAGCAAGTTGGCTAGGGAGTGTATGAGATGCAGAGTTGGCATGATTACTGATATAACCAGGCCAATAGTAAGCTGATGTATCCAGCAACTGCCTTGAGATACATGACTCCACAATCAAATGTCGCATATTTCCGTCTGATAAAATTAAAACACAATTTATATTAAGGCTGCCTTACATCCATAACTAGAAGGTCAATCTAGAATGTCAATCATATGCGTAATTCAAAAATTAAATATTTTAAGAGAAGCCACATACTATAGTTCATCCCGTTGACATTATCCATGTAGCCATTGTTTATACTGATTCCGGAAATGAACATTGCAGCTTTAGTTGCAGCCTGATTAGCTGCTGGGATGGCACATGCAGGAGGAACAAGCAAGCTTTCATAATCACCAAGTATCTGTAAGCTTAGCATCAATTCATTGCGTAGATTACCAATTGCTTTCTTTCCATTGACACGAGTGTTGAGTTCTGTTTCATTGCAAAGTGAATCTGCTTCCATAATTATGTCAGCAATCGCAAGTGTTGTGATAGACAGCAACATGCACAGCCTTGTGTCTAGGTGAGGTACAGGACCTTCAATTGGTTCTCTTTCCTGCTTGTTTCAAACGATCAATAGGATGTGAAAAATTATAAGGTTGTCTCAAATCGGAATAACTGAGTGAAGATAGAAGACTCACTCTTTGTACAAGGCGAAGGGAAGCTACCCAGAGGGCCAAGAAAGCATCATGCCAAGTCGACCTATTGACTGCTTGAAGAGCCTTGACCAAGCCTGCAATTTCCAGTCATTTAGATTAGCAGCAGCCCAAAAGAAAAAGGGAAATGGCTTCATCATTCAAGATAACCAAGGAGTTTGTTTCTACCACTTAAAATCTCAGTGGAATTTGTTGCAGCAATTGAACCATCGAGACAATCCTCAAGATACATATCAATAGGAATCCATAGTGCAGAATAGCTAGCACCGAGGCATCGTCCATTTGGTGAAGATAGAGGGTCAGAAGACACTGTTGGGTGGAATCTTTTACGCGAGTTTTGTTTGGTTTCTCCATATGCATTGCAGTCACCTGCAATCAAATGCTGAAATGGTTCCAAGGATATTGCTGAATTTTGCAATGTAGATGAGTTTGTTGCAAGTAAGTGCAACCGGTTAGTAAATGCCCCCCAGTGAGATTGCCTGAAAGAATTGAGATTGTTGACAATGTTATTAAATAAAAAGTTGTCGGTACTTTGCATAAAGAAAAAAGAACTGCATGTATATTCCATTGTCGCATGTTCAGAGAATATCCCTTCACCATCACTTCATTTAATAATATAAACAGAAAATCATTACTAGGTTTCAGTCATGAACTTCTAGTAAACTACTGCAGCACTTAATGTTTACATTCACCCATAAGTCTGTCAGACCATCACAAAGCTTGAGTCCCAATCCCGTGGTTGCAGTTTTCATCGAAACTTTTCTTGGTTATTTAAGTAAGGCAAATCAAATATCATTAGTGTAGTCAGTGTTACTTTCTCTTTTCCTTTGCATAACCTTAAATGCTTCTAGAACATTAGCTTAAATGTTTACATTGGAGAAAAATATACAGAGAATATTCTATGATACATTCGTTATGTTACTGGCAAAATCTTGAGCAATTACTTGTACCTCCCCCAAACCCAAAACCCACACAAACAGGTATAAACCAAGGCTTCGTCCATAAGCTTGACTGCTTGAGTAAAGTTTATGGGGTCATGAGCCTATGAGATGAAGATCTGGTTTGTTATTTGATCAATTCATTTGAAAACAAATTACTAATGACCAATCAGCAAAAAAGATGAATTCATCATTTCCAAATGATCAAACATAAAGACCTGAAACAACTCAGTAAAAAAGTACTTCAAGTTGAAAAGCCATACATGTTTTCGCGTGCCAATGATAGGATACGAGTAATTACTTTATCACAAAGAAGATGCTCAATGAGCTCCATAGTTGTTACAGTGTTCATCTTCTGTAACTTTTCAATCTTCTCAGTTCTTTGTTCAGTAAAAGTTGCTTCAAATGTGCTCACATCTTCAGGCCTCGTTGGCCATTGAGTTTCCTTCTCTGGAGTTAACTCTAGCAGGCCCTCATCATCCAAAACAACATCAACCAACTGCCATATAATACAAAGAGCGAAATGTACAACAAACACCCCTGGTTCATATGTAGAGATGCCAAATATCTTGGAAAGTTTGAGGTTCCCGTCTATTAAATCCATGATCCTGCAAACATAAGACAGGTTCCCATTTTGTAATGGACAAAATGGGATATAAAGAAATTTGCAGAAGAATCTCAACAATAATTCTGCCTTGATAAATTGAACAGAAAAAAAGATACAAAGATTACTGCAAGACAAATAGACTTTCCATCACAGGAAAATTTGGGCCCTTAGTTGGAAAGCTGGATATGACCACTAATCCACTACAGAGACATCACACGACAAGGTGGTATACTTGTGTAAACCTTATTATGACCACAAACACCTGAAACTGAAATGTCCATTTTTAAGACTGTTAGGAACTATGCTAAATCGCATCGAACAATGCTCCTGCAACTCTGTTTCTCATCCAAACTACTGACTGGAGAATAGTATTATGGAAAAACAGGGAGCATTCAGAGAGAGAAATGCACACTTTCTGAAATTTGCCGCTTTCATCTGATAATGGAAGTTGAACCCATGTCTTTTCAAGAGCTCTAGGTAGAGTCTATACTCCATTGGCCTGGAAAACCGGTGAGGAATGACCCTGCAGGACCATAAGAACACAATAAGTCCATCCATGAGAAAAACATTGAGAAAAGTCATAACACACAACCCACGCGCATTGCACGACGGGAATAGCAGCCACTGAAATAATTAGTACTAAGTGGGATTTATGTGCTAATCTGACTACTTTTTCCAGTTGCAGAACATAAGTCAAACTAACTGCGTTGGCTATTACAGGACCTCTGCTTCTCTAGGAAAACAGGACGAGGATTCCAGTGAAGCCCTGGTCAGCCTAACAACAAGTGTCCAACTGCTTACCTATATTCTTAAAACTGGAAAATTCATTAGATTAGCGCATAAATCCCATGCACATTGCACGACTGGAATAGCAGCCACTAGAATAATTAGTACTATATAAGTGGGATTTACGTGCTAATCTAACTACTTTTCCAATTCCAGAACATAAGTCAAACTAATTGCGTTGGCTATTACAGGACCTCTGCCTCTCTTGAAAAACAGGACGGGGATTCCAGTGAAGACCTGATTAGCCTACCTAATAAGTGTCCAACTGCTTATATGTTCTTAAAACAGGCATTTCTTCCCTGCTGTGATGTATCTACATTGTCATTTGGCAATTACATTGACATCGTAACAAAGTAAAATTTCCCCTGGTAAAACTCGTGTACGGGCAAAACCGGACACGTCGTCCGGTTCAAATCATTAATCGGAAGAATTAAAAATGGCGTGCGTGCGCATTCGAGGTCCAACTGATCCAATCGAGATTCCCGACAGCTAAGCGCTGATCACACGCGCATTCGCCCACTCCGATCCCACTCCCATCACACCAGACGACCAGAGACACACACGCCGCCACCGGACCGGACCGTACCTGGTGGAGAGGAGCGCGAGGAGCAGCGCCGGCGACGCGAGCCGCGCGGCGAGCGCGGCCTCCGCGTACTTCCACGCGGCGGCGGCGGCCGGGGCAGCACCCCCGCCGCCGGTGGAGAGCAGAGCCCGGGCCAGCACCTCCGCGAGCCCCGCGGAGCAGGGCACGTCGTCCCCGCCGCCCTCGCCCGCCGCGGCCGCTGTGGCCGCCACCCGCGCCGCCCACTCCGGCGGCGGGCGGGCCTCGGCCTGCGCCGCCTTGGTGTACTCCGCGGCCCACTCCAGCCACGCCGCGGACGGCGGCGGCGCCGTCATCGCCATGCCCCGCGCGTGTTCCCTCCCCCACGCCGTCAGCGGCGGCGGCGGGCGGGTGCTCGTGCTCCTGTCGCCGCGCTCGCCGTCGCGTGGAGAGCCGGAACCGGAGGTGGTGGTGTCTGCTGCAGGTGGTGTGTGCTGCTGGGTTGGTGGGCCGCGTCCCGTCCCGTTGGTGTAACCACCGCACCACCTCGCGGTTGGGGCCCACTAGGGATCTTCTGCGACGGGCCGGCTGAAATCAAATTGATCCGTCGCTGATCTGTGACGTGTCGCGTCTTAACCGCGGACTTAGCATCGTAAGCAGGAGAGATTGACTGATTCCAAGAGCATACTTCTTATGGTTATACTAAGATTTACAGAATGCACCGTTCAAAAAAAAAGATTTACAGAATGCTATGAGATGACAAGTTTTACTCTACAAAACAAACATATACGTCGTGGCTCATATGTCCAGTTTGTATGGATAGCTCTGACGCAAGAATGCAGGAGCACGCGTGGTTCGGTGTATATAATATAGGGCCCGATGGCCCGTGGGACATAGGAAAGGCATGCTTTGATGCATATATGCCCATGGTTTAGACTTACCTCATACAAAATTCCTCCATCATATAAGGCTCTATACGTGATATTGAAATTTGTTTGTTGTGAGCAGCTTAGGTGTTTTTGTCATAAGTTAAGTGACACTGACACGATTGAACATCCAAATCGTGTCTCAGGGAGCACTACGGCGTTCATGATCCTTTGTTGTTGGGAAGTCTAAAAGAGAAGGACGACTTCATTTGCCAAAGGAGTGGATGATAATTAGGTATTAGAAATTCTTCTGTCTTTGTATAAGAAACAGATAATTTATTTAATTTTTGCAATGTTGCATAAATAATGCAATGTAATTGAGTCATGGTGTACATATACATCTATCATAGCCGTAAATTGGCTGAAGAATCCCTATATTGTACTATCTAGCCATCTAGGATAACGTCCTAATCTTTATGCATCACATCTGGACTACAAGTCTAGTGGATTATGCACGATATTTTATAGGGCTAATATATTCAACTCATTGTAAACAAGGTGCTTCTAATACTAGCTATCTAGTAAATTGGAGAAGCTATATGCCTGCATTGGGATCATTTTGGAATAAATCAATGGCAAGATAGCTCAAGTATTAGACATGGCTATATTAGATTATTATATGCATGCTTGAAGAAATGGTTCAAGATAATTTTTAGCAATTTAATTTATAGATGTGGATACTATCAGGAGCCGATCTAGGTACAAACTAGGGGTAGCGGCCACAGTCACGCCAGAAGAAAATAGAAACAAGAAAAACAATAGTTTTGGTCAATTTTTAACCGTATATGATGCCCACCCACAAGGTCAGTGCACTTCTCCGAAATTTCCTTTAGCGCTCCTCCGATCCTGGATAACATGGTACAGTCAGGCGCGGTTAGACGTGCCTGATTATGAAGAGAAGATACGATGTGACGATGTTTGTTCATCCATCCCAAGCAAACGGTTTCTTTTTCTTTTTTTGTGAACCTAAGCAAACGGTTTCCGAAGGAAGGGAGGGAGGGAGTAGCCTGGCCGCAGCGTATCCTGGAGGAGCGGAGGTAAAGTGTGGCCCCACAGCAAGTGGGTTTCGCCCTCTTCAGACGTGGAGCCGCCGCGAAGTGCGTGATCCAGCCCCCAGCCCCACCCCCGTTGACACGTGGGCCCCGCCGTCCCGCCACCCTTGACCCCGTCGCTCGCAGTCTGCCGTCTGCAGAAAAGTTGCTGCTGCTGCGGCGCTCGCGCGCGCGGCGGGCCCCGCCGACCAACCACCGTCCTTCCCGCTGCGGCCACCCATGTAGCGGCGCCGTGGTGGGCGGTGGGCCACGCCGGCGATCGCGACCGCCGGCCGCGTCGTCCTTTCCGGCTGTTCCCGGTTGAGAGCGAGTCGATCTCAGGCTTTCGGAGTTGGGACGCTGAGCTCAGCTCACGCTCACCTACTACGGGCGTCGATCAGTGAGTGAGGGGTGAGTGGGAACTGACGGTGACAGTGAGGTGGGATCACCTGCAGATATGATTGTACTGCATGATGCTCCTCGGCGTTTTCTCTCTCCCCGTCTCTCTCTCTTTCTACCCCTACCAAACAACGTTTTCTCTCTCCCCGTCTCTCTCTCTTTCTACCCCTACCAAACAAATCGTTTCTTTTTCTCTCTTTTCCGGTACGAGTAGGTAAGATTTGCAAGCGTTTCCGTGAGCGAAGCGCAAACAAGTTGACCTCATCGTAGGAAAGATGGGGGCCAGGGTCATTCTCTCTGCAGTGAGAATGCGTGTTTCTATCGCAAGAGGTTTTCTCTAGCTCGTAGAATATTGATCTCGATCTCTTGGACAAATCAAATTAGCGGAGGCCCAAACTAAAGGGTGTGCTAGCATGTCATGCTAGTGACGGTGACTAGCTAGCTAGCAAGTCCATTTACTCAGCAGTAGTATTACGGCGTCTACACTCCGATTCCTCCAACCACAAAAAAAAAAAAGTCTGTAAGGATAGAATTCTAGCTTCATCTTTAATCAAATATTCTAAAATTAGGTGAAGTTTATAAAGAGATACCAAATTTTTAACACAAAATCAATAGTAATATGATAATATATTTCATGATAAATCCAATGATATATGGTCAAATTCAAAATGGTTAGACTATATAGTGGTGGCACTCGGCAAAGAGGCCTTTGCCGAGTGCTAGCCCTCGTGGCACTCGGCCAAGGGCTGTCGGCCTGAGGGGCCCTGAGCCTGCCACGTGGCGGGCCTTCGCCGAGTGCCTGGCACTCGGCAAAGAGGGCTCCTTTGCCGAGTGCCTAACGGCAGGGCACTCGGCAAAGGGGATGGCCACGGATGCCATTTGGCCTAGCCCCCCTTTGCCGAGTGCCAGGCACTCGGCAAAGAGCCAGCCTAGCACTCGGCAAAACGGCCCTTTGCCAGTCGGCAAAGATTTCTGCACTCGACAAAGGGCATGTTTCTTGTAGTGTATGTACTAAGTACAAGTATTATGAGGGAATTAAAAAGAAACAAATTGATGATATTTGTGTTTTTCTTTATTATAAAATCGTCCTCAGATGGCGCTTCATTATTTCTCGTCTAAATCTAAAGTATTATGTTTTCTTGACCATGTCGTCATGTTTTTCATTAAAACTAGGTAATTGCCCGTGCGTTGCAACGGGTGTTGTAATCTCCACTTGAGATTTTCCTTGAACATATTTCTTGACTTCAGGCTCCTATCTTGTAAAGCATGTTATACTAAGTACTCACTACGGACACACAAAGCCCTAAGGGCAGCTCAGGCATTTTTTATCTCCTCACCGTGATAGTTGTGTGAGAAATGAAAAGATAATCAATATGCTACAATTAGAGGCCATGGATTTTATATTTGCAAACTTAAATTGAATCAAAAAATAAACCAATAGTAATGTGATAGAAAATATCCATGGATGGAGCTTATCAGATGGTTAAGTACTGACAAAACTATTTGTACTAAAATGAACAAAAGGGTCACTATTTTCTGACTAATATGCAAATTGAAGCTCAAGTTATCCAAATCAAATGTATGTCAAGGTTGTACATTGGAAATACGCACGCACGCACGCACTGCCCTGACTTTCTTGACTGGCCAATCTTTGTCATGCCCCAATCTGCCTGTAGTAGTCTGATATAACCAAAACTTACCCTGAGATGATTCTCACATTGATAGAATAATTTTGCTATCCTAAGGAGCATTGCCTTGTGCAGATCATGCTTTAAAGCATGCTGCATCAAACCTTATTAGCCAAAATGGATCAGAGGCCAATGCGACGATTTAGATTCACTGCCCAATCTCACGCACCATGTTCCTCCCCAATTGCCTTCCTGCCGAGAGCACAAATGAGTCAATCTGTCGTTGTGGCTGTGAATCACATTGGATGACATGCTTGAACAGGCTTCTCTAATTGGGGCGATGGGTCACGGTGGCAGCTGGTTGGCTCCACCTTTCCTGAAAGAACATATCAAAAGAACCGCATCAGCACCAGCACTATCTGTCAAAGAGCCAGCGAACTTGGGAGTATAGAACCTCACCTTACCTGAAGGACCTCGAATGGAGGGCAGACGATTTGACAAGGTTTTTCCTTCCATGGCACAAAGAAAAAACCTTCTCTTTGCATGGCCGATACATTGATGGGGGAGGGATCAGATTTGCCTGGCCATTTGATGATTTGTGGTTGAGCTTGTGACGCGATCTGTACATCGTGATGCCGGTGCTTGTGGAAGAAACATGGTTGCCAATGGCCTAAACATATATGTACAGATGAAAGAAATTACAGTTGTGTTTTTACACACAAGCACATGAGAAATATTAGAACCTAAACTATGATTAACCAAACTCTGAATTCGTTTGTGAATATGATATTGGCAGGTACTAAGAATTCTTCTGCACCTTTGATCAGATACAAAATGGCTATGCAGGCCCTGCGTATGTTCTAGCCTTCTAGGGTAGCAGCTAGGAAATCAAAAAAATGAGAAGGTTCTGCATGTCCTCCTAGGAGCCATCGCAGACACTAACCGATGGATACCGGTAGGGAGAGAACTTGATATCGATCCAATTTTCAGGAATTCTTCAAGTGCACAGACCTGACACTAACCTTCAATATAAATAATAAAATAAAATAAAATAAAATAAAGACAACCCACCAGAGACTGGCATGAGTTTTTGAAATGCTGCTATGTTAACTATGCTTCCACAAAACTTGAAATTAGATCAGTAATTCCCAGTCTAGCAACACAAGTCGACTACAGGTTGCAATAGTTTAACAAACATTTCATCAAACACCACGAGAGCATCCCTTGGCCGTTACATCGAGCAAGAAACTGAAACGGTCCAAAGTCAAGGAGGGTTCAAACCTTATACCACTGGCTTGGTGGCTGATGGCCGTACTTGCCGCCTCTGATGAAGGTCACGTACACCACCTTCAAGCCGCAAGCAAGAAGACACCATGCTACAACTCTGCACTGCAGTCTGAACGTACAGCGCCCTGCAGGGGTCGGTCTTGCGGGCGACGAGCTGCTGGAGGCTCAGCACGGCGGAGGACGCCGCGACGATCGGGTCGACGACGTGCTGGGGCCCCGCCGTGTGGCCGCCTTTTGCGGTGATGGTCGCCGTGAACCGGGCTCGACGGGATCTTGGGGAAGGCGTCCGGCAGCGCCGGCCGGGTGGAGCAACAGCGGCGGACGAGACGGCGTCGAGGGCAGAAAACATGGCGGCGGATGCGGACGCTGCAACAGCAAGCGCCTAGGTCGACCGCCGCCGTCGTCGATGCGGACGACGCGAGGGCGAGACCGGTGCTGGCGGCGTCGACGGTGGAGCGTCTCGGTGGCGCGCGAGTCGGTGGCGAGGATCTCGCGACGGCGACGCAATGACGAGGGCTAGAGAGTGGTAATGGCGGCGCGAGGGCGGGGCGATAACGGCGGGCGCGGGCGGTATCGGGCGGTGAGAGAGGAGTCGGCGAGCGGGTATTTTGGGGCGAAGCGAGCGAAGCCGTGGACGATTGGTCTACCAATGTTTTAGGAATAGAGAAAGGAAGTAGTTTTTGAACAACAAACGACACAAAGAAAGTAAGAGAATCCGCGGTGTATGGTTCGGCGTCGATGCATTTAGTACGAAGATATGATCCAGGTCTTTACACTGTGAGCTTGGTTCTAGCAAGCACCCGTGTCCATTTATCAAACCCGGCTCCAAATCTTCACCTCCTTTTCTCTCTCCTGTCGTCGTTGCTCCCGCTGCCGAGACGAAGTTGTCAACAGGGACTTCTGAGCAATGGTGACGACAGGCTGCGGCGGACTCGGACCGTTGACTAGCGGGGGACTTGGACCGGGGACCAGCAGCGGCGGGGGGGGGGGCTCTAAAGCTTTGCAGATCTTACATTAGGGAGCATCTTGGAAAGCATCCAACATCGATGGGGGTGGTGGAGAATCTGAGTGGCGATGGGTATGGTGGAGAGAGTGGTGGAGACTCTAGGCATGGTGGAGATTTAGCGTCGACGTATGTTCAGGTCGTAGAAAGACGAATTGCAGGAGGGAGGAGGGGATTCAGAAAAAAAGAGGAGGTGATCGATTTGATTCTTTATTGGCATGGGGCCCATGTGTGGAACCAGCCTTGGTTCGATACATTACCGGTACATATAACAGGTGACGTCTAATCCATGGTCGGACCCAGACCCAGCCCCGACTCGATACACCGATGACGCTCTAGGTAATGAGAGCGCAAGAGACTAACAAGAGAACATAGGCTGCACAACACAGACTCCATGCAGCCTAACCAGATTAGAAAACACCCAACACTACCTCAACAAACCTATCACCCCTGGTCAAGTAGAAAATAAAAAACAATTGTAACTAGATATATAGGTTAGGCGCCTCTCGCTGCCGTCCCGCCAAACTAGTGCAAACGTATGCAGCGATCCTTTGTCACTTGCTTGATCTCCTTTTTGTTACAATTTTAGTGCATGGGCTTGCTGGCAACCTAATCGTAGCACACAAGCAAACCCTCCACGTCGATGTCGTCATGGCATCATCACACATCAGTATTCCGAGTACCTTTATTGTCCGCTAGTTAGAAACAGAATTGAGTATTCTCCGAGCAAGAGATTCAGCAAGTGACAAAGGATAAGACAAATTAGGCTGGGCAGTTAGATTTGTCCTGAGTTATTTTGCACGGAACATACATACACAGTACGACGTCAAGTATCTGTCATCCCACAAGCTGACTGTGTCTTCGGCCAATTCCAGCGCCGCACCTATATGCTTGTCCTTTATTTGTCAAACCCATGACCCATAAGATCAAATTTGCATATATACAAATCAAATTAAGTGACACAGTACTAGAAATTTTACCTCTTTCAATAAAGTATATAATCTAGTAGCTAAACATCGGCCATAAGCTCGTGGATGTGATGGGAATTTTCAGGTTAATTTAAAAAGCTTTATAAGAACACCACAACTGCCTGCCATAGCACCTGCTGTGATAATAGACGAAAACTAGTAGGCTGAGACAGAGGCTAGTATCGGTGCTCGGCTTGAGGCCGCTGTCTTGCCACCAGTGTGAGGACCCGAATGGCGAGAGCTCGTGTCGCCACCACAGTTGGTGGAGAGTTGGAGAGGAAGCTACTGCTGGGTTGGAACCACTTTTTCAGCCTCTAGCCCAGTTGGTTAGAGCCCCTAGATGGCACTCCACAGGTCCTGGGTTCGAGTCTCCGGGGGAGCAATTTTCAGGTTTCTATGCTGTGGTTAAAAAAATCTCCTCGTCTGTCCCACAGCCAAAGCACAGGTTGTTAGGCCCGGCCCAGTCTCACAAGGTGACGGTGCCCCTGTGTCGGGGTGGGGCAGGCGTTCGGAGATTTTTCTCGACCTGCGTGAGAAGGTCTTTTTCTTAAGCAAAAATGCCCGGGGGCTGTCTTACCCCCCGCGGGTCGAGTTTTTTTTTTATTAGCAAACCGAAAAACTACTAGTCCAAAACCATATCAAACTGATCCAATAAATAATAACTAAGACTGAATTGGGCCACCAGCTTGCTGATTATGGATGGAAATAGGTCTGGTTGATCCATTGGATAGTTGATCGATCTGTTTTGTATTCCTTTTGTGGCTCAACTTTGAAGCTAGCCCCATTGTTGATAGGATTTATTTTTGTTGGTGAAGGACCAGTAAGCGGCGACCACGGGGGGGGGTGAATGGGAGTCTCAAAATTTCTTACGAAACTTTAGGTCCTCGGCTCGACAAACGACTTCAAGATGCAAAACCCAAGCGGCGATGTCCATGACCCAATTGAGAGGGTGGATGCTTGCTAGTAACACAGCGGAACACCACAAGACCAACGGAACAAGTGGAGACCAAATGAGAGTTCAAACGCACAAATTGCAGAAGGAAACAACACTCAAACTCGTACATGTACTGGAGACCTACTGGACATGTACAGCAGCACAATAGTGAATCAGCACGGCAGTTTATCTCGTACACATGTACGAGAGGCCTACTGTACATGTACGACAGCACAACAGAAAACCAGCACAAAACTCAAGCAAAAGAGCGGTTTTGGGAGAAAGTTAAAAACTGATCAAAAGATGTCGAAACTTGATGATAAGAGGTTCATAGCATCAAGAAAACTAAGGAAAGATTTCTACCAAAATTCATCCAAAAACTCAAGTTTTTCCCTACCGTACATGTACGAGGTGCCTGCCGTACAGGGTACTCGAGCAGACTTGAAAATAAACGATTTCAAGCCCAAACCTAAATCAAATCAACTCCGATTGACATTAAACTTTGCAGATAAGTTCCTGGGAGTGTTGGGGAGCTATCTCTAAGAGATCATCGCTCAAATCGAAGTAAATCAAGAGAAATCAACAAAAAACCCAAAAGTGGATCTTGAGGAGACATAGAGCAAGAGATGCATGGATCTTTGATCTCATGAGGAGTTAGCTTGATTCCTTTGGTAGAATCACTCCATTCACATCATAGATCAATCCAGCACAAAAAGAACGAATCAAAACGGTCTCAAATCGAAGAAATCGTGGATTTCTCAAAGGGGGAAAAGAGGAACTTGGGATGAACTCAAAAGGCACCACAAGTTTAGACACAAATCTTTAAGCCCGGAGGAAACAGCGAATACTAGGTGAATCGCTTGCCACACATATTGGTTCGAGTATGAATCAAAGATTCATAGACCTCTCTCTCACCAAGCAACTAGAGGAAGAAGAAAACCTAAAGGAGAAAATGGAAATGCAAGAGGTGAAGGGGAAGGGAGCCCCTCATCCTTTATTTATAGGGCCAAGTCTATTTTACATTCCTTCTTTGCCCTTGGATACATGAGGAGTCAAACCACTTAGCCAGTGGCACAAGGGTCCAACTCAGGCTTCACTTGATCCGACGGACACCGCGCCTTCTCACCGTTAGCCTCGCTCCCACGTGATCTCCCCGATACCGCCACGTGCCGTTCGTCCGCGTGGGACCTCCGCCCTGGTTTTGAGGCGCAAACCAGGGAAACCCACAGTCGATGGTTTTGAGGAAAACCACCAAACCGTCGCGGATGGTTGAGGACAACCCACCAAACCCTCCACGAGTAGCATAGCCCGTGCGCATCCCCCGCCGTGTACACTTGCGCTTATCGATGTCCCAGTTGTCAGCCACCACAGCTAGCCGCCCAGCTTCAAAGTCCCTCGGTCCAAGCGTCACGTCCGCCCTTCATCGCTCCCGGTCCGTCAGCATGGCACGCCCTACTTGACCTTCACCGCACTGTCGACCACTGTCTCCGAGCTTGACACCTGCAAACAACACAAGCCAATAGACACCGTTGTTTGACACGAAACCGCGTGCCATCGGTTAGTAGTAACACACGCACACACGCCGTTGTGTTGACAATCGCTCATCACAAAAGGCCACACTATGGTTATGGTAAAAACCATGTGTCCTCAGTTGGTCAGTGAATAGTGAGAAGCTATAGCATTAGGATTTCAAAACACATATGGATACTTTGAGCACAAGAATAGATACTTTGAGCTGTTTGGATGGTTTCTTTCCAGAAAAGAACTCCACTTTCCTTCATTCCAAACACTATGACGTGATCCTTTCCTTTGAAATTATTTCTTCCTTCAAAGTTTCTTTGTGAATCCTTTGATTAAAATAGGGCCTAAAATGGATCGACAAGACCGGAAACTATTGACCCAATGGGTAAAACTGATGAGCGACCCACTTATCACACATAACCATCCTTTTCTTTATTTTGTTGGGGTCAATCAAGCGCTCGGACGTCCTATACATAGGACGGACGTCCGACGGTCCACCAGCACAGTAGCACGGCTCAATCCCCTCCCGAAACCCAAAAAGCACGGGAGGGGGCTCGATTCACGCACTGCTCCCGCCCGCCTTGCATTGCATCCCCAACCTTCCTCCCCGCCCTGCCCGGGTGAACGAATTGGCCACCGCCCCTGCCTAACATGATTGGCCACCCTCTGCTGAAACCACCCTTCCAGAAACACCAGCTTAACATTGAAAAAACATACTGAAACATAAGATTGAAGCTCTCTGAAAGAAAAAGATTAAAGCCCCTCAAACAAAGAGATTCAAGTCCCTGCAACATTTCAAAGAAAATAATTATTACAACCATTTGCATAAAAAAACATATGAAACAAAAAGGCAAAAACTGCTGAAAACAACAGACTGAAAGAAACTGAAACAAAAAATAAACTGAACTTGAAACATCACCACTATAACAAAATGAAAAACACATCACTGTAACAGATGAAAAAACATTACTGTAACAAATGAAAACGTCCACTGCAAACAAAGTTAAATCATCCACTGAAACACATGGAAAGCGTTTGTTGCAACAACCCAGAAAAAAGAAAAAGAAAGAGAAAGAGGAGGAGCCTTGCGGCCTTGCCGAGATCTGGGATGCCTGCTGCCATGGCGCGGGGGGGTGCTCGTCGATGGAGCTGGATCCACCACGGGAGAGGCTGGTGCTCTCATGGATACACCACGTAGGAGATCACCATGGACGCCATTGAGGAAGAGGATGGCGCGCCAGGGTGGAGAAGGTGCACCGGGATCGGGATGGGTACCCTCCTCCGTGGATCTCTTGCCCGTGCTCCGTCTGAGGAGGGAAGTGGGGATGGGAGTTGCGCCAACGAGGTAGGGGAGGAGGCTGCCGAGGTGGAGGAGCACGGCACCGCCAGCCAGGGAGGCAGCCATAGGCTGCATCGGGCCTTGTAGGCGTGGGGCGCGAGTGCTGCAAGGTGGAGGAAGCGAGGGACTAGGCGGCAGGGTGGGGGTGAAGTCGCTGGGAGCTAGCCGCTTCCGGCCATGGAGGCAGCCGTGTCCCGTGTCCGTGCTTCGGGTAGCAGGAAGAGGAGGAGGCGAGGAACTTGGTGCGTGTTAGAAACTGCAGCAGAGGATAAGAATGGCGGGGATTTTTTTTATCCAGGCGGAGCGACTGAGGAGATGTGAGCCACGCGTCTCGGTGGGCCGCGGTCCAATGGCAGCCTGCCACACCGTCCTATTATTAGGACGTAATACTGATAGCATTATCGATTTTGTTGGTCTTGTTTAGTTTAGTTTTTTCAAATAAGCATGGTAGGTCATAACTTGTAAGCATATCTATACTTAGAAGTAAATTGGAAGTATCATATTTTGGAAGTAAAAATAGATAATATTATCACGATGTGTGTAGCGTTTGTCCTTGCCTCCATGGAGAAGACAATGGCTTTTGTTTGCTGGTTTTATAATATGCTGGGCAGCGGGCATCCACCGTCGGCACCATGGAATGGAATGGAGCACACATGCCATGGTGTGGTTAGTGTGTGTGGCTTGCGACTGATAGATCATGGCATCATGCTGCGACAGTTTCACTTTTTCCTTTGGGCACATTGATCGGAAGCTTAGACAGTCACAACCAACACTCCTGCGCATTACATACTACTCCATAATCCTTAGCCTTCACTTATATGTGTCCTGTCTGAAATGCTAATAGTATTTATGGCCAGTAATAGTAGAAAAATACTAGGATCGACCCATATTATATTCGTTGGACCAATGAGTCGTCCATAGCCTTTTGATGAAAAAAAAAAGATTAAGCTATGATTCCTAAATTAGCCTTGAGGGGCCATGGGGTTATGTCGAAGACCAGGGCCACACCGGTCCATCTTTACAATACGAAACGTGCAACGTTCTCTGGCCGGATAAAGTGGCCACGTCGCCTGCAAATCCATAGCCATTGGATCTCGAACGGACGGCTCAAAACACTCCGCGGGTCATTTTCATATGCACTGTTCACGTACTATTCATCATGAAATTGCTACGCGCACACGGCTCAAACCACTCAGCGGGTCGCTTTCACATACTGTTCATCAAAAAAATTGCTACGCGCACAGGAACAATGTACGCACAAGATTAAAAATAAGGCCTTTTCCTTAAAAAAAAATCCTAAATGAACTAAAACCACTTTAGAGCCTATCCAAATATTTTCCACCCCTTCTTCATCATCCTAAAAATCTAAAATAATTATTGAATTCATCTCATTCACGTTTTGTTGATAAACTAAAGAAATTTATATCACATCCATCCTAACTCCGAATTACTTTGTTACTAAGCCCAAAAATATTCTAAAATAAAACCCATCTATTATTTTTTCCTTTTATGAATAAATTTATTGAATCTTTGAAATTGCATAGTAAAACACGAAAAATTGTAAAATATAAAATCAGTTTGTTTCGAATCTTTATGACCAAATCTATGCTTTTGCACATAAAAAATATAACATATTTAGCATAAAGTTTTAATTATATATTTTTACCTATATTTTTTAGTGGCAAATATGAACAACAAATAAAAAACAAAAAATAGAAAATCCAATTGTCCTCATTTCATAATTACATTAACCTTTCGGCTACTTAAACTCATTCCTCCTTAATAAATACTTTTACACCTACTTTTTCCAAAAAAATCTGATAGCTCTATTTCAATAACTAAAAAAATATTACTTACATAATACCATCAAAACATATAGACAACAAAATAATAAATCTGTGGTTGATATACATTTGAAGTGCAAAAATATCACAGGTCCAATGGCCATAAGCGGCAACGCCGCGAACATTTCTAGTTACCATACTATTGCTCAGCCCATTTTAATCCAAACCAAATTGGCCCAACAAGAAAACCAAATGAAGGAAACCGCTTCTTCTGCTCAAAAAAAAAAAAAAAAAAAAAAAAAAAAAAAAAAAAAAAAAAAAAAAAAAAGGAAACCGCTTCTAGCCCAAAGTAGTATCTGGTAAAATTTGACTACCGGCAAGTAGCTAAATGCTTCGATAGTTCCCTAAAAAAAAAAAAGCTAAATGCTTCGATACTGCTAAAAAAACCCTAAATGCTTCGGACATATTACTTTCCCATGGACACATTTGGGTGACGAAGAATATAGAAGGATAGACAAAGCAAACTAATGCTTATGGTTTCCTCTAATTTGATTTTGTGATTACTTTGGCATGCATCGGCACAATGTAGGCTAACATTGCTACTAGTCTCGGTATAATTAAAGTGATCCACCTAGACCAGGAGATATCAAATTAAATATACTATTCACACAATGCAAACCACCCTATCTTTTCTACGGTGTGGTCCGCGTCTTGCTTTTTTCTTTCACCGCGTGTCACACTCTCTCTCTCTTCCTTGCATGGACCATCTTCCCAGGTCCCAGCTGAATGAGCAATCCACACGAACTGCATGTACATATATCACGTTATACCCATGGTCCATGTATGATCCATTTAAATCATCACTGCTTCCGGAGAGACCGGAACCAACGACGATTGCCACTTTGATCGAGTGTCCATTTCAAATCCTCCAGATTTTGTCACTGATATGTTAACCAGCCATTGGCATTGACCATGCAAAATTTACCACGAGAAACTTGATCACTACATGACACATGCTAATCCACCACTTACCATCTCAAATTTACCTTGAGATATTGGAAGAAGCCAAATGGCACATCCAACCGTTTGCTGCTCGTGAGCTAGTAATCAATCAATCAAACTACTAAAAAGACCCAAACTTAGACTCTACCGGCAGGCCGACGTACGTCGCCCCGCTTCGCTCTGCCCGGCAAAACAAGGCCACGCGTGGGATCCGCTCCGCACCTCGGCAGTTCACCGCATCCATGCAATGAATATGACGAATTTCCTAACCCACTAGCGGCTAAAAATAGATAGAAAAAATTTATTCAAGAATAAAATAGATGGAAATCAAATCAAATCAAACTACTAAAAAGACCCAAACTTAGACTCTAGCGGCAGGCCGACGTATGTCTTCGCTCTGCCCAGCAAAACAAGGCCACGCGTGCGATCCGCTCCGCGCCTCGGCAGTTCACCGCATCCATGCAATGAATATGAGGAATTTCCTAACCCACTAGCGGCTAAAAATAGATAGAAAAAATTTATTCAAGAAAATGTGATCGGACTTAAAACAACCGAATGGAAAAAAACCCACCGGCGGCTAAAAATAGATGGAAAAAATAAAAGAAATATTACCGACTCTGAAAAACATAATAGATTAGATTGAACAGACCCCGCGAACACAAAGAATAGGATTGGACTCTAAAAGAATAATTGGAAGGAAAAAATAAGGAATATTACCGACTCTCACAAAATGGAAGGAAACAATAGAAAAAATCTCCAATTCAAAAAAGGAAGAAAACAATACTAAACAAATGTTGGGCACACCATAGATTCGAATGTGGAAGTATTATTCCATTGGTTCTATAGAAAATTTTATCGGTAAAATAATCTAAAGAAAAAAATCTCAGGTAAAAAAAAATACTATTGGACTGTGTTCCATTGACCTGTCCAACGGCTTATCTTTTTTTAATTGAGGTAAAAAAATCTTAAAAAAATACTAAGATTGGATCAAATCGAGACACGACAGTTCTGTTTTAGAACCATGAGAACAATCTACACGCAAGATCTCACCATCGCTACGGGCAAGCGTCGCCGCATCATCATGTAGCTTCTATATATTCTTTCCAAACGGTAATCATATAGCATCTATATATTATTTTGAAAAACAGATTGTCAATATGCATGTTGTGACTTCTCCGAAAATATAATCGTACAAATAGTTGGAGCGGGGGCGCATTTCAAACTTCCCTACATTGTCAATGCGATCTCATTTACTTCCCTACATTTCAAACTTATTATTTATGGTAAATAATTCACAATTTGCCTACATTGTCATTAGTCTATACTACTTCAGCCTTAAAATCCTTCATTTAGTAGAAGGGTCCACGGGAGTTGGAGGGGGGTGACCAAATTTGTGGGGGACGAACGAATATTGTCATGGTATTATGTTTTTTCCGTTGCAACGCACGGGCATTTAACTAGTATTATCCATATTAGCCTCTTCATCCCATGGAGAAAACGTCGAGCGTAGTCTCCGTTGTAGGAGTCGGAGTCACAGAAGCAGTTCACCAGTGCCACTGAGCGACGTCTTGCGCAGCCCTTGAAGGATCAGTGGTATCCGTCGGAAGACACCGGTACTGTGGCAGAACCTCCTAAGTAATGTGGCCCACATGCACTAATCCTCGTCTAAAAAGACCTCAGATTACTATGCATGTGTTCCACACGACTTAATAAGCTCTGTCGGGGTAAACCCGAAACATCCACGATTCTCCGACCAGGATCAATCATTATAAGAGACATTACAGTATTACAACAGTTTTGTACAAATAAAATATATATCAGAGTAAAAGTGCGGAAGTATTACGATAACATAAGTTTACAAATCATTTATAAATAAAACTTTACAAATAATAAGTTGTTTTAATTACAACCATAGTAGTGGAATATCGTTACTTAACTTTATGATTCACCAAAAACGTAGTGCTCTGCCCAGGAGCCAAACACACTACTCGACGTCCTCAGCCAAACGGACACACCTGCAACAAGGGTAGAACAAACCCTGAGTACAAAAGTACTCCGCAAGACTTACCCGACGAAAAAGAGGGGAGAAGACTCAGGAATTAAGACCAGATAGGACAAGGTAAGGCTTAGCGAAGATTCAAAGTATTTTGCAGAAAAGCCACTAAGAGTGAGTCTTTAACCTTAAGTTTTACTTTTTAGATTAATCATTAGGTTCTTATGGTGAGTCTATCTAGCTTGAATACAGCAGATCAAGATAATTCATGAAGATCACATTCTTATACTTCCATCAAATTCCTTCAAGTTCCATCAGTTACTACGATGTATGGTCGGAGGATCAAGTCTCCATAACCGAGGAGCACGACGATTCGAATCGATTTACTCAGCTGAGGATTCCTAAACACATGATATAAGTGGGACTCTAACCCACAATTATATCAACAATACCGTCGGACATTCTAGAACTAGGCCCAGCTTCCGCGCCACCCGAGAGTACACTTACACCTCAAATCCGGGGGACACGGCCGACGAGGTATTGTACTCCCGCCATCTCGCCACTCCCAGTGCACGGGCTCACCGTACTAGTCCTTAGATTATCTTAGGGTAAAGCTTTTCCGTAGATATGTGAGTAGTTGCAAGGTCTTGTCCAGCAGGCCAACAACGGCCGGTCCTTAACCGACAAGTCGGAAACACTACATCAAGACTCCATTCCCGATGCAAGTTACCCGACCGGCCTCAACTTCATTATAAGATATAACTGATCCAGACCAAAGGATTACTTCGAGACATCATTCGATGTAATCTAATAGCCTGATCAAGGATAACATTGCTGAGTAATATTAACCTTACCGATAGGGTAAGCACTTCCTTTTGAAAATGTTTTCGAAATCCGAACTAAATTAGCAAGGCTAAGCAGCATTGTTACGTATTTTTCAGTAAAAAGGGTTTCAAGGATGATGTTGGAATAATCAAGGTAGTTAATGCATCAAGTAGGTGATCACTCAACTCCTATTACTTAGTGCAACAATACAAACTCAAGTGATAAAACTTTGCAAAATCAAGGAATGGGTTGATGGATCCGGGGCTTGCCTTGAAAGTCGGTGTAGACGTTCTTCAACGACGTATCTGGAAGTTTGTTGGCGGTACTTAAACTCATTTCTAACCCCGCTAACTCTAGTCTAGGCAACACTAATTTTCACCTAGAATAGGCCTCTACTCTAACTATTTCCACAGTGTGGTGCAGAATCTTTGTTTTGCAGGACATACTTAATTTTCACCTAAAATGGACCAAGACATGAAGAAAAATACATGGGTGAAAACGTCTTTTATTTTGGTCCAAGCAAAACAAGAGAAAAAGAAGGGAAATCCAATTTCGAGGCCAAGCCAACCCGAATAACCGGCATGGGCCGACCGGGGCCCAACAAGGAGGCAACCGACCAAAGCCGAAGGCCGGCGGGGCCCGGCCCGGCGCGAGCGCGCCCGAGGCGCGCGCGCGCCGTCCCGAGCGCGGCACGGGCCCGGCTTTGGTTGGTCGGTTTGTTTGCCGCCTCGATGGTCGGTTCGGGGTGTTTTTGACATTTGCCCTACGAAACCGACCATCCCACTCCTATATAAGCATGGGCAAGCCTCCCCCCTTCAATAACAATTTCATTATTCATTTTAGTTCTCACTCTTCACCATACCTCCACTCTACAAGTGTACAATAGAGAGAGTAGAGCCACTCTACCTAGCCTAGCTAGAATAGAAGTAAGGAGTGAGAGAGGAGCAAGAGTAGAGCATCTCTCCAAGAGAGCTCTCGGGAAGCTAGTCTTCCACGGGCGGAGTGCGGATTTGTCGGCTCCCTCCTCGCTTGTACCTCTACGGCGTCTTGCTACTTGAAGTAAGACATCGTGTTTATCTTTCGGTAATACCTTTGAGTAAGTTATTCTTGCTTGTTATCTTCTTACGGGTTCGTCGTTCGTCCCCGTGACGGAAGCTCTAGTAAGAGGACCCCTGATAGAGACGGGAGTTCCTGGCCACCGCTAGAGTTGTAGCAACTGGCATAGACGTGGTGTCTAGGCTAGGACCTACCTTCTTTTGCCTCGTAGTCCACGGTTGAGGTGGTAGGCGGCAGGTGGTGACAGCCCTGTCCGTCCCTTGTAATCCCCCACGTCCGGCTACGGTGTAGAGCTACAGGCCGGCATCACTTGGCAGACCAGGTGCGATCCGGTGCCCGAAGTAAGAAGTTTAGCAACAAGTTTAGCCATCTCTTAGGCCCATTACCCTAGAAAACCTCATTACCTAAGCTATCCTACTCCATCTCTGGGCAACCTCTGTTTAGAATTAACTCACAAGCCGTTCTTCGTGAAAGAAATACGATACCCGATTACTCACCGGGTGAAGTGCTATAACGATGATTTCCGTGCGCTTGCGGATTTGGCTGCACACACACTAAGAAACGCCAACAAGCATTTCGGCGCCGTTCTTGGGAACGGTTGTCGCAGCTTAGCTCGAACCTAGATTGCCCGTGTACCTTGACCTACCTTTGCTCCACTTCTTTTGTTTTATTTTAGAAAACAAAAATATTTATGGAGCAACCAACCATTTACAACCTATCCGCTCCGAAGGGCGAGCTCATTCAAACACCCCAATCCTCGAAGCCTATCACAGCTTCCGAGTATGAGCTCCGCCCTGGCTTTATAGCCATGGTTCGGGACCAAGCCTTCTCAGGCTTGGAATATGAAAACCCATATGATCATCTACGGGAGTTTGAGCAACTCTGTGCATGCCTAACCATTGCGGGCATGTCACAAGATACATTGCGGTGGAAATTGTTTCCCTTTTCCCTCCATGAAAAGGCGAAGCAATGGTACACCCAAAATGTAGGGAAAGTAAACGGAGATTGGGAAGAATTGCGTAAGCATTTTTGCTTCACATTCTACCCCATTTCTCGTGTCGCTTCTCTACGACAGGAGGTGCTCAGCTTCCAACAAAAAGAGAACGAAACCATAGGTGCAGCCTGGGAACGCTTTTTGATCCTAACACGATCAGGCCCGGACCTGTCTATTCCTAACCATGTACTCTTACAACACTTTTGGTTAGGATTAGACAGAAATTCTGCCCTATTACTCGATGTAGCTGCCGGAGGGTCGTTCCAGCACAAAACCACCGAAGAGGGGCAAGCTCTCTTGGATCGCATCCAAGAGAATGCTCCTCCCTTAGAACCCATCCGTGTAGAACCCGAGCCAATAAAAGAGGATGTCTCTTCGGCATCAGCCGAACCTTCCCAATCCATAGAGAGACCCTCTCCCGAACCAGAACCCAAGACGGAAGAACCCATGGATCTTCCAGCCTTCGAGGATGAGCTTTTCGAAAGTTTAGGAAATACCTCGAAATATGAGTGTCGCGCAAAGCCACCAATTCCCGTTGCTCCTAGCGAACCCCTCGATGAATTTTTCCTCAAGGAGTCCGTTAGAGAATTAACTTCTGTTATCAGCTCGGAATGGTTGGCAGAAGGTGAGCTCGCATCTGAAATAATTCAGATTCACGCTCCATCTTCTACCCGCCGCTGCAAAAACCAGCGGAAATGGGTGGATGTTTTGTACAATCCTACCGTTGGAGCAAATATAATGTCCTACTCCTATGCACTTACATGTCTAGGAGTAACGTCATTTACCCCAACAACACAGTCCTTAAGAACACCAGATTCCATTCAAGAAGGACTAGGGAATGTACATAACGTGACACTCCACCATGGAGATGTCGAAATGGCCCTGGACTTCATTGTCTTTGACATCCAGGAATTCGACATACTTATCGGACATCCCCTGGAAACACTCTTTGACAATCCGTCAAAAACAGGGGAAATTAACGTGAAACTAGGGCGAGAAAGACTCCCGATTCAAGTCACTAGAGCCAGGAACTCAGTGACCGAACCTCCCCCTAGTATGCCCATAGAGGTTCTAGCGGTTGACATGTTTGAGTCACCCGAATCGTCTTTAGATAAGGATGCAGAATTCTTTGTAGAAGAAGAAGACGAGTTCGGGGAGACAGTTGATCTTCCTATAGGGGAGAAACCACCTAGACCTCCAGTTGAGCTTAAGCCCTTACCCAAAGGCTTACGTTATGTTTTCCTGAACGGCGACACCCAAACTCCTGTCATCATAAGTGACCAACTTAGTGATGAGGAGGCGACCAAACTCATAGCCGTCCTAGAAAAACATAAGTCAGTCTTCGGGTATTGCTTAGACGATCTTAAAGGGATAAGTCCAACGCTCTGTACCCATCGCATTCCCATAGAGCCATCTAGCATACCTTCACGAGAACCTCGGCGTAGGGCCGAACAATGCGATGCGGGAAGTCGTGAAAAAGGAAGTCCTGAAACTTTTTCACGCCGGGATAATCTATCCCGTACCACACGGTGATTGGGTTAGCCCGGTCAAGTGGTTCCCAAAAAGGGAGGAATGACGATCATTGAGAACGCTAAAAACGAACTCATACCTCAACGAACCGTCACCGGATGGCGAATGTGCATTGATTACCGAAAACTTAACAAGGCAACAAAGAAGGATCACTTTCCGCTCCCCTTCATTGATGAAATGTTGGAACGGTTAGCGAAACACTCCTTCTTTTGTTTCCTCGATGGGTATTCGGGATATCATCGATTCCCATCCATCCGGATGATCAAAGCAAAACGACCTTCACATGCCCCTACGGAACGTACGCATACCGTAGGATGTCGTTCGGGTTGTGTAATGCACCCGCGTCATTTCAACGGTGCATGATGTCTATCTTTTCGGACATGATCGAAGAAATCATGGAAGTTTTCATGGACGATTTCACCGTCTATGGGAAAACTTTTGATCATTGTCTGAATAACTTAGACAGGGTCTTGCAAAGGTGTCAGGACAAAGATTTGGTACTTAATTGGGAAAAGTGCCATTTCATGGTCCGAGAGGGCATTGTCCTGGGGCACTTAGTGTCCGAGAGGGGAATCGAGGTAGATAAGGCTAAGATAGAGGTTATCGAGCAACTACCTCCCCCGGTAAACGTAAAGGGAATCCGTAGCTTCTTAGGTCATGCGGGGTTCTATAGAAGATTCATCAAGGATTTTTCACAAATCTCTAGACCCCTCACAAACCTATTAGCTAAAGATGCTCCTTTTGAGTTTACCGATGAGTGCTTGAAAGCATTTAACACTCTCAAGCAAGCACTCATCTCTCGCACCTATCATCCAACCTCCCGATTGGTCTCTACCTTTTGAGATCATGTGTGATGCAAGCGATTATGCTGTTGGTGCGGTCTTAGGCCAAACCAAAGATAAAAAGCATCACGCGATAGCTTATGCCAGCAAGACATTAACAGGAGCTCAGCTCAACTATGCCACAACAGAAAAAGAGCTTCTTGCTGTAGTTTTCGCTATCGACAAGTTTCGGTCTTACTTAGTGGGTGCGAAAGTGATCATTTACACAGATCACGCTGCCTTGAAATTCTTGCTCACTAAGAAAGACGCGAAACCACGCTTGATCCGTTTGGATTGTTTTGCTCTAAGAGTTCGATCTAGAAATAAAAGATAAGAAAGGAGTAGAGAATACCGTAGCGAGATCATTTGTCGCGTTTGCAAGTCACTAACATGCGGGATCTGCCCATCAATGACTTCCTTCGCGACGACATGCTATTGGCGTGACGGACTCCAACCCCGGTATGCAAACATTGTGAATTACATGGTTGCGGGACATGTACCACCCGGAGAAAGCGGGGAAAAAGCTGGAGGTTGAGAGCCGTCGTCATCGTGGGATGATCCGTGCACTGCATCGTGTGCTCGGATGGCATACGAGAAGATGTGTGCCGACAGCGAAGGGATGCGAGATCATTGAAAGCTGTCACTCGGCACCATACGGAGGCCACTATGGAGTATTCCGCACTCAAGCAAAAATGCGCGTGTGGATTCTTCGGCCAACGATGTATGCCGACACCAAAGAATTCATTCGGAGGTGTCGAAAGTGCCGATTCCGGGGTGGCATCACAGCTCGCAACGCAATGCCCCTCCACTTCAACCTTCAAATAGAAATATTTGATGTGTGGGGCATTGACTTCATGGGGCCCTTCCAGAAGTCCCAAGAATGCGAGTACATCCTTGTTGCTGTCGACTATGTCTCCAAGTGGGTGGAGGCCATGCCATGCCGAGCAGCGGACGCAAAACATGCCCGAAGGATGTTCCACGAAATAATCTTCCCTCGCTTTGGTACACCACACATGGTGATAAGCGATGGAGGATCACATTTCGTTGATCAAACCTTCAGAGCATTCCTGAGAGAGCTGGGGGCCAAGCACAACATCGCCACACCATACCACCCACAAACCAATGGCCAAGCTGAGACCTCGAACAAACAGATAAAAAAAAATCCTGCAGAAGACGGTCAACGACATGGGGAAAGGATGGAAAAGTAAGCTTCCTGATGCACTCTGGGCATACAGGACTGCTTACAAAACCCCCATTGGCATGTCACCGTTCCAGCTTGTGTATGGAAAGAGCTGCCATTTGCCAGTAGAACTCGAGCATCGAGCCTACTGGGCAATTAAAAGCTGGAACATGGACCTCAAGCTAGCCGGAAGAAACCGCCAGAGGCAGATCTCTGAGCTTGAGGAATGGCGAGAGAAGGCGTACCACAGTGCCAAGCTCTACAAAGAGCGAACGAAGAGGTGGCACGACAACCGGATCAAAACCAAGGAGTTTCGGCAGGGCGACAAGGTCCTGCTATTCAACTCCAAGGTAAAGTTATTCGGTGAAGGAAAACTTAGAAGCAAGTGGAAGGGGCCATATACCGTCGTCGACACGTCGTTTCATGGCGCAATCACGATCCGGGACGACAACGGTAACAACTCCAAGGTAAATGGTCACCGCTTAAAGCCTTTCCTTGAGCCTTCTTTACGCACAAAGTTAAACCAAGAAATTGATAGAATTGATTTAGTCATGCCGATAATTTTTGATTTGATTTAGGGCATGACTTTAATTTATTCTATCTTTCTTGTGTTTATGAAAAAAATATATATTTATTTTATATATCTATTGTGTCTTGTCTCCACTTGTTTTTGTGTGCGTTTTAAGAAAAAAGACAGGTACAAAAACAAGTGTGGGGGAGGCACCTCGCTCCTTGACGCGCAAAGATTTTCGACACGACAAAAAAAAAACACAAGTTTGCGCGTCTTCTCTCTCCCTGCTAACTCCCTTTATTGCTGAAAATAAAATAAATAAAACTAAAAATGTTGCAAACTCCATCTCCTATTTTCACCAATCGAGAAACGAGTTGCATACTTTTTATTCCTTGCTTATCTTGATTGTGTGAACAACTTGTGCAATAGGGACCCCATGTTTTATCTAAGTTATTGGCAGGTGAGATATAGTAGAATGATATGATACTTACCAACTCGTGCAATGGACTTGGGTATTTTTATGCAAAAATTCAAAAACTTTTTAGCAAATGCTCCTCATGTGATAAGTGCTATGTCCTACCAGAGCCAAATATCTACGCTTACGCTTACAAAACCTGTTTAGCCACTTATAGCGAAGTCAAGTCTTGAGATTCTTGCTAGAGATGTCCTTATCCCCAAGATCATTGCATTCACCCACCAAATAAATATGCCGACTCTCACATTGAGAGCCGCGCACAAAGATTCGCCACCAAATAAATATGCCGACTCTCACAGTGAAAGTCGCGCACTCATTTCATCCACCATTCCACCAAAAACGCTCAAATTCTTACACCGAGAATTGAGCACATATTTTCCACATTTTCTCCCTCTTCCACCAAAATACTCCTGTCAACAAGTCAAGCATCTCTCTCTCTCCATCATTCATTCAAGAAAGGTATGGATTGTTATTAGAAAATCCTACAAAGAGAAGCATGGTTCATGAATAAGGAAGAGTTCTTTTTCTCCAAGGTCTTGAGATAGAAGAGAAAAAAAAAGAGAGAAGAAAAAAAAAAGAGCAGCAGAAAAAAAAGAAATAACGCAAATCTTAGAATTGTTCTTCAAAGTCCATACCTTCTTGCATTTTCATTCATCAAGAGAGAAACATGATCAGGAGTCCACAAATATTTTCTACACTTGCACTTGCACTTGCATCATCTAGGGATATGGCCTTCTCTTCATGACATCCAAATGGCTTGACATTGGAACCCGTTCATCATCCATACCCAAAACTCCACATATCGGCCTGTAGTGGTAGGATGATCAAGAACACCTGGACAGGACTAGCCACCTGAAAAAGAGCGACTTGAGAGTATCACATGAGGAGCTAAGGCTAACTTTTGTGAAAATTCTAAAACCCCGAGTTTCAAAGTATGGGTAGTGTGAGTTGACTTGATTTCAAGCTATTCCTCCTTCAATAGCAATAAGATACTTGGTAGCCACCATGAATGTTCACAAATGCAGGAAAAGCTTGGAATAATCTGTATGCAGGTCAACTCTTGGGAGAATACAACCACCTAGTTCTTCATCCTTTACTCGAGGACGAGCAAAGAGCTAAGTGTGGGGGAGTTGTTGGCGGTACTTAAACTCATTTCTAACCCCGCCAACTCTAGTCTAGGCAACACTAATTTTCACCTAGAATAGGCCTCTACTCTAACTATTTCCACAATGTGGTGCAGAATCTTTGTTTTGCAGGACATACTTAATTTTCACCTAAAATGGACCAAGACATGAAGAAAAATACATGGGTGAAAACGTCTTTTATTTTGGTCCAAGCAAAACAAGAGAAAAAGAAGGGAAATCCAATTTCGAGGCCACCCAACCGAATAACCGGCATGGGCCGACCAGGGGCCCAACAAGGAGGCAACCGACCAAAGCTGAAGGCCGGCGGGGCCCAGCCAGGCGCGAGCGCGCCTGAGGCGCGCGCGCGCCCGTCTGAGCGCGGCCCGGGCCCAGCTTCGGTTGGTCGGTTTGTTTGCCGCCTCTGATGGTCGGTTCGGGGGTGTTTTCGACATTTGCCCTACGGAAACCGACCATCCCACTCCTATATAAGCATGGGCAAGCCTCCCCCCTTCAATAACAATTTCATTATTCATTTTAGTTCTCACTCTTCACCATACCTCCACTCTACAAGTGTACAATAGAGAGAGTAGAGCCACTCTACCTAGCCTAGCTAGAATAGAAGTAAGTAGTGAGAGAGGAGCAAGAGTAGAGCATCTCTCCAAGAGAGCTCTCGGGAAGCTAGTCTTCCACGGGGCGGAGTGCCGGATTTGTCGGCTCCCTCCTCGCTTGTACCTCTACGGCGTCTTGCTACTTGAAGTAAGACATCGTGTTTATCTTTCGGTAATACCTTTGAGTAAGTTATTCTTGCTTGTTATCTTCTTACGGGTTCGTCGTTCGTCCCCGTGACGGAAGCTCTAGTAGGAGGACCCCTGATAGAGACGGGAGTTCCTGGCCACCGCTAGAGTTGTAGCAACTGGCATAGACGTGGTGTCTAGGCTAGGACCTACCTTCTTTTGCCTCGTAGTCCACGGTTGAGGTGGTAGGCGGCGGGTGGTGACAGCCCCGTCCGTCCCTTGTAATCCCCCACGTCCGGCTACGGCGTAGAGCTACAGCCGGCATCACTTGGCGGACCCGGGTGCGATCCGGTGCCCGAAGTAAGAAGTTTAGCAACAAGTTTAGCCATCTCTTAGGCCCATTACCCTAGAAAACCTCATTACCTAAGCTATCTACTCCATCTCTGGGCAACCTCTGTTTAGAATTAACTCACAAGCCGTTCTTCGTGAAAGAAATACGATACCCGATTACTGACCGGGTGAAGTGCTATAACGGTGATTTCCGTGCGCTTGCGGATTTGGCTGCACACGCTAAGAAACGCCAACAAAGTTACGACTAATCACCAAAGATGGAATGACCTCCTCAGGAATTAGAGTTGACTCGACAACAACTTCTCAGAAACAAGATCGACAGGGCTCTCCTCGACCACGGGGACTACACGTGATAAATAAAATGCTTCAACATGACGGGATATAAACATGATGCTCGACGGAAGCTAAACAAGATTAATAATAAGCGCAAACAATTAATTAAAATGCCGAAGGTCATTAAAATTAATGACCTAGGGTCATCACTCAATCCAAAGTCACTCAAGAAAACCCTGTCATTAATTGCCAAATAAACAATTGAAAATCTATTAAATAACCAAGTATAAAATAAAGATAAAATAAAAAGTTATCAAATAAATCTTAAAAATTAAACTTAAGCTCCTCATGGCCTGAGAAGGCTACAAAATAATTTTCATGATTTTTGGATAAATAAATAAATAAATAAAAATCATGAAATACTCATTTTCAATTAAAAGAGCTAATTTTTGAACATAGCAAAACTACTCAAAATTAGCATTTTGAATTTTTCCTAGATAGAGGACATCATAGGGAGAACACACAAAAATTTTCAGAATTTTTGGAGCTATAAATATTTTCCTATGAAAATAACAAATTACATCACTATTCATCAAAACAGAAAAAGAATAAAACAATTTTAAAAAGAAAAACGACCCACTGGCCGAAGTCGGCCCAAAAGGCCCAGCTAGCCCGGCGTCGGCCACGCGCGCGGAAGCGGCCTGGCCCGGGTGCGCGAGCAGGCCGGCCCAACTCGGCCTGCCAGAGGCCTGGCCTGGCGGTTTTACAAAAAGGTCCCCGTAGTTTACAGAAACACAAACAAGTCCCTGTCACTATTTGACACTATTCATATGAGTCAGGGACTTTGCACTAAGGACCTTGGCTTTCTCCCTATTCTTGTTTCCTCGGGTCCCTGGCGATTCCAGAGCAGAGGGCGACGGGGGGAAACGCTCGACCGGCGATGGAGATGGCCGACGGTGATGTTTCCGGCGCTAGGGTTTGCACCTACGGCAGCTACACCATACGGCGCACCCCTGGGGCTGGCTAACGCGGCGGCGGAGCGACGACGGCAGACTAGGCGGCGGCTATGGCGGCTCGGCACGGCGGCGACTCGGCCGCGAGGCTCACCGGGGGTCCTCCGGCGTGGCTAAAACGAGCAGCAGGACCGGTACGACGACTCGAACAAGATGCGCTAGCTAATTTGACGAGCGTGCGACCCTAGCATTGACAACCACGTGCACGGCGGCTGGCATGGCCTTGCCGACGGCGACGCACGCAAAGCGACGGCGAAAGGGGGGCTCGACCCCAACCAAAGGCATGAGCACGGGCAGGAGCTCACCGCAAACACGGCGCGCTCGAAGATGGTGGCTCGGGGTGGCTGGAGGTAGGGGCGTGGCGGCTGCAGTGCCAACGGCGGCGGAACTCCAGTGGCACGATCGGCGTTCCGGGGCAACCTGTGGACCAAATGGAAAAATGAGGGCAGCACGGTGAGCAAGAGATCAAGGTGACAACGATTATGTAGATGGATTTGGACGATAGCCCACGATGGCGACGGCAGATGGTGGTGGAGCGCGACGGCTCGGTTCGCCGGCCGTGAAGAAGATGAGGGCACGCAAGCGCTCTGGAAGGCGAGGGACGGCGAAAAGGGGCTTGGTGGACGCACAACGACGAGGCGGAGACGTTGGCACGAGCTAATGCGCGATTATGGCACGGTGATGATGAATTTTACCGGTGAGACGGAGCTCGGCGTCGGCGGCAACAGAGGAAAGAGAAGGGAATGGCTTTGGCCGTCTCCTTCGGCCTTTAAGGCGACCAAGCGACGCAGCGAGGCGGTCGACACGCGGCGGCGAAGCTTCTCGCATGAGCGCACGCTGGCACGGCCTCCGGCAAGGCGGCATGGGCGCGGCGGTGTTGACGGTCGTTAAGTATCAATTTCATACCGTCAACGCAGCAAGAGAAAGGACTAATATGAGTTCACCTGTTAGATATAGGGGTTACACTGACAGAATTCCACGACTTTTGGTGATTGTCTATTTCTGCAGGGGGTTATCAGAAAGAGAACCAAAGGAGGCCCACATGTCATGATTACATAGAGATAAAGACCGAACGAGTGAAATTGTATACTCTAGAAGACTCCGAAGGCGACCCCGGAAGCCGGGCCCCACCGGCAGCCTCCGTGGGTCGGCCGACTCCCCCTTGGGCGGCCGACTCCCCACCTCAGCCAATGAGGTGGAGTCTCGCGGATCCTGCCTCCACCGCCTTTGAGGATGAATAATTATCGTCCATTTAGGTCGGTTTGATCCGAGGGATGTGGTTCATCCTAGGGGGCTATATATTCGAGCCCCCGGCCCCGGGTGAAACCCTAATTCATTCTCTCTTCATTCATCGAGAGGATTCGGAAGCCGAGCCACCATCTTAATTAGAGCTCCATAGTTTAGTAGCATAGCTACATAGGAATAGATCTAGAGGGAATCAAGCCTAGCTTGGAGTCCGGATCTGTCGGAGTTCTTGGTAATTCCCCTCTACATTCTTGTAATATTCATCATTGTTCGTGATACTATGAGTAGTACTTTATTCTATTCTATTATATCAGAATTGACTTTGCTCTATTTGATTATGTTCTCAATTATATCGTTCTTAGTTTACTTTGATTATATGTTTAGCATAGTTGGACTAGAATTATGTTTATGCATAGGATCGTATAGCGCTTGCTCATTAGGCTAATGGGTGAGTGATAGATATTGTGTAGGCATGGTGCCTGGACCGTATTTATCTGCGATTGCACCCTATATTCCAGATTGTGAGGTAGATCGCGGGAGTGACAGTCCTGTTGAGTCCTTTGTAGCCCTTCTCCCGAGTATAGGTCTAGCAGAATACCCCTATTACATTGAAGTCATTGCTATGTCTCTAGTCTTCTCTGGTAATATCACTATGCATAGATGTAACCTTTTCCCGCTATGATTGCTAGATGTTCTTGCACTAATCATTGTATGCTTTGAATTTATAGTTAGAATAACATAGGATTATACCCTAGATTGTCCTAGTCCATGCTAGTGTTATAAGCTTAGAGTGCTAAGTTGAGATGGTCATGTTACTATCATTTTATGTGGCTAAATGCTCTCATTTATCTTACGTCATTTATCATTCATTCCTATATTTTATGTGACACTTACCCCGTATGAGATGATCGATACGTACAAGGTTAAGCTCTCCATTATTGCATGTGCATTGCTCATCACTCATTATCCAGTGCATTCCCTTCCCAAAGTGGTAAAATTATAAATAACGATACCTGGATTACTCCTGGTTAAAATGCTACGATGATATATTCTGTGCGCTTGCGGAACCCTCCTTATTTCAATTGCACTTAATAGACATCAACAAGCATTTTTGGCGCCGTTGCCGGGGAAGGTTGAAAGCCAATGGATAATGAGCAGCACTGCACTAGATAATATGATTGAGTTGTCTTTGTCATACTAACCCTTCTCTACAGGATTACCCTTGTTTTGTCTACTTGTGTATCTTATGCAGGGTAATCAAGACAACTCTTCCTGATAATTATATTGACAATCCAGAAGCTTTATTCAGGAAGGCCAGAAGCAAGTTGAAGAAGACCAACCAATCATCATCATCAACTCAACTTGAAAGTTTGTCGGAAGCAGAAAGTCAATCTTTCGTTCGAGGCTTGACACCAGCGTTTGAAGCCATGGCGAACAAGTCACTCCGTGAGTTCTCAGCTCCAACTATGGACAACATTCGTACTGGACCAGCTGCGGACATTGATAGAGCTTTTGAGCTCAAGCCTGCGCTTATCAACATGGTGCAAGCAAGCCAGTTCTGTGGGAAGGCCCATGAAGATGCTAGTGCTCATCTCCAACACTTCCTGGAGATTTGTAGCATATTCACCATCAAGGATGTCCCCAGAGATGCTACACTACTTCGCCTCTTCCCATTCTCACTCTTGGGGAGAGTGAAGCAGTGGTTCTACGCCAATAAGGAGAAGAATACTACGTGGGCACTATGTTCCACCAATTTCTTGGCGAAGTTCTTCCCCATGGGCAAGACAAATGCTCTTCGTGGAAAGATATCAAGCTTTCAGCAGCAACATGATGAGACTGTCCCAGAAGCTTGGGAGCGCTTTCAAGATTACATCCTCGAATGTCCTCATCATGGCATGGAGAATTGGCTGCTTATGCGGGCTCAAAGCAACGACATTCTACCATGGGCTCACTATTCCTCAAGCCACAGCTCTTGTGGAGAAGATGGCATCTCGTTGACGGTCGTTAAGTACCAATTTTTACGTGAGACGATGGATTCCACGAGTTTTGGTAAATGTCTCTTTGCGGGGACTCAATTGTGCTCCAAGAGCCGTCCGGAGGTGCATATCTCGATCACTCACTATTCCTCAAGCCCACAAAATATGAGCCCATTTGGGCCCAGCCAAGGGTCTTGTGGAGAAGATGGCATCCACCGACCTTGAGGAGCAATAATTATCGTCCGTTTAGGTCGGTTTGATCCGATCACCCTAGATCTCCCGCTTAACTAGTTGTATATCTTTAGAGACCTATCCCATGTGTGACATATTATATAAATCCTATCATTTCATGTATCATTTATCCCCGCTATAGTTAGTTGGTTTACTAAGTTAGTAGATGCATGATGGTGAGTTATTAGATTCTTTAACCCTTGCTTCCCCGTGGTAAAATATAAATAACGATACCTGGTTTACTCCCGTAAAATGCTACAATGGTATGTTCTGTGCGCTAAACATGGAATCCTTTATATTTTAGTTGCACGTAATTTATACCAACAAGCATTTTTGGCGCTGTTCTTGGGAAGCAATCGGTGTTAAGTTTTTGATAGTGATCTTGATGTCACGCTAATTTAGTGTATCACTAGCTTTAGTAGGATTACCACTTGTTCTTGAGTTGTGGAATAGACGGGACAAAAGATGTCGTTTTGACCTTCCACAAGCTTCCACAAGACATTGAAGAGCCCAGGGTCCCTCAACATTTAACATCAACCGGAACCCCGCCATCTCACGGTTTGTGTATACATATATATTATTCTAACCATGTGCGAGATTGGAGAAAATGTCGTCGTCACAATAAGTGATGAACATAGATGCCGCAACACTACTCACAAATTTCATCCCGTGAGTCATGGTAAGTATGATCAAGAACGGTGAGATAGTCTTGCTCATGGACTTTAAAATTATGAGTAGTTATTTTTTTAAAATTCTTGCACCTCACTACATGTTTACTTTTAAGAATTCATGCATCCACTCCACTCTTTTATGTTTGCTCATCCATTGCATGTTTAAATTCTTGCATTCATCCATACGTTTTGCATCTAAAAAGAAAAAAATCCTCACCATGATCATGCTCTTTCATCTCCTCTTGAGTAAATCACTATAGTGCTTTTCATGCTACCTCTCGTTTGCTATAGTATACTTTGGTTTGGAAGTGCTGGAATTGAGTACTTCTAATGGGCTTTTAATGTAAGCGTGGTGCTTAGGTTAAGTAGTCCTCCTTAATCTAATTAGACATGGAGTCTAGTTTGGTTATTGAACTAAAATTGTGCTTTAGTAGATATTGGTTATTTTGCTAGACTAACCCTTGCGAGAACTCTCAAATCCAATTTGGCTAAGTCAAGGGATGAACACTCATTGGAGATGAAGCAAGGCATATGATGAATTCCAACAACTTCGCACAAAAGACACAACTCATTCATCCACATTGTCTTTTGTTTCAAGTTACCTTTGCCTTGAACCATGTTAAAGTGCCATAAAAAAAAAAAGGTTGCTAGAAAACTTTATAAATAAAGTCTATGCTAAAAGTGATTCAAATCCATCTTTCCATTAGCATAGATGATGACCATTTAGATAGTGGATAATAGCCCATAGTTTGAAATTGTTGCAATCCTTTGGGTATGTGTCCACTAACATTTTGCAGGAAAGAAATTATGATGTGCCTGTTCATGGATTGGCATCACCAGCATAGTCGCCACTTCAGTGATGGAACAAAGAAGAAGACAAGAGTTCCACAAGAAGGATCAACATCTTGAACTCACTCAAAGAAGTGGATCAAGGCGACAAGCTATGAGCAACTTTGAAGACATCATAGCATTGAGCCCAAAACTCGAGCTAGGATGCCAATGAGGAGCGGGGTGCAACACATCTCATTTTAGCCAATTAAAGACCCGCTTCTCATTGTTCTGAAGAGTGAAGACACCATCTTGCACATTGGCAGCAAGGACAAGGATGGCATGATAAGCATGCATCCTTGTGTCAACCAATCATCAATCAAGGGTTGACCACCGACCAAGCCTTGAAGGACCATGACCATGGTTGCAAGATGATGTCCCTAAGCCATTGGAGATGAAGTCTCGCATACAACTACTAAAGAAGCTCCTTCCTTGATCAAGACGGATGGCGTATCATTAACCGCAACTCTTCGCCATGCCGCTAGAAGAAAAGACCTTCAAGGAAGAATTCGAGTCTACATCTCCAATGAACATCAATTAGTCAACCAAGACTCGGCAAAAATCAAGAATGGTCGACAAAAGAAGATCATGCAAATGGGGCCTCTGTCTTGGATTGGATAGTCCAACGAAAAGAAGAATGCTAAGGAGAGATCTTTGCTCAACAGACTTAGAATCAAGAGCCCTCTCCGACGTACTTAAGAACAGAGGATAGACAATGTCTAAAGACGTGGAATTATTACAACACACTTCGAGGGATGATTCAACACACACACTTGGCTTCCAAAGACGAGCAACAACAAGCTTGGGGGAGGAAGGCCGACTCCTCTAATAATGATCCAACAATGCTCTTCCTCTTCTCAAGCCCTCGTCGCTCTGGCACACTGGTTTGCAATCCCTACTCACAATTACTTCCTCTCTATAAGTTTGGTTGTTTTCTATAGATGTCATACACATGAATCAAACTTAAGACAAAGTAAAATAAATCCTTAAGAGAAGAAGTAATGGTGAGTAGATGTTCTATGCTAATTAAAATTTTCAACCCAATCTTTTTTGTAGCATAGAATATGACCTTAGCTCTATGACAAATCTACCCCTGTTATTATATTCCTTCGGGTATGTGTTGTCCACTAATCCTCTCAGAGAAGAAACAATAAGTGGAGCGCAAGGTCTAGAAAGGACCACTAGAAGCATCCACTCTTCATCACAAGCCGCTCCAAAGGAAAGTTCGAACCCGCAACATACACACTAAAACAAGATGCTGCCAGCTTCACAATTAAAGCTTCACTTCAGACCACTGGACAAGGAAATAATATGGGTGAAAACTTCCTCAGAGTTACCATCTCAAGAGGTGTAGTTCCCAAGGTCTCTACCTTTGAGAACAAATGATGCATCGAAGGATTGAACATGACAAGAAGTCCTATTCAGAGGACTTAAAACACCAAACCTTCGCCAAGGAGGTAACTTGGTAGTTATTCATATTTCCCATTTCAGCATTGCATAAGTCTTTACTTTAGCATATTTAATTTTTGCATAATCAATTCTTGTTGCATATTTGCTTTGTTGCATCTCGCATTAGAAAAAGAAAATAAAGATTTCGCATTTTGCATCCGGAAAACTACTAAGCCCCATGTGAATAATCATTCACTCGTGGTGGCATAAAAATAATTTTTCAGCATATCTATTTTCTCTCAAGTTTGCATCCTTTATTATAAAAAGATAAAAATATTTCTTGTGATCCTCGTTAGAAGACATTTGAGTTAAGGCGGCTCTAGACAACCAAGGCTTAGAGGTTTTTATCACTAATGCTTAATCGTTCCACAAGCTTTGTTGTCTATTTGAGCTTCACGAACAAGAAGGATCGAGAAGAGCTAACAGACAAAAGGATGTCCAGGTCCGTCTGAGTGCTGTCCGCAACATTCAAATGCGTCTCCAACGAACTATCTATGACACTCTGGAGGACTAGAACGTCTTCATCGCTGTCGGCAACAACAGCCAGACTATGTCAACATCCAGCTTGGGGAGGGCATCCCCCGTGTACCAAGCTAAGTGTTTCCAACTTATCTATCTATGCTTTGTTAGAGTTTGCTTTGTTAAAACAACTAAAAAAGATGCATAACTATAGAAACCCGTAAAGATTTCTTTTCTACTTTTGGAGAGTTCTTGTAGTCTGTCTTAAAAGTGATCCCTAGAATAAACTCTACATGGAGATGATGAATAGTTGCTCTGCCGCAATTCCTTTCAAGTACCTAGTTTTCAACCTTGCACTCTCCCGAGTTTTGGACACAACTGTTTAGACTTGAGATTTGCTCCGAACCTGAAACTTGTGGGTAGCGAACACTTGATCTAAGTCTAGGTGGTTGACGGGTATGATATGGGAAGGTTTTGAGCTGCTGTCCATCTTGTTCCTAGAGATACTAGAGTTCTGGAGAATTTATCTGTGAAAATATTAAATTCTTGCATGATGAGTTCCTTTATGATGAGAGTTTAAATTCCTACCACAGCCATATATTCATGCTTACTAGATTAGGAAAACCCATCTGTTTATATAGATCATATTGTAGGCTTGAGTGTAGTCTTTATAGGCATTGAGTGTGGTTATGCTGTGGACCCATAAGGAATCAGTCATGCAGTTAAAGTCAATACTATGTGCTCTCCATCCGTTGATCTATGCTACTTCTGTCCTCAGAAGCATGCACCCATTTCATAAATACTACATTCATTCTATGCTACTTCTGTCCCTAGAAGTACCACCCACATATAGATCCACATCCACCACATATTGTGCTATCTCTATCTTGGAGGTACACACTTATGCTGCTCCTACCCTGGGAGTACGCTTTCCCCCATATACTGTGCTGTCTCTACCCTGGAGATACGCACCTATGCTGCTCCTATCCTGGGAGTACGCATCCATCCATCCATCCATTCTTCCATATATATATGCCACTCATTTCGTTCCATTCAGAAAATGTTCTATTCCTACACTGGGAGTGAACACTCAAAAATATTCATGGCCATCCTATCCTGGGAGTGAACATCTAGAAATAATCATCGCCGTTCCAATTGCCTACATAAAAGCTCCAGTCATTATCATTTCAAGTTATACGCTCCCCGTTGCTAAAATTTTGTTTTCAGAGGATTGGTTGCTCTAAAAAAAAAAAAAAGAAGAAGAAGAAAAAAAAAAAAAAAGAGAGAAAAGAAAAGAGTAGCCAAGTCCTTCCTTTCAAGAAGTTTCAAGGTTTTCGAATAAAGGGAGTCATGTTATCCCCAAAGGAGCAAGTGTAGAAGTAGATGTTCTCCAAGTGATCACCCCTCATAATCATTTCCTTATCATTATCATCTTATCATCCATCCCATTTCCTCATTCACATGCACATATGACTTTATTATTTTAGTTCCTATTGGATCCATGGTTTAACTGTGCAATATATGCAAGTGAGTTTGAGTGTCTCCCCACCTATGAGCTCCACATAAGCCTATTAGAAAGTAGGGTGAGAAAGAGAAGGCACTTTCCACTATGCCTTAGTTCCACAAATACCACATATTTTGAGAGAAGAGAGAAGGCATACACTACTCATGCCTTGGAGAGGATCCAAATACCACAAATGAGAGATCTGAAAGGTTCATACAAGGAACTCGAGTTTTTATTTGAAAATCTTGCAAAACTCGGAATAATAGTTGATCAAAGAGCGAGAAACATAGCGCTTGACTTGACCGTTCGTCTTTCAACTCAAGACCCAAGTGACGGTTACAAGCCCCATGGTGAAAGGTAATATGAGTAAGTTTTGAGTCGAATAGTTCACTCTAATTTGGAGGAGAGTTCTTGTTTGAACGCATGTGTACTTTTGAGGCGTGAAAGCATTGTAGCAACTCCTGATCCACACTAAGTTCATCTTTGCTCAGGGACGAGCAAAAGGTAAGCTTGGGGGAGTTGTTGACGGTCGTTAAGTACCAATTTTTACCGTCAACTAAACATGAGAAAGGACTAAAATATGATTCACCAACTAGATATAGGGGTTACACTGACAGAATTCCACGAGTTTTGGTAAATGTCTGTTTTGCAGGGACTAAACTGGAAAAGTACCAGAATCATCAAATGGAAGTATGTCAAATGATGGAATAAAGTGCACCATTGCATAGAGCTCATCGAGACACATGAAATAGAGTTTTGGTTCACCCAAATCAGAGTCCAGACGACAAAGTTACGCCATCCGGAAGATTGCAATTGTGCTCCAAGAGCTGTCCGGAGTAAAACGGGCATATCTCCCTCATACGAACTCCGATTTAGGTGACGAATCGAAGCTAACGAAGAGATCCATCAGTCCACAAAATATGAGCCCATTTGGGCCCAGCCAAGGGTCGGCCGACTCCCACCCTTGGTCGGCCGACCCGTCATCTCGACCAATCGAACGAGTCTCGCGGATCTCCCTCCACCGACCTTGAGGAGCAATAATTATCGTCCGTTTAGGTCGGTTTGATCCGATGGCCGTGGTGCATCCTAGGGGGCTCAACCAAGGTTGGAGTGAAGAAAGAACTCGTAGAGGTATCCTTTGTGGTGCCCGCAAGAGAGGTGGAGGAATGCACCATGTGATAAGAATATCATAGGAATCGAAGGAGGTAGACATCATTTCATGTATCATTTATCCCCGCCAAAATGGATAAGTTAGTAGATGCATGATGGTGAGTTATTAGATTCTTTAATGAAGATACCCGGCTTGATGAGAGAGCCACCAAGAGAAGAAAGAAGTCATGCATATACATGATGCCCGCATGACATATGAAGAGTGTGGAGAGAGCCACAGCATGCATATACATGATGCCCGCATGACATATGAAGAGTGTGGAGAGACACACAAAGTGCTAACCGCAGGAGCTGAAGGAGGACGTGAACTACCTCAACAACAACAACAACAACAATTACTATCGTCCCAGCAGAATCAAGGTTGGAATCAACAGCAGAGGCCTAACTACTCGTGCAATTATTCGTGCAACTATCAAGGTAACAGCTCCTCCTACAATAATTACAACCAAATTACCTTTGAGAGTTTTAGTGCTGAATCAAGGCAAATTGATGGACAACTTGTCCAAGAAGCTGGCATCAAATGACAAGGCCCTAGAGACAATCAGCAATAGAATGGATGGCTTTTCCAATACCATCAAGAATCAGCTCAGCTTCAACAAAATACTTGAGTCGCAGGTACAACAGCTTGTCAACCTTGCTCCCTCCGCCGGCCAAGGTAAACTGGCAGGACAACCCGAAGAGCTCGAAACTGCAAATCTTGTTGATATATTCAATGTAGAAGACAGCCGGAGTGATCCATCGAAGGGGTCATGGGTTGACTCAACTCTGCCAATCAAGAAGGGCGATCCAGGGAGACCAGTCATTCCGATCTCCATTGGAAGTACCAACTTCAATGAAGCAATCTGCAATTTCGGTGCAAGCATCAACATCATGCCAAGAGTGATATATGAGAAGCTATTCAGATGCCCCTTAGCATACACAACCATGTGCTTGCAGCTTGCAGATCAGTCACTCCGTGTTCCCTTGGGAATACTTGAAGACATATGTGTACGAGTAGGCAACTCGTATGTTCCTGCAGACTTCGTGGTAGTGGATACAGGCAGTGACGAAAGGTCCCCCATCATTCTCGGACGACCATTCTTGAACACTGCTGGAGCTATTATGTATGCCAACACTGCCAAGATCATCTTCAACGTCAAGGGCAAGAGAGAGACCTTCTTCTTCAAGAACAGAGTGCTGCAGTTTCCAGCACACCCTCATCAGCAGAACAATAAGAAGAAGAAGAATCCAGCTAAGAAGAATAAGACCAAGAAGACGGAGACAGTGAGGATGGTCACTGCAGTCCACAAGGAGCATGACCACTTACTCAGGTCCTCACGTCTGATCAAGAAGGATGACCCAGGTGTCCCCACCATTCAATGCTCCATCAATAGAAGCTCTTTCAATAAAGCTGTCTGTGACACCGGATCGGGCATCAACATTATGGCCAAGGTAACCTATGAGTATCTATATGGCACTATGCCTTTGGAGCCCACCTATGCACAGCTACAGATGGCAGATCAGACATTCCGCTTCGTCGAAGGAGAAGTGAAGGATGTCCTCATCCAGATAGATGACCATTATGTCCCTATAGACTTCCTAGTCATCGATATGGGAGATGACTACGATCCTCCAATCATCCTAGGAAGACCATTCCTGAACACCACCAGAGCTATCATCTATATTGGGATAGGAGAGATCCATTTCCACTTTCCCACTGAGAAGGTACGCCGCTACTTCAACAATAATTATATAATCACTGAGGAGCCCAAGAAGAACAGAGCAAGGAGAAGGCAGCGTACCCATCGCGTAACAAGAAGAACATCACTACGAGATGGATGGGTCGACTATGAGGGAGAAGTGTCTAGATATGAAGATCGATACCCGAAGAGAAGAACATTGTAGAAGAAGAAGAGGTGCTACCAAAGCGGAAGAGAAACAAGTGATCCAAGAAGCTTCCTCCTCAAGGTCACCCTCTCCAACAAGGAAGGTGTGGAAGGCAAAAGCAAAATCGAATCGGTTCCTACACACGAGGCGACATCATCGGAGGCGCCGGCCAATGCGCCCTTGAAAAATGAGCGAACATGACAAGTCCCGTTCGGAGGACTTAAAACCACCGAACGCCGCGCCAAGAGGTAACTTGGTATTTATCAGCATTACTTTTTCAGCATTGCATTTTTACCTTAGCATACTTATTTTCCTACTTGCACCTTAGTTGCATCTTTACCATCTCTACATTAGAAAAAGAAAACAAAGATGTTGTGCATCCAGAACAACTTTAAGCCCCATGTGGATAATCATTCACCGTGGTTGCACAAAAATAATTTCTCAGATATTTATCTTTCCCCGTCTCGCATTCCTTAAATAATAAAAAGATAAAAATATTTCTTATGATCCCGTTAGAACAAGTTTAAGTTAGGAAGTTCTAGGCAATCAAGGCCCGAGGTTTTATCACTAACGCTTAATCGGTTCCACAAGCTTTGTTGTCTATTTGAGCTTCACGAACATCAAGGATCAAGAAGAGCTAATAGGCGAAGGACATCCAGTCCCCGTCGGAGTGCTTTGCCCGTGACACTTGAACGCCGTCTCCAACAAAGAACTATCTACGACACTCCCGGAGGACTAGAACGTCTTCGGTGCTCGGCAACATCGCAGAGACTATGTCAACATCCAGCTTGGGGGAGAGCATCCCCCGTGTACCAAGCTAAGTGTTTCCAACTTATCTATTTATGCTTTGTTAGAGTGCGCTTTGTTAAAACAACTAAAAAAGATAGATAACCATAGAAACCCAGAAAGATTTCCTTATTTATCCTTTTCTACTTTTGAAGAGCTCTTGCAATCTGTCTTTAAAAGTGATCCCTAGAATAAACTCTACATGGAGATGATGAATAGTTGCTCCGCCGTAATTCCTTTCAAGTACCTAGTTTTCAACCTTGCACTCTCCCGAGTTTTGGACACAACCGTTTAGATTTGAGATTTGCTCAACCCGAAACTTGTGGGTAGCAAACACTTGATCTAAGTCTAGGTGGTTGACGGGTATGATATGGGAAGGTTTTGAGCTCAGTCCATCTTGTTCCTAGAGATACTAGAGTTCTGGAGAATTTATCTTTGAAAATATTAAATTCCTACATAATGAGTTCCTTTATGATGAGAGTTCAAATTCCTACCACAACCATATATTCATGCTTACTAGATTAGGAAAACCCATCTGTTTATATAGATCATATTGTAGGCTTGAGTGTAGTCTTTATAGGCGTTGAGTGTGGTTATGCTGTGGACCCATAAGGAATCAGTCATGCAGTTAAAGTCAACACTATGTGCTCTCCATCCATTGATCTGTGCTACTTCTGTCCCTAGAAGTACCACCCACATATAGATCCATATCCACCACAATTAGTGCTATCTCTACCCTGGAGATACGCACCTATGCTGCTCCTACCCTGGGAGTACGCATCCATCCATCCATCCATCCACATATACATACGCCATTCATTTCACTTCATCTAGAAAAGGTTCTACTCCTATCCTGGGAGTGAACATCTAGAAATAATCATCGCCGTTCCATTGTCTACATAAAAGCTCCAGTCATTATCATTTCAAGTTATACACTCCCCGTTGCTAAAGTGTTGTTTTCAGAGGTTCGTTTTCAGAGGATTGGTTGCTCTAAAAAAAAGAAAAAAGAAGAAAGAAAGAGTAGCCAAGTCCTTCCTTTCAAGAAGTTTCAAGAAGTTTCAAGGTTTCTGAATAAAGGGAGTTATGTTATCCCCAAGGAGCAAGTGTAGAAGTCGATGTTCACCAAAGTGATCACCCCCCATAATCATTTCCTTATCACCATCATTCCATCATCATCCTATCATCATCTCATCCATTCCATTTCCTCATTCACATGCACATATGACTTTGTTATTATTTTAGTTCCTACTGGATCCATGGTTTAACTGTGCAATATATGCAAGTGAGTTTGAGTGTCTCCCCACCCATGAGCTCCACATAAGCCTATTAGAAAGTAGGGTGAGAGAGAGAAGGCACTTTCCACTATGCCTTAGTTCCACAAATACCACATATTTTGAGAGAAGAGAGAAGGCATACACTACTCATGCCTTGGAGAGGATCCAGAAATACCACAAATGAGAGACCTGAAAAGTTCATACAAGGAACTCTGAGTTTTATTTGAAAACTTTTCAAAAAAAAACTCCGGGATAATAGTTGATCAAAGAGTGAGAAACATGGCGCTTGACTTGACCGTTCTATCTTTCAACTACTCAAGACCCAAGTGACGGTTACAAGCCCCATGGTGAAAGGTAATATGAGTGAGTTTTGAGTCAGAATAGTTCACTCTAATCCGGAGGAGAGTTCTTGTTTGAACGCATGTGTACTTGTGAGGAGTGAAAGCATTGTAGCAACTCCCGATCCATCACGAGTCTATCTTTGCTCGGGACGAGCAAAAGGTAAGCTTGGGGGAGTTTGTTGACGGTCGTTAAGTATCAATTTCATACCGTCAACGCAGCAAGAGAAAGGACTAATATGAGTTCACCTGTTAGATATAGGGGTTACACCGATGTAATTCCACGAGTTTTGGTGATTGTCTATTTCTCGCAGGGGGTTATCGAAAGAGAACCAAAGGAGGCCCACATGTCATGATTACATAGAGATAAAGACCGAACGGGTGAAATTGTATACTCTAGAAGACTCCGAAGGCGACCCCCGGAAGCCGGGCCCCACTGGGCCTCCGGGTCGACCGACTCCCCCTTGGGCGGCCGACTCCCCACCTCGCCAATGAGGTGGAGTCTCGCGGATCCCGCCTCCACCGCCTTTGAGGATGAATAATTATCGTCCATTTAGGTCGGTTTAATTCGAGGATGTGGTTCATCCTAGGGGGCTATATATTCGAGCCCCCGGCCCCGGGTGAAACCCTAATTCATTCTCTCTTCATTCATCGAGAGGATTCGGAGAGAAGCCGAGCCACCATCTCAATTAGAGCTCCATAGTTTAGTAGCATAGCTACATAGGAATAGATCTAGAGGGAATCAAGCCTAGCTTGGAGTCCGGATCTGTCGGAGTTCTTGGTAATTCCCCTCTACATTCTTGTAATATTCATCATTGTTCGTGATACTATGAGTAGTACTTTATTCTATTCTATTATATTAGAATTGACATTGCTCTATTTGATTATGTTCTCAATTATATCGTTCTTAGTTTACTTTGATTATATGTTTAGCATAGTTGGACTAGAATTATGTTTATGCATAGGATCGTATAGCGCTTGCTCATTAGGCCAATGGGTGAGTGATAGATATTGTGTAGGCATGGTGCCTGGACCGTATTTATCTGCGATTGCACCCTATATTCCGGATCGTGAGGTAGATCGCGGGAGTGACAGTCCTGTTGAGTCCTTTGTAGCCCTTCTCCCGAGTATAGGTCTAGCAGAATACCCCTATTACATTGAAGTCATTGCTATGTCTCTAGTCTTCTCTGGTAATATCACTATGCATAGATGTAACATTTTCCCACCATGATTGCTAGATGTTCTTGCACTAATCATTGTATGCTTTGACTTTATAGTTAGAATAACATAGGATTATACCCTAGATCGTCCTAGTCCATGCTAGTGTTATAAGCTTAGAGTGCTAAGTTGAGATGGTCAGCACTATCATTTTATGTGGCTAAATGCTCTCATTTATCTTACGTTATTTATCATTCATTCCTATATTTTATATGACACTTACCCCGTATGAGATGATCGATACGTACAAGGTTAAGCTCTCCATTATTGCATGTGCATTGCTCATCACTCATTATCCAGTGCATTCCCTTCCCAGTGGTAAAATTATAAATAACGATACCTGGATTACTCCTGGTTAAAATGCTACGATGATATATTCTGTGCGCTTGTGGAACCCTCCTTATTTCAGTTGCACTTAATAGACATCAACAGGCGGCCACGACGACACGGTGAACAGAGAGAGAGGAAGAAGATGATGACGTCGCGATCAGCGAGAGATGAAAGTTTGCAAATTACTCCAGATTTTTGAACTGCATTCGAAAAATTCCAAAAACAAACCCTAGCTAATTTTTCATGATCTACAATTTTCTCAACAGGAGCATTTTCAAATTCAGGACAGAAATTTAAATTTTGAATCAAATTTGAAAAGGGGACAAAAACCCTAGAATGAAATATTTGAAATTACTTTTTATTTTTCTAAAGAACTTGAAAAACTCCAAAACTATGGAATACTCAACTTTTCAAACTACACATTTTCTCAAAAAGAGTTTTTTCCAAAATATGCATAGTTTTTGAATTATGATTTGAAATTCAAAGGGGCACAATCTCTCTGGAAAACGGTATTTTCAAATTTATTTGAAATTATTTTTGGAAACTTGAAAAACTTTGTTCACCAACATTGAAGCTCTCATCAAGACCCACAATTTCCCTTTTTGGACCAACCCCAAATTCTTTGTGGATTTTGAAATACAGAAAAGGGGATAAATAGGGTTTTCGGGAAAACAGGGTTTTGAAACAAATTTTGAACTCGATTAAATTTCTACACTAACTAATCGGTCATTAGCAATCACAAGCATCATTTCATATGTAAAACAAAGCATCACATCAAAAACAATATTAAAACATGAATGCAATTATGCCAAGATGCTCGATGATTAGGTTTTAACAAAACTCTTAAACAGGTTTTAGTTGTCATTAACATCTAGGATGTTACAGGTACCCGCTAGAAAGACGGAGAGGGCCGGCTTGGGAGATGGCTCTACATATTCAAGAAATTAGCCGATCTGCTAGGGACGATGAAATGCTACTTGTTCTTACCCTTGGCGAAGGAGGCGCTTGCGCATCTAAGGTTTCTTGATCTCCTGTTTGGCGGAGTGTTACCAGATCCTTGTAAAACAAATTTGGATTCACCTTTTGAAACCATATTTTTTTTTATTGAGTAGCTCTACCACAAATCTGTTGTATGAAAAAAAGTGGATCTACTCTCAGATCAACGAAGTATAAGAGCTCCTCATGGGTGGAGTTCATAAAAATTACCTACCACTACGACTGATTACCTAAAAGTAACAATTCCTTTGTGTTCTATTTTGTTTCTTTTCGCCCGTACTGTGTCCATCGTGATTATCCTCGCTTCCATCGATACAATGAGCACCGCCTCATCGCGGTTTCCCTTGCCCCTCGTCCCCATTACAGCCGGTGAGACAACCCCAGCAACCGCGGTGCAACCTCCCGCAATAGCGCGCCCGCCCCCAACCTACGCCATGGCCGAAAACGCCTGGCTGCCGCCGCACCCTATAGTGGCTGCTTGGTTGCACTAAGCCGAGGCCGCGCTACCATGCCCCACCGTTGTGAATACATGCTGTGAGCCGCGTGGTTCATGTGCCTGCATGGACAAAGCCGACGAAGAGCTTTTGACCTCTTCTTGTTCTTATCTAATTTGTCATCTTTTTTCTTTATTTTGTTGTTCTTTTTTAGTTTTTTCGACTAAGTATGGTTGGTCATAACTTGTAAGCATATCTATACTTAGGAGTAAATTTTTTTGACACAAAAGACTGGGGGGGTGATCCCCACAATGTCATTTTTATATTTACTTAAAAGGGGTTCAGGGCATACTTACAACAAGGTTTTAACTGAATGCATCTAACCAAACACAGAAAGATGACCGCAGTACCTTTAGGTGCACCTCTAAATCTCTTTAGTTCAAATATTTATACTACTTTTCCAATTTTTTTGAAAAATAGTACAAATATTTTGAAAAGTAGTACAAATATTTGAACTAAAGAGGTTTGGAGGTGCACCTAAAGGTTACCTCTTTACACCCTTAGACCGTAGGTCATCCTTAAACCTTACAAACTGATTAAGACACTGAAATTTAAAATTACAAAACCATAGAGCTATAGTTGGTTGGCGTCGTTGAAACACTTTGTCATTCCTCAGCTTCCATAATTCCCACGCAGCTATCATGGTATGTGTAGTTCTGGCTTCAGCATACCTGTCGAACAAATCAAGAGAAGTATCCCAAGTAATTCCCAAATTCAACCAATATTCTCTGGCAAAAGGACAGTCAAAGAAGAGGTGACTTAGGAGTAAATTAGAAGTATTATATTTTAAAAGTTATCCTGACGTGTATAGCGTTTGTCCCTGTCTCCATGGAGAAGACAATAGCTCTGTTTGCTGGTTTTCGAATATGCTGGGGCGGCGGCCGTGCATCCACTATGGAATGGAAAGGTTCTCACTTTTGTGTCCTGTCTGAAATCTCCTAAATACGATTCACGCACCATTCTCTGGCCAACTAGCGTGGCCACGTCGCACGCTTTTCTCGGCCGTCGGATACGCCGACTGGACGGCCCAGATCGTGCGAAACGAGTTCTTTTTCAGAAAAACCCTCGGGCTACACAAAATCCAACACGCAGTCCTCTTCCCTTCTCTGCCCTGGGCGACCACGCCGCCGCTAGCTAGCCTGCGCGTTACCAAGCGACCAGGGGGCATCACTGGACGTGGTGAAGCCAGGCGCAAGCGCAGCGGGCCTCTGCCAGGCCACGCCGCCGGGCCGGATCTGGGCGCTGCCCCACGCCACCATGGCGCACCCGCTCCGCCGCTCCGGCAGGCCGCTGGCCCTGCGCCGCCGAGCTGCCGCACTGCAAGCTGGGCGCGGCCCTGGGCGCACTCGCACTGCCGCGCCGCACCGGCTCGCGCCTCTGCGCAGCCACGGGGAGAGGAAGACGGAGAGGGAGAAGGAGACAGGACGCCGTGGCTACGCACGCCGCAACGGGCCCCGCGCCTCTGCGCCGCCACGAGAAGAGGGAGAGGCAGAAGGAGAAGAAGACAGGGCATGCTCCTCCCCTAGCCGCTCGCCGCCCAAACCGCCGCAGCAGCCCAGCTCGCTCTCCCTCCCTCCTGCCTTCCCTTTCCTCTCCTTCTCTCCACATCTCTGCTCCCTCGTTCTCACCCTCTCCCTCGCTCTCTCTCTTTCTCTCTCTCCCTTTTCTCTCGCATGCTCTGTGAGAGTGAGACTGTGACTGCACGAGAGGATGAGCATGAGCGGAGGCATCCAAGCAGCAAAATGCAGCACCACCTCTCTCCTTCACTAATCCTCCGTAGACCCGGCCTTCATAGAATAAAGGGATAAATGAGGGAGAGCCTAGATCGGTCCACAGGAATATGGACAAAGCCCACAACACAGTGAGCAAGCCCACACTTCTGGCCCGCATCACCAAAGGAAATTGCTACTCATACACGTGAATCGTACACAGAAGAGTAAAAGGTAGGTCTTTCGCAGTCCAGAAAATTGTCAGATAAATTCCTCAATAAACTAAATGCATTTTAGAACATAACCATATAATTTCACTCAATAAAGATAAACTTTAATAATTTTTCATCGTAATTCTGATTTTCGTAATCCTTGCACCATACATCTTTGAAAATAAAACCTTGCATATTAAAATATCCATTTCTCCAAATCTCAATTTATATCCATAAATTGAGAAATCAAATGGTTTATTGCCACCGGTTAAAATCAATGCATTTGCTCGTAGTCTTAAATAAACGCGTCTATGAACGCGGTTGCCCTTTTTTAAAAAAAATGCAAATTATAAACTTTATATAAAAATTACTTGGATCAGTAACACAATATATATCAATAACATCCATTGTTGCAGGCCTACCCAGGCAATTTAAATATATACAATAATAATTACATACATTAACATATTTACGAAGGTCTCCATATTATATTACACTTAATTTCCACCTGTATTTTTTCCATATAGTACGTTCTGTTGCAAACCATGACACTAAGTGAAAAATAATGAAGCCGCGGATTTGTCTTACCTACGTGGCTACGTTATTTAAAAAAATGATATATGCACCTATGTAAATACAACTATTATTACTCTATACACGAAAAAAAATCTACATTTAACTATAATCCTACGACGGAATATAGGGGCGCGGCAAAGCCGCGCGCCTTTCTAGTGCTAATAGTATTTATGGCCCATAATAGTAACTGGGCCAATGAGTCCATAGTCTTTTGATGAAATAGCCTATGACCGGGCCAGATCAGTCCATTACCATCCCTATTGCTCAGCCCAATTTCACCCAAACCAAACGATGGTTTGCATTGTGCCATGCTCCGCCACTGTGTGCTAGTATAATACAACATCTTCGTGTGAGGCTGTGAGCAAATGTGACAACTGACAAGCGAGAAACGGTTGCATTGTGTCCGATCACTGGCTGCTACTTCATTCGATGTGAGTGACCAGTCCACACGAAATGCATGTACATATATCACACTGTACCCATGGTCCATGCATGTATGATCCATTTAAATCATCACCGGACCGGAACCAACAACCATTATTGCCACTTCGATTTTTTTTTTTTCCGAGATCGGGACCTCACCCCCATTGCCACTTTGATCGAGTGTCCATTTCAAATCCATCACGTTTTGTCACTGATATATATGTCAACCAGCCATTGAGAAACTTTATCACTATGCATAGCACATGTTCATCCACCACTGATATTAACCATGCCAAATTTACGGTGAGAAATTGGAAGAAGCCATATGGCACATCCAACCGTTTGCTGCTTGTGAGCTAGTAATATTGTCCATGCTAATACTAGTTTAGGGCTGGTGTGGCGGAGCGTTACCGGCTACAGATACATGAAAAACACATTTGGATTCAGTTTTAGATGTCAAATGCTTTTTCATTTCAGCAGCTCTACCGTGGATCTACTCCACGAAAAAGGCGAATCTATTCTAATATCAAACAATTCAACATAGCTGCACATGAGTGGAGGCCTTAAATCCAAGTCTCTTGGCTCTTTAGTTTTCACACTTTCTCACAAATAGATTATGAGATTTATTGCATTATTTGTTAAAGTTTGGATAAACCTTTGCTTTTGTCGGGTGTCTACAATACATCCCTAGAGCTCCACAAGGTGTAGACATGGAGTTGATCGAGAAAAAATAGCCACCACTCCCACTTGTTATATAAGAATAAAGATTCCTTCTCTTATATTTCATTTCATCTTGACCGTGCCAGAACCGATGAAGATTTTTTGTCATTTTTTATTGTGCCACTGAATATGTTCATGAATCAACCTACTAGGTGACATTTAGCAGTTTTATTTGATCCCTCTAAATAATAGAATTTTGCATGAGGCTTGCGAGTAATAATGGTTGCATTATGGCCAGACAGTTTCACTCCTTACCATTGGGCACATCCATCGGGAGTGTGTTAGTGTGGGCACTTGGGCATACCTTCGCCCCTCTGTGTATTGTGTTGAATCAGAAATAATGTACACGCACGCTCGTCACTTACCAGTTGCCTTAAAAAAAGAAACACTACTTTTTTTTATAATAAAAGAAACACAACTCACAAGTGTTGATAGTATATTCATGGAATACGATACTGAAAAAAATTTAGTTAGGCCTACATACTATCTATTGGGCCAACGAGTCAGTAACTTTTTCACAAAATGCTTCGATCCCAAACCCTTAAAATTGGGCTTGAGGAGCCGTGGGTCTGGTCCAAGACTAGGGCTGGGCTGGCCCATTCTCGTTCCTAATGGTCAGCCTGTTTACGCCAAAAACAAATTGATCCAACCGGTTTCGGCCTAATCTATTCTCAGGTTTTTTTTGTAAAATCTACTCTCATGTTTAGCTAGGGAGCAAGCACGCTGAAGATATCTTTAGTTAGGCCAGTCTCAATGGCCAATTTCATTGTATAATTTCACATACTATTTAAAGCTTTGAAATTTTAATACGAAACAACTCACTCTCTCAATGCATGGTTTCATTGCACAGTTTCACATACTATTTAAAACTTTTATGGGTCCACCGTTGTCTCTCTCTCCTCTCTTCCACCAATGAACTCCCTCCATGCATGCGGATGAAATGAAATAACACTCTCAATGGGGGTTTCACACACTTTCTAATGTTTTGGAAACACCACTATATAGTTTCACCATGGTGAAACAAATTCCTTCTCTCTCCTCCCAATTTCATGCAATTTCATGCAAATGCTGACATGGCAGTCTATTTAGTGTGCATGACACTCCCGTGAAACCTCCATTGAGACTGGACTTATGGCTCATCAGGCGACTAGGGTGCTGTGAAGTTTCTTTCAGACAGTGGTGGAGGAGATCCTGAAGCTTTTACTTCTGGTGTTGGAAAAAGCTGAACTCAGTTGGTTAAATGAGTTTTCTTGTAATAGGGTAGTAGTTTGCTCCGGTTAAGTTTGGAGTGTTTGGTGTTGTTCCCTCATCATGGTAGGATGAGTGGTTTCTAAACCCTGGTTTTGCCAGATGGAGTACCCATCTGCCTGTGCTGTAAACTTGATTTCTTGGTCTATTGGCCTTGCTTAATAGATCGGGGCTCTGCCCTCAAACTCTAAAAAAAAAAGATATCTTTAGTTCTAAGTTGGAAAATGCTTTGGTGACATTGATTTTCCGTGTATGTTTGGGGTGACAAAGAACATATAAGGACACTTCTCAAAAAAAAAAAGAACATATAAGGACAGACAAAGCCAATTATTGATTATGTTTCCTCCTCTAGAACACCATCTAATTTCTTAAGCACTTATATAATTCAAAAGCATTAAATGATGCAAATAGCATTGATGGACTTGTAGAACATGGATTCATGCAGGATAGCAGCCATTGCGTGCTAGTGTGATCCGTGAGAAACGGTCGGGGGATCGGTGTTCCATTTGAATATATTCTGTATATCTATGCCATCAGCCTATTCCGGCACTGCCGGAGACGACTTTTTTTTGCCAAGTGTTGGGGTCTTTGAGTGCTTTCTATGGGGACTTAGTAGAGTATGAATGTTTTAGCCATGTATGATATAAATTTATGATTTTCTGACAAACAATTTGTAGGGGTGACTAAAACCTACAAATCATTCATTCTTGAGATAGATGGGTAGGGAGACTGGCCCAACTGTTCCTATAAAGGCCGAGTCTGCAGCCAACCTTGAAAAGCCTGCGTGTAGTAGTACAATTTGATAATAAATAATACAATCATTAAACGCCACTCAACATTTGCATAGCTAAGATGCACATAACCTAGCTATGATTATTTAAGGATAACAACATGACTGTATGTTTGATCAACCTATCATTTGCCGGTTGTATTCTCACTGTCGGTTAAATAAAGGCCACAAACCATCATGATACTTTATTGTCACTATTAGTTCAAAAAGCAACCAGAAGTGATATTCCGGCAGTGATTAGACTACCCGCACTCATCGGACTCTAAATTTATCCTCTAAAAGGAATATTCTGGCCTGGTCATAGAGATTCCTTCCTCTATGCCATTTTCTCCCGCACTCATGCATCCTTCATATCTTACTCTATATTTAAGTGGGACCTACATGTCAGTTTTTTTTTTCTCAACCTTCCCTCGGTTCCTCCGTCCCTGTCGGTCCTCGCACGATTACTCCTCTGCATCTCCGGCGCGAGTACTACTCCTCTGCATCTACGTCCTCTGCATCTCCGGCGAGGCCTCCCTCCCCTTCTCTGCTCCAGCTGCCGGAGCCCCGCACGCCTGTAAGGTCTTAGATGGCTAGAGGGGGGTGAATAGCCTATAAAAAAATTCTACAAACTCACTAAGCAAACTTCGTTAGATACACAAACGGCGGATAGCAAGTTATGCTTAGCCTACTAGGTGTTGCAAGCCTCCTGTCCAAACAATTCTAGTAGGTGATCACTAGTACACACAAGAGCTACCACTAGTGATCAAGAATTCTACCCATGGGATTTAGTCTACACAAGAAGTGGTTCCCGACCGACCACACAAGCAATTCTACCCACGGGATTTAGTCTTACACAAGAAGTGGTTCCCGACCGGCCACACAAGCAATTCTACTTTGCAAGAATCTACTCAAAGTAATGTAAGAGAGATAGAGACTTGTTATACCGACGCGTCGAGTCGAAGTTGCCAATCACCAATAGGATGAACAAACAATCACAATCGGCAACACACAAAGGATGATGACCAATCACCGGGAGACAAGATGAACACAATGATTTATCCCCGGATGTTCACTTGGGCACCGCCAAGCTACGTCACCCGTTGTGTCGACCAACACCTAGATGGACCTTTGGTGTGACCCTCAAGCCACTTGCCCCGCAAGGCACTTCCCCGCAAGGAAACCACAAGGCGCCACTCTCAAGTGAGGTACTCAACGACACGCGCAATCCAATAGAGTTACTCTTCGCGATCCCCGCGAGGTGAGCACAAGAACCTCTCACAAAACAACCAGAGGTGGCCAAGAACAATCACCTTCTCTTGCCAACACCTCCAACAATCTCCAAGCCGGCTAGGAGCGGTACTCTCCAAGAGTAACAAGAAATCCACCGGCGAAACCACCCACAAGTGCCACTAGATGCCCTCAAGCAATGCAATGCACTAGGTGATTCACTCAATCTCTCTTAGGATGAACAACCAAGCAAGGGAGAAGAGTGGGAGAGTGTTTCTTAGCTCAAAAAATGAACAAGAGATGAGAAATAGCCAAGAGACCTCCCCAAGGGCCGGCCACCTTCTATTTATAAGCCCAAGTCGAAATCCAACCGTTACCCTCTCGGAGGTCTGAAAAACATGCGCTGGACGCGTCCGCGGCCCAGCGCCGGACGCGTCCGGCGCCTCCTTCCGCGCCCGCGCAGTCGACCGTTAAAGTTTGAAGTCCGTGCTGATGTCAGCGTCTGCCCAGCGTCCGGCGGTCCAGCGCCGCGTCCGGCGGCCCGCGACCGGAGGTTCCACCATGCCTTGGAACATTCTGTTCTGCGTCCGGCGCGCTCCGGACGCGACCAGCCCGCGTCCGACGCCTTCAGCCAGCCCGCCAGCCGAGCGCCAAGGTCCACCACGCGCCGGACGCGTCCGGCCCACCTGGCCGTGCATCCGGCCGCCGCGTCTGGCGCTGTTATAAACGCTGTTTTTTCAGCCCGTCATGACGCCAACTTCTCAGACATGCTATCCAACAAGTATACCAACTTGATCAACAGAGATAGCAAGAAATCAACCAAATTTTGCATCCGGCGCAATAGAAAATATGCATCCATTTTTCCCGAAAGCACCGAATCCACAGCGCAAGAGAGGGACCCAAACCCATCTCTACCCTACAAACCACAGCGCGCCCAAACGCCACCTTTGTAAATGTGCCAACACCACCAAGTGTACATCTCCATGTGCTTGTGTGTTAGCTTTTCACAAACATTTCCCAAAGGTTAGGTTAGCTCACTAGGCCCTACATGCAATGCACTTCATGAAATCACCTAGTGGCACCCCTACGTCGAATAGCCGATAAGACTTCCCATCTTAATAGTGCGGCTATCGATCCTAAACCACTCACACCCTCTATGGTGTCTTGAGTGCAAAACAAAATGGCCCTAGCGGTTATACCTTTGCCTTGAGCCCATTTTGTTCCTCCAAATGATATGAACGCTTCACACCATCATGTGACTGTCTCGATCCATCGACCTCGACTTCACTTGCCCTTCACCGTGCATCGGTCCATCGGCGCCTAGTCTTACCCGAGCTTCACCATCGCATGGTCCTTCACTCCAAGCCTCAACTAGCCCTTCACCTTCAACATCGGTCCATGGAGCCAAGCATCGTCTTGATCTTCATCTTTGATCACATGACACGTGTCATGCTTCATATGCATTAAGCTCATCATGTGGACAACCTTTCTCTAAATCAACCACTTAGATAAACAAGGTCAGTTCTAGGTTTCATCAATTAGCCAAAACCAAACTAGAGACTTTCAACGCCCCCTGCAGACCCTCTCGCTGGGAGCGGTCGAGGTGGGCACCGGGCGGGCGAGCGCGCCTCGGCTGCGAGCTCCGCCGCTGTGCGCGGGCGCCGCCCGATTGTGCCCGCCGTGCATCGGCGAAGAGGTGCTCCGCCCACGCGCCCTGTCCCACGAACGTTGTCGCCAGCACGCTCCGCCCACGCGCCTCCAGGACCGACGCCACCGGCAGACCTCTCCTCCGGCAGCCCCTCCGCTCTCTCCAGCCGGCGGACGACGCGCAGACGCCGGCACGGCGCGATATGGTCGAGCTGCTCGCCGGAGATGGGGCGCCTCCGCCGCGGGCCGAGGCCGTCGTGCTGCTCGTCGGAGATGGGGCCGCCTCCAGCACCGAAGCGCGAGGCGGAACTGGGCTCCATCGCGGGCGCAGCTCCTCCGTCGGGCCGTAAGCGCAGTTGCTCCTCCGCGCGCGAGGCGGCTCCTCCTCGTCACGGCCACGGCGTCCATGAAGTGGCGTCCTCGCATCTGCAGCGGCGGCGGAGCTCCGCGTGTTCCGGTCCTCTTCCGCCGTGTGCTGGTCCTCCGCCTGCACCCCACAGACCCAGGCGGCGCGACACCTCGGTGCGGCGGCGGAGCTCGCGCGACCCGCGGGCGGGCGGGTGGGCGAGCTCGGGTCCTTCGCGTCCGTGCCCGCCTCCAAGGCGGAGCTCGGGTCCTCCACGGCGCGTGGGCGAGCTCGGGTCCTCCAAGGCGGTCAAGCCCACCTCCGGCGCCGGCGAGCAAATATCATGGCCGGCGGCAGCGCAGCCCGGCCATCCCCGGTCCCGCATCCCGACGGCAGCGACTTCTCCCCTGCTCTCTTCACCCCGGCCTTCTCTCTCCTCGCCCGGGCCCCGCCCTGCCGTCTCCGCCGTACAGCCCGCAAAAATGCCGTCTCTTGGCCGGTCCGCAACGATTGCGGAGGGGATGCAGTTCCCCGCTGCAGCTGTTGCGTAACTGTAAAGGGATTTACGGTTCCCTTTACGGTCACCAGTGCAGACGGTCTTAGTTTTTCTGGCGAGTGAGAACTGTTTAGGTTAGAAATTTGTTCTCTGTCTCATGTCACGAGCACGTTCCGGACTAGTGTCAGATTGCTGGTCGCTTGAATAGAGGTGAATGAGCAGTGCACAACGATCGAAATGTTTTTACATATCACGCACTACGTACTAGAGGCGCTGTATACCGATGGCCCGTACGTCCTTTCATCCATTTAAATCACCGGTACTCCCACGTACCTTCTTGGTACTACGCGTAAGCTTCCGTAGAGACCGGAACCAACGACGATTATTGGCACTTTGGTCAGTGTCCATTCCAAATCGATCGTTTTATTAGTGGCATATACATGGCATGTCATCTACTATATATGAGTTAACTGTCAACCAGCCATTCATATTGGTAATGCCAAATTTACCATGAGAAACTAACCAGCCATTGATAGACCATGCTAAATTTACCGTGAGAATTTGGAAGCAACCAAATATCAAATTTGATGGTTTTCTGCTTGTGAGCTAGTAATGTTGTTCGTGTTAATTTAGCTTCTCTCCGATTCAGCTTTTGTATTCTTTTCAATGAAATGTTGTAGGGGCGCAAACCCCCCTCTAATTTCCCTTCAAAACAAATATTATCTTGAAGCACGTGGCTCGACAACAACAGAAGCACTAAGAGAGAGAGAGATCTAATGGGTTGTGTACTGAGCTAATAATAGTTTTTATTAGTTCTTGGTTAGCATGCATGAGGATTCTGGAATACAAATGTTAATGTAAATGCAATTCATTTATTAGTTCTGAAGTGGCATGTATGACTCATGCGAACTACAACATAGGACAACAATTCATGTGGATGAGAGAATCCATACACAAATCACAAATGACGCTTCCTCTGCCGCTGTAAGGCTATTTAATTCTGGGATTTAATTCATTATCTGACTCTGTACCTTTTTTCTTGTTTTTATCAACAAGATTAGTATTTGACGAAATAATTAATATCTTGGTGTGGTCTCTAAAAAAAGAGACGTGGCATTCTTTGGTCAGCTTTTTCGTTTTCAGCTTTGAGGCTAAGAAAATACAAACTCCCCCTATATATAAATTAGAGAATTCAATTGTCTTAAAAAATCTAATTGCCCGGTCGGATACAAAGTTGTTTCGGTGTGGGTGCGGCGTGCGGTCTGCCTTCATATTCTCTCGCGGTTCTCCCGTGACCCGACGACTGGACAGCCGCCGTGCGCCGCCCTACGCAAAGGTTTTGTAGATCTCCATCTTCATCAAGGTCTTAGGCGGCGACAAGCGTCCACCACCACCAGCCGACCGTGTGAAATTGCTGCCGGCGATGGAGACGCCAGAGCGGAAACTCCCGTTAGATCAGATCTTCAGGTTCGTCATCATCGGCGACGAAGCCGTGGGGAAGTCGTGCCTGCTGATGCAGTTCACGGACCAGAAGTTCCGGCCGGGCCTCGACCCCACCATCGGTTGCGAGAGCGGCTCACGCATCATCAACATCCACGGCGACGGCGGCGACGACAAGCGCACCAAGCTGAAGATCACGGACCCATCCGGCCAAGACGCATTCAGACTGACTAGATCGTGCTACGGTATGGCTGCTGCTGTGATCTTGGTCTACGACATCACCAGGAGCGAGACCTTCGACCACGTCGGAAACTGGCTGAAGGATGCGAAGGAGCACGCGCCGGCCAATCTGACCGTGATTCTGGTCGGGAACAAGTGTGATCTGGATCAGGAACGCGCTGTGAGCTACGAGGAGGGCCAAGGGTTTGCCGAGGAGCACGGGCTCGTTTTCATGGAGGCGTCAGCGAAAACGAATCACAATGTGGAGGAGGTGTTCTTCACGGCTGCCAGAATTGTGTCCAAGAAAATCGAAGATGGTGTCATCGATGAATCTGCAAAGTTTGGTGGTTGGAACTTTACCCCGACGTTTCGTCGTGATGATGAGACTTTGGAACGAAGGTGGTGGTGGTGGTGTCTGTGCTGCCGCTAAGCGGATGGAGACAATTCTCGGTCAAATCCATGCTGATATAGTTCTAGTCAAATCTTGGCATGGCTCTAGAATTTCGCATTCTGCAAAGTTTGGTGGTTGGAACTTTACCCCGACGTTTCGTCGTGATGATGAGACTTTGGAACGAAGGTGGTGGTGGTGGTGTCTGTGCTGCCGCTAAGCGGATGGAGCCAATTCTCGGTCAAATCCATGCTGATATAGTTCTAGTCAAATCTTGGCATGGCTCTAGAATTTCGCATTCCAAATCTACCTATATTTGTCGTGTCAGTCCGGTGAACCTTTTATTTCCGTGTGTCCTTTTATTTCCGTGTGTGCAGTTAGCCCAGCATTTTTGGTAGCAGTGCAAAAAGAAGTTGTTTCAGTTGTGACTATACTACTATTGGCCTCGGCATCAATTGTCTTATTTTGCTATCTTCATATATATACTTAAGATTTAACAAGCAAAAAAAGGTAATGCAATACAAATATTTGGTCATAATCGGAACCTAACAAATATTGTGCCACTTGTGAATTAGAATAGACGACTAACATGTCCTTTTTTAGATGTGTTTTGATGAATTGTTTCAGATGCTATGTTTGTTAATGTTTTAGATGTCTGAATATGTAACACTCTCACTGAAGGATGATGTCTCTTTGCCACATAAATTTGTTTTAACCCACCATCCTTCTATACTGACAAAACTGAACCTTTGTCAGTTTGTTTGTAGAATCACAATCTGCAAGCACGTCCATTTGCCGTGCCTCAGCGTGCAACAATCATTGAAACTAAAAACTCAAAACCTGGTCAGCCCATGGTTGCATAGACAGGCATTAGATCTTAACTGAACCTAACAAAATGCAACCTAAAATTATGGAGTGCAGTACATAGAGAATGAGATCTTATAGACCATATTTCTCCCAGTTTTTTGATGTTAGGTTTTTTTAGCAACAATTATTTGAGGTTAGTTTTGTTCCTAAAATTGCTCTAGCTTTGGATTTTTTTTTTGATACTTTTACTTTATGTCTGGCCACACAATAAGTTATTCCATGGCTACTTTGAGTTACAATAATGACTATACTAATTTATGATATTATGGAGAGAGAGATATATGGATGGATGGGTGGATAGACGGATGAACGGACATATATATAGATAGATTTATCATTTCTTCTATTTTCTTAGAAAAGGAAAAACAATCAATTACTCTCCTAATGTCCTGGTCAGATGCAGAAGTATGGAAGGACTTACATTATGCTACTTTTTACTTTTTATGAAACAACCATTGTGCTATAATATGGCAGCACCTTTTTGTTGGCAAATGTGATAAGTGAGGAACGCCGGGTGAGTTCCATTTAAATCTGTTCTATATCCATGTCATTTGCATGTCCGAACTTGTGTTTTGATCACTGCTTCTTCATTCGAGGTGAGTGAGCACTCCACACGAAATGCATGTAGTAATACATATCACCCGCTACAACAGCATGCTAAGGCGCTGTACTGATGGTCCATGTATTATCTATTTAAATCATCATTAGTTAGAACACGAGAAACATGAACCAAAGATGATTGTCGCTTTGATTGGCTATCCATTTCAAATCCATCAAGTTTAACAAGCCATTGATACTGACCCTGCCAAATTTAGCATGAGAAATTGGTAGAAGCCAAATGCCAGATCAAGTTGTTTGCTGCTCGTGAGCCAGTAATGTTGTCTGTATTAAGTTAGTTCAGTGAGCATGAGTTGACATGGATAGAAACTCTAGTAAGGATAGAAAACCAATCGGTCAGTTGGTTACTGAAACTTGAGTGAGAAATGTTATTTATGTTAGCTATAGTTTAGCATGGGTGACTCCGTGAAAATATAAACAGAAGTGTAATGCCAGTGGAACGGACAACTATGCAAATGTATGACTACACTTGTTACCCACACCTGCTCCCATTTGACCTCAGTGTCATGACACCACGTTAGACACACCTACTCCAGGTTTGAGTTTCATGCCAGAGGCATATCCGGTCAATTGTCAGTGACTCATACACAACTTTTTCATCCAGTTTAATGCTAGAGGCTTATCCAGTCATGTCAGTCAGTGACTCATACAACGTTTTCATCCACACTAGCATGCTCAGTTCCGGCGCTAGCTATATTTAACTAGGTCACTTGATGTGTTACGAACCTTTTTATTTGTTTCTATTTGGTAAAGTTATGTAAATGGCGTGATTTGTTGAAAATGAGATAGTCGTCTGCGACAGCCTTTCTTAGTGTTTCATTTTTTTTTTTTGAAGAAATTGGAGGGGCCGCAGCCCCTACAGTGATTTATTAAAAAGGAGAGAAAAAAAACAGGTCCTTACAAAGAGAATTAAGGAACAAAAAAGAAACAAAGAAAAGAAACAACAAAAAATGAAGCCAGGCTAAACAAAAGCTTGTATCCATGAAAGTTACTGTTGATGAAGACTCTTTGATTCTAAACAGGAGCAAGTTCAGTTCTCTCCTGAAAATCTGCTTGGCAAGAGGGATTGACGGTTGGATGCCTTCAAAAATGAGCTTATTTCTGATCGTCCAGATGGTCCAACACAAAATGATGATTGTTGGCATAAAGAATTGGGATTGCAATTGATCCTTGATCTGAGGGATGGCATCAAACACATAGGAACTGCTTGGTGCCTGAATCTGAATGAACTGCCAGCATTGACAAGCAAATGGACATTGAAAGAACAGGTGCTGACAGGTTTCTTCAGTGCTGTTGACGCAGAAAATACAGTCATATGAGTCAAGTGCCATGTTTCTTCTTTTTAGAATATTCCTTGTGCTTAGTCTGTCACTGATAAGCAACCAGAAAAAGACCTTGTGTTTGGGTTGGCAAGGGGATTTCCATAGCCATTTGTAGGAATCATGTACTGGTTGGTGACCCATCAGGGTTTTGTATGCTTTAGTTGATTTGTACTTCTCCCCCCAACTGTACTGCCAGGTATCAGAATCCTGGGTCTGAGCTATGTTCTGAATACACAATGAAAGCTGCTGAAACTGCTGAAAGGCTTGTTCTGAAAGAGGCAAGTGAAACAGATTTGTGAGGGTTGAAGTGTTCAAAACTTTCCTCATGGAGATGGATTGTTTCTTGGCAAAAGAAAATAGTTCAGGCAATTCCCCCCATTTGTCTTTCCAGAATAGTATAGACTCATCACTTTTAAGATGTGGGGTAGCCATGTCTTTGAAGGTCTGCAGATTTTTCATGTTGTCTCTCCACCAGAAAGATCCTTTCATTGTATGGCCCGGCAATGCTCCATTTGTATAATACTTCTCCCAGACCATCTGAACCCATGGGATGTCCCTTTTGTTGAAGAATTTGTCAAGGTTTTTCAACAGTAGGGCCCTATTCTGCTCTTCAATATTGATAATTCCCAGACCTCCCTCTGCCTTTGCTTTGTATATCATTTTCCATGCAGCCTTAGGTGCTTTTCTTGCATTTGTTTTGTTTCCTCTCCAGAGACAATTTTTCCTAAAGGTGTCAATCCTCTTGATCACAGTTTTAGGAATCTGTAAGGTGCACATATAGAAGGTTGGCAGGGATGACAGAACAACATTAGTAACCTCCAACCTTCCAGCCTGAGTTAGGAAACTAGAAATGGTTCCCAATCTCATTTCACATTTGTTGAGCAGGGGGAGGTAATCCTGAATCACTGGCTTTGTGAGGCTAAGGGGGAGCCCCAGGTAGGTGAAAGGAAAGGATCCTTTGGAGCAACCAAAGGTGTTTGCTAGGAAATCTAATCTCTGAGCAGACAGGTTGATAGGCAGCATCATGGACTTTCTTAGGTTGAGCTTGAGACCAGTAGCTTTAGAGAAGGTGTTGATGATGAACTTGAGAAATAGGAGTTGTCTAGAATCACCCTCCATAACAATTAAAGTGTCATCAGCATATTGAATTATGGGGAAGTCTGTGTTTGTTTGCATTGGTATTGGAAGCTTGAGTAACCCCATCTCTTTACCTTTGTTGACAAGGGACTGCAGGAAGTCTGTAGCCAACACAAAAAACAAAGGAGATAGGGGGTCTCCCTGTCTTACTCCCCTCTTGCAATGAATAGTTTTCCCTGGTGTGCCATTCAGGAGGATCTGTGAGGTGGCTGAAGAGAAGAGATTTTGCATCCAGTTGATCCATCTATTCCCAAAGCCTTTGCTCTTCATAACTTTTATAATGGCCTGGTGCTCCATTTTATCAAAGGCTTTTTCAAAGTCAAGCTTTAGGATGACAATTTCCTTCTTTGAGTGATGGCATATGTGAATATATTCAAAGGCCCAAGCCAGACAATCTTGGATAGTTTTGTGTCTTATGAACCCATATTGATTCTTGTGTACCAACTTTGTAATTACCAGCTGTAATCTGTTAGCCAGTAGCTTAGTCAGTAGCTTTAGAGAGGAGTAAAGCAGGGAAATTGGTCTATAATCATTTACTGTCCTGGGGAAGTCCACTTTGGGGATGAGAGTGATGGAGGAGGTGTTGATGCTTCTGAGACAGACAATATTGTTGAAGAAGTCACTGCATAGCTTGATGATATCTTCCCTGATTACCCCCCATGATGCTTTCAAAAACTCATTGGTGAACCCATTTGGCCCTGGAGATTTGTCATTAGGTAGCAATCTGATGGTGTTCTCAATTTTTACCATGGAGAAAGGCTACTCCAGGTGACCCAGGTCATCCCTTCTTTCCACAAGGACAGCAGGGTCAATACCAAACCTTGTGAATTATGTTTGCCCAGTTTATCCATGTATTCATCCCACAGTATCTTCTCTTTATCTTTGTGTGATGTACTCAGAGATCCATCTTGCTTTTCAATTTGTCACCCCTCTGAGGTTGAGTTCTACATAAATTACATGTTTGTTTGCTGTCCTGGTGAAGCTGCCCGTCCCAGGCAACAAGGTCAGACACCTTTATGTTGTTTTGGAACATAAACATTAATTCAGCCGTGAGTTAAAATAGACAACTAGTTGCGATGCTAAACATGTCTTTTTTCATGTGTATAGATGAATATTTTGAAATGTGTTTTGTTTCAAAGTGTTTCAGATACTATGCTTGGTGATGTTGATATCTGAATATGTAAGTATGTAACACTCACTGAACAAAAAATTGAGGGAAAAAACACTCAATGAACAAGGAGACTGCCTCTTTGCCATATATAAATTTATTTTAGCCCAACAACCTGCTATACTGACCAAACTGAACCTTTATCAGTTTGTTTGTAGGATCCAAAATCCGCAAGCACGTCCCACTCGCCGTGCCTCAGCAAAAAGTGTCAGAACTGAAAACTGAAGCATGGTCCGGCCAGGCGGCCACACGGCTGCATATAGACAGGTGTGGATCTTGTTATTTCCCACGTTCTTTTAGTGTTATTTAGACAAAAAAGTCATCGACCACAGTTATTCAGCCCTCTGGTCCTCCCTACTCGTCGCTGCCCATCTTAATGGTCCCAAGCACATCCGCTTCTCTCTGTTATTCCTAAACCCTAAACCCTAAGCCCAAACCTCAGCTAGGTACTAGCCCTGCTTCTGATTCGGGATCCTCTGGTTTGCCTCCCTGCTGCATGCTTGTGATATGCTATACTCAGTAACGGGCATAACATCTGAATCTCTGCTTGAGGATTGGCACAGCACAAGGTAGACTCCGAGCACGGGCATATGCAGCAGCTACAAACATAATGAGGGGTAAAAAGGTTGTTTTAGGAACAAATACATATATTTAGAGTCCAAAATAGATTAAAATGGACCAAAATCCTATTATAGCTTATGATAATATTTTGGAGTCCTATTTAAGCGAAATCAATGTTAGGAGTCTTATTTGAGAGAAGCCACAATGATTGAAGTCCTATAATAGCCATTTTCTTGGCAGTATTCCCCCATCAATTGGTAACCTTTCACTGCTCAGCCATCTTGATGTTAACACAAATAACCTCACCGGTGAGATCCCTAAAGCACTTGGCAGGTTGGATCAAATCGAGCACCTCCAGCTCTCCATAAACAACCTACAAGGCATGGTTCCCATGCAACTTTACAATTGCTCCACACTTGTTTTCTTTGCATTTGCAAAGAATGACCATCATGGTGAGATTCCAAGTGATATTGGTTTTCGGCTCCCAAACCTACGCTTCTTCCACACTTGCTTCAACAAGTTCAGTGGTCCGATCCCACCATCTCTCCACAACGTTACCAAGATTGAAAGCATGAGGATGTCCAACAACCTATTTACCGGGTCAGTGCCGCCAGGTCTTTACAGACTACATAGTCTGGTCATGTACAACATTGGCTTCAACCGTATCTGACACCACAAGCATCATTACAGACTTAACAACTGGATCAGCTCGAGCACATCATCAACTCGAGAACCTGGGACACAAACACTAATGATGAATGGAGCTATATTTGGGGATCCAGAAGCTTTACAAGCAAGAAAGCTTACAAAACCTTGAGAGGCAGAAATCCAGCCCCACCCATGTTCAAGTGGGCATGGTCAGCAAGCAATCCGGGGAACCACAAGTTTTTCTTTTGGCTCCTTATCAGTGACAGACTAAACACTAGGAATATTTTGAAGAGGAAGAAGATGCAACTTGATGATTACAGCTGCGTGCTTTGCAACCTTAGCACTGAAGAAACTTGGAATGCACTTGTTCTTTGAGTGCCCATTTAGCAGGAGATGTTGGGACAACCTGCAGATTGTGTGGGACCTGTCAGTGAGCCCCATGAACATGGTAATTAAGGCTAGGAGTGATTTCGGTGATGCAATCTTCAGGGAGCTAATGATCACAGGGTGTTGGACGATTTGGACCATGAGGAATAGCATTATCTTCGATGCTGGTCAGAGATGTGAAGAGGCATGGAAGCATAAATTTAAGCATGAACTTGGGTTGGTGTGTATCAAAACCAAACCCCCTAGGAAGGAGAGGCTTGCTCTGTGGAGAGACACGTTTATGTAATTATCTCTGTTTCTTTTCCCCCTTGGGCTTGAAAGCCTTGTAAATTGTTTGTAAACCCATTCTTTCATTTAATTATAAAAAAAGGGGGTCGGGGACTCCCCGACCGATTCGGTCAAAAAGGGATCGCTGCCTGACTCATTTGGCAACCTGTCAAGCTCCCTTGAAAAGCTATACCTTGGCGGCAACAGGATAAACGGTCAAATACCGCAGTCCATAGGAAGTTTAACATCCTTAACATTGCTCAACATGAGTTACAGCCAACTATCTGGGAGTATCCCATCTGAGATAGGTCGTCTCGACCAGCTGACAGTGCTTGGGCTTGCTGGGAAGAAACTATCTGGGCTACTCCCAGCAGAGATTGGACACCTTACCGCACTGACAAGACAAGAGATTAGCAAGAATGAGTTGGTTGGTAGAATCCCAAACGAGTTGGGTCTCCTCCAACGTGTTCTTTCGCTGGATATATCCAACAACAAACTTCATGGGCACATCCCTGCCACCCTCTTTGAACTCAGGAGGCTTAGCTCTGTTCTTAATCTGTCACATAATTCACTTTCTGGAGCATTAACTGATACCATTGGCCAGCTAGAGAATATCATTGCCATTGACCTCTCGGACAATCTGCTCAACAGCAGTATCCCATTCTCGATAGGGCAGTGCCGGAGCCTGCAAGCACTATCCATGAGCAGAAATGCTATGTCAGGAGTGATCTCTGACAGTATTGGGAGTCTTAGAGGTTTGCAAAGACTAGACCTTTCAGACAACAAGTTAAACGGTAGCATACCTGAAAGCCTAGGGAAGCTGCCTCTTCAACTATTAAACTTCTCAGTGAATGACCTAAATGGGTTGGTTCCAAGCAATGGAATCTTTGAGAATCACTCCATCGTTTACCTTTATGGAAACTCAAAGTTGTGCTACTCCTCAAGTTTAGCGTGCTACCGTTCGCAATATTGCTCCCAAAGTCAAAAGAAGCACATAGTGACTGCGGTTGTTGCTGCATCAGTAGCAACATTTTCCATCCTTCTATTGACAATTATTGTTACGTTGAGTTGGTCCAAGAGATATTCAGAGGCAGCGGTGTTAATGTCAGAGCAAATAATCCCCCACTTATTTCATACGAAGAGCTATGTCGTGTGACCAACAACTTTGACCAAGCAAACCTCATCGGGGTTGGCAGCTTTGGTTTGGTCTACAAAGCTACAATACACGATGGAACACCAGTGGCCGTCAAAGTGATAGACCAATCCAAGGTGGGAGCACCAAAGAGCTGGGTTGCACAATGTGAGACCCTCAGAAATGTCAGGCACCGCAATCTCATAAAGCTGGTCACGGTTTGCGCAAGTGCTGATTTTTCTGGCCGTGACTTCCATGCTGTAGTTTATGAACTGATGAGCAATGGAAGCCTGGAGGACTGGATCCACTGCCGTAAACTCCACAAAGATGGGACCGGACTTAGTGCTGAAGAGGTGCTCAACATAGCTATTGATGCTGCCAGCGCGTTGGAGTACATGCACAATGACTCTGGGGGACAGGTTGTGCACTGTGACATCAAACCTAGCAATGTGCTGCTGGATGGAGATATGACTGCAAAAGTGAGTGACTTTGGTTTAGCCCGGTTGTTAGCTTCAGTGCAACCAGAACAACAATCAATTTCCAGTATTCATGGACTCAAGGTCAAGGGTTCCATTGGATATATTCCACCTGGTTGTTACTCATACCGTGCATACTGCAGTCAGTAGTTACTCATTCTGATTGTATTTCAACCCTAAACTTTTGTGTCGTTTCAGAATATGGATATGGGAGTAAACCATCATCAAGAGGTGATGTCTACAGCTATGGCGTAATGCTCCTCGAGATGATCACTGGCAAGAGCCCTCTCGAGCAGAGCTTTGGAGAGGAAATGAATCTCATAAAATGGGTGCGAGATAATTTCCCTCATCGAGCTCACGAAGTGATTGACAAGCGACTCATCAGTACTGCAACTGACGATGCCTCCTCGGAAGAAGGGGTGCAGGAAGGTGACACCAAGCAGCTGCTGCTGAACTGCCTGTTGATACCCATGATGGAAGTGGCCTTATCTTGCGTTGTGGAGTCCCCAGATGAACGAAGCAATATGCATGATTCACTACTACGGTTTGAAGCAAACGAAGGTGACTTTCTTGCGAAACTGCAGGATCGGTAGAGGTTGATACCTACTGTCCCCAATAGATAAAGGGTATCTGAATATCTGATAGCGTACTGATAACTCAGATTTTGTATCTGACTTACACTTCATGAAAAACACACGATGATCATGCGCCGTTAGCACCATATATTTTCAGGATATTGACAAACATTGTACCAGTGAGAATATAGTCTGAATATCGAATGATCTGTAGCACATAAGTGGAGTACTGTACCATTGTCCGATAGGCATACATAGTGCTAATAATGGATTCTCCTTAGTGGACACGCGGCTAGCTCCGCAACCACGATGTGATTTGCATTAACCTACTCCATGGACATAACAAAATGGCATCCTATGCCTTCATTCAATCGAGATGAATGAGCTCACAAAAAAATACATGCACAAGTGATAACCTAAACAGCATGCCAGGTTTAGCAAACAACATGCCAGGTTTAGCAAACAATATGCTAGGTTCAGCCACAGCTATAATTTTTGCTACTTACATCAAGTATCTAGCACCCCTACAACTATTCTCTAACTCAATCCAGCTTTATTCATTATGACAATCTCCCAGTATATTTTTAAGCTAAGTCAATTATTTATATGATGTGGTATTGGAGGAAGCCAAATAATCAACATACTAAGGCCACCGTCATATAAATTTAGTTGACAGTGGCTTAGCTCTACTAAAGCAGCAAGTTCGCTTAGTGCCTTGCTGCACCGTTAGTTCTTGATTTCGACAGTGGCTGAGAAGCTCCGGGAACCTCTCAACAAGCCTCTCAGCAAGCGAGTCAGTGTTCATCGCAGACATCATGCCAAAAGGACATTGTCTGTACACTTGCTAGAGCCACTGTGGCGATTGGCATGTAAATATAGGCAGAAGTGATCTCTAAGCGTTTCCCAATGGTGTCCATGCAGGTTTCCACTTTCCAGTTAGAGATTCAGTGCTTTTGCTGATCATCTGACTTATCAACTGGACGATCATTAGTCAAGTGAGAATGTGAGATATGCAAAAGTATAGCCCTTCAATATATGCAAAGTTACAAACCCAGTTAGCACCAATAGCATACCAGATCACCTGAGTTACAGAAGAACACGAACCCACGCAGAGGAGACTGCATCATAGGATAGGAGAGGCACTAGTATTTGCAACTGCTGAGCAGAAGAAAATAGCATACTCCGCAATTACAAAATCGAGCTGGAGCTTATAGGGAGGGAGTCCACAGTGGCCAACCACAACAAAGGTGAAATGGTCGCTCAGCTGGGTGGACGAGCAGCAATTGATCCACGACCACGAAGGAGGGGAGGACATCGCCACGGGCGGACGGACAGACGTGGATCAAGGACGATGGACGACGGACAGGCCGCGACTTGCAAATAAAGAAGTGCAGCAGATCGCTCCAGACATAAAGAAATGCCGCAACTGGCAATGCTAAAACAGAGGATGAATAATGAATTCCCCCAAAGGGAAAATAGTTGGTTGGTGACTTTGGTGTGTTTGGCATAGCTCTACTTCACTAGTAAAACTTTAGCTGACAGGTGATCTGGTAACATTTCAGCTTTGCCATGTGTTCGCTTAGTGCCTATCTCCACCACATAGCTATAATTTTTTTAGTCACGGTATGGATGCACTTATGTACATGCACAAGCACTCTACTCACAGTAACCATATCTGAAAGACTAATAAATCGATAAATCTCAAGATTGACAAGATCAATGCATACGTCTTAGTGTTGCTGGACATGCTACTACCACTAAAAATTAAAGAAAAATGCAATAACACGTATCAAGTTGAGAACTTGAATATGTGTTGGTTAGGTCCGTTTAGTTTGCCACCACATAGCTATGCCTACACTTGCGAGCTGTGAGGACATAGTGAATGTGGTGAGAAGTAAAAGGAACCAAACGCTGATTCGAGTGATTATCATCGAGGCGTGACCCATTGTAACGGAAAATTTGCAATGAGAAACGTTGCAAGAAAGATTGAGAACAAAGGAACGATCACTGCATGGAAAAAAATGTTCTGATTGCATATATCAGTCCATGGAGAATAACAGCTTTGAGTTTGAGGTTTCTAGCAACTGCGGTCCAAATTTAACTGTGATCCAAGAGCGAGCTATGATATGAACTCTTTACATTAAGAAGAATGTGATTCCTCCCGATCGCGGAAAACCCCCCGAACCCTGACTACGCCAGCGAGGGGATTTTTATTACCCCCAGCTCGAAATTCGCTCCCATGGGGATTCGAACTCAGGACTTGAGGGGTGCCGCCGGAAACCTCTAACCGAACGCGCTGCCGTCATTCGTCACGAGTTCACCACACACGACATTCCTGACGCAAACTTCTGCTCCCCCGTGAGAAACGGATCTGCTCCCCACCGCGCTGTCTCCAACTTCCGTTCCCCACCTCGCCGCCGCCGGAGGGACTGCTCGGGAAGCTCGCGCAGCCCCCATGACGGCGGCGGCGGGGCTCTCTGCCCAGGTGTGGGTGCGAGCACCTCCCTCCCCAACCCCCCTCCCCCCCCCCCCACCCCCTCCACCTCCAACCGTACATCCTCTTCGGCGGCGAACGACGGCGGTGGGGGGCGGACTCCTGTCCTCGGTGGCGGGATCTGGTCCCCGTGGGGCGGCCTGCCCGATGGTGAAGGCTGATCTGGCTCGCGCCTCGGTGGGCTGGTGCGGACGGCGGCACCGTTTGGTGGATGAACGGACTCGGCGTACCCGCACCGATGAAGGGGTCTAGCGGCGGCGGGCCGATCTGGGTATCTCAGGCCTGGATCTGTCGTCTGCTACCCCCTTCTTGGTGCGGGTGGTGCTCCGACGATGCGGACTCGGGCAGGCTTTGCCTCAGGTCGGGAACATTTTCCCTGGCGGCGGCTTGGGGGGTCGATTTGGACTCCCGGGCACCGGATAGGGATGACAGGGTTGGCACCGGCCATCTCCAAGCCGTCCAACCCGCCCTCCCACAGACCACGTCGCTCCCAGGCGGCCCGTAAATCAATGTCGATGTACACATCAAAGGACACCGTCGCCCCCTGATTTCTGCTGCCTCGCCGCACCTGGTGAAGACCCTGCCGATCATCTCCGGCATCTGTTGTATGTAGATTCGGCTTGGTTGTGCTTTTGCAGGACTTTGGATTACGGGTGAAAACCATGCCTGGCGGTGCTAGGCCGGCGGCGATGACGCAATCAACGTCATCTTCCCCCTTGGAGGCGTCGCTGTAATTTCCTCTTCCTTTCGTTGATGATGGCATCTGCGGATGTCATTTACCTTCTTGAAGACATCCATACAAGCACACCTACTCCTAGCCATGCCCTGCACTGCGACACTTGGGACTCAGCTGCAGCGTCAAGAGCAAGCCAAGGACGCCCTCTCGGATCAAATAGAGGGTCGAAGCATTTATCGTTTGTTGTAATGTCCTGGTCAATGTATAAGACTATGGCTTTTCTCTCTTTTGTTTTTCTATCTTTTTGTAACAATTGACTGTGTACATCCCCGGATGTAGAGGCCGGATATTGAAAATCCTTTATCGAAAAATGAACTCTTTACACCGGGGTGATAATATTGCCGCTTCAGTCAACCATTGGACGTTCAATGGAACAACAGATGTTATCCTTGCATCCCTCAGCGATCAATTATATTTGACTGCTTATATAAAGCATCACTTATCAGCAAACTGGTCAAAGCTAATGGTTATTGTGGGGTTACCTTTTGTTACTACGATGCAATTTGCATTAACCTACACCATGGTACAACAAAAAACTGGCATCTTATGCCCTCATTCATTCGAAATGAATGAGCTCACACAAAATACATGCACGGTAACCGAAACAACATGCTAAGTTTGGCTCCATTTGTATCTTATATATACACTAAGTCTTTTAGTGACAAATATAACTTATGCTACTTACATCAAGTATCTAGCACATCTACAACATTTCTAAACCCAATCCACAGCTCTATACGTAACATATATGTTATGACAATCTTCCCATATATTTCTAAGCTACATGAATTATTTATTCGATGCGGTATTGGAGGAAACTAAATAACAAGCTGGTGATTTCTACTAAAGCTTCTAATGGGCTCACATCCAAACCACAACCAACCTCAAACCATAAAAGTATAGCCACCTCACCAAACCACTCTAGTCCATATACATATGCTCACAACCTACACAAATCCAAACCGCTTGGTGATGAAACCCAAACCAAAACCACATCATGGCTTCAAACTAGTTCCCAAACCATTTCAACACCCATCCATTCCAATGGTCGAGCGCAGTACAGCTCTCTGCGACAGCATGTGATGTTAGTGGACATTAGCGGAGCTGCCACTGAGGCAACCACAAGCCACAGTTGTTCAAGTCCATCTACATGAAGCCACCAACTCTGGGAAGACTGATCGCCTAAGTGATGGCAAACGAAACCAGTGTGTTCTTCTTCTATGACAATGGAGCAGAGATCATGTCCAAGTTGGCTTAGGGAGAGTCAAAGCAACCTTAGGAAGGTATTCCAACAAACACGCTGATCTCGTTCGGAGGCATCCTCTCCATCGATGTGGGGAGGCCGGAGGCGCATCCATGTGTGGAGTCCAGAGGCACATCATCGTGCAGCTGCACACACTCATGGGCGGGCTCATACACACGTATGCCATCGATGTGGGGAGGCCGACGAGGTGGACGAAGAGCTCCACAGCGAGCGATCACGGGAGACCACCTGCAAGTTTAGACCAAACCGAAGTCCAAATCAAACTCATCCTAACACAACCCGTTACCACCTTTAATTTCAACCCATACCGAACACAATTTTGTTGGAATTTGATATGTATCAACAACACTTGCCAAATATAATCTGAACAGAATCCTCGAGCAACTTAAAAAATCAGCACAGCTATGTACTGAAGACTTGTCATGTTTTTTAGCTAAGCGCAGTGCAATGTTGCGGTGCCTTCCTGTGTATTTACAAAAAAAACATAAATAAACAAACTCCAAATACATTTACCTAGTTCAGTTTGTCATGTCTCAATACGGTGTTCATTTGCCAACATTGGCATCCTAGAAACAAATTCATTCCATTCCACCTAACGAGTTCAGATGGAATGCATGTGAGTACTATACAGTAATAGAAATTGCAAATTTGCAATCCTATGCATATTTCCAACTTCCAGGCTACACGAATTAAGAAAAAAATTTGTGATTTCCAAATCCCATTGTTGCTATCCTTGGGAGATCTGACTAGATAACGATCCTTTGACTGTCAACAGGAGCGTCAGGTGAGAATGTGAGATGCAAAATAATAGCCGCACTAGGGATAACAGAGCACATGAGCAGCAGCAGAAACGAACCAACAATGAGGAGACAACAGCATTTGGATTTTGTAGGGAAAGAGTCCACAGTTGCCCAGCGGACGAGCAGCAATCGATCCGCGATGGAGGATTGCACCACGGGCAGACGGACGGACGCGGATCCACGACGGTGGACTATATTGGACTTGACGTGCACTCACGCGGACGTGGCTTGTGACCGTCAGCAGTCAGCACCGACTAGAGACAGGTGGACGGGGGCGGCGGTGGATTACCGAACTGACACGTACGACTGGCAATGCCAAAACAGTGAGGATGAATTCCCCAAGGGAAAATAGTTGTATCCTGACTTGTGAGCCGGTTCGGATTAGTCTGACGTTGACCCCAGACTTTAATCTGATTCCATGTTATAACTTTAGAAATTTGAGAAAATATAATCCCTATATATACTACTTAACACAAAACATCAAGGTTCATCACATTGCTTTCTAATACTCCAACCTTAGCTCTGTCACAAGCATGCCCAATAATGACGTACAAGTTGCATGTACTTGTGATCATGAGAAAATTTCCCTCCGAAATTGGGTGAAATGATCAGCTCAATGAATCAATTTTTGATAATATTAAAATCTATTGTGTTTTTGCTCTGTTTCCAGAAATGAGCCCATTCCCTCTGGTGGATGTTCGATGGATCAGCTGATTTTATCCATGCACATCCCCTTTGGTGGTCAATTACATGACTTCTAAAAGCATCACTTATTGTTTTTTTTTTTTGAGACTTAGCTAAGGGTTGTTGTGGTCTTACCTTTTGTTACCACGATGCAATTTGCATTAATAACCTACACCGTGGACACAACAAAATGGCATCCTATGCCTTCATTCATTCGAGATGATTGACCTCACACAAAATACATGCACAAGCTGGCAACCTGAACAGCGTGATAGGTTTAGCTCCACAAATTCATATCCCATATATATTTAGTGAGGCTTTCAGTGACAGATATGATTTCTGCAACTTACATCAAGTATCTAGAACCCCTACTACATTTATAAACCCAATCATGCTCTATACATAGCATATATGTTATGGCTATCTCCCACTATATTTCCAAGATATATGTGAACTATTTATTCCATGTGGTATTGGAGGAAACCAAATAATGAACTGGTGATTGCTAATAAAATTTCTAGTGGGCTCACATCCAAATCGAAACCAACCTCAAACCATAAAGCACAACCACCCCTCAAAACCAGTTATAGTCCATGTACAAATGCTCATAACCTACACCAATCCAAACTATTGTGTGATGAAAACCCAAACCAGCACAAAACCATGGCTTCAAACCAGTTCTCGATCCATCTCAACACCCACACATTCTAGTCGTCTAGCGCACAAAAGCTCGGGGAGATGGCATGCAAAGCGTTGAGCTTAGTCAAAAGCCACAGTTGTTCAAGTCCATTGTCATGAAGCCGCCAAAAGGGATTATTTTGTACGGACCACATGCATGAAGAAGACTTTGATCGCCAAAGTGGTGACGAAGTAGACTAGGCTAGCACATTCTTTTTCTACATTAATGGACCGGAGATCTTGTCAATGGCTTAGCGAGAGCTAAAGCAACCTTAGGAAGGCATTCTAGTAGGCCAAGAAGGCATCATCTCCATCGATTTGGAGAGGCCAAAGTTGCATCATTTCCGAGCTACTGACACATGGATGGGTTCAATGCATGTGTAGGTCATCGTCATGGGTGACATAAACCACCCCAATTGTTACAACTCGATTTGGCATTCCCTGTTGTTATAACTCGCTGCTTCCCGTGTTACCAAAGGTGTTCCATGCTTTCTTGTTGGTGCAGCAGTAGGGGCTGGATTTCTCGATTTGGTTTTTGATCTTGTTTCAACTGCGATAACTTTTTTGTTTCTTTTGTATTTTGTTTTTGCTTTTTAGTCGATGTAATCCTTTTATTTCTTTTTTCCATTAATCTATTGTTTCAGTTCGCAATCTGTTTTTGTTTCATATTTTTTTCAATCTTTGTTTCAGTTTTTTCTAAATCTCTTTTGTTCTTTTTTCTTCAGTTTTAATCATGGAAAAAATAGCCCGCTATTTTTGCCGCTATAGCCCGAAATAGCTTGAAAAAAAAAAAATTGTGCCGCTATTTGCGTTCATGCACAATTTTGCCGCTATTTTGACGCTAAAGTCCGCTAATTACGGTTTATAAAACGCTAAACACCTTGGCCTTAGCTCGCTATTTAAAATATGGGTTTTAATCTGTTTTTGTTTCAACCACACAATTTCTGGTGTTTCAATTCACGTTTTAAACTGTTGCACTAATTTTTTTGTTCATTTGTTTCATGTGGCTTGTTTTTTTTTATGTTTCAGTAGCGGTTTTTGTTTCATTTGTTTCCCCCTTTTTGTTTCAGAGGACGCACCGGTCATGTTTCAGGCCGCAGCGGCCACGGAGAGGAGCAGGGGCCGTGTGGGCCGCCGACGGTGGGTGGGCTGATTTGTTTGGCGCTGGGTGCAAGCGGTATGCTTGTTGCGGGGGATGGCGGAGGTGGCCGTCCATGCATGTTGGGGGCGGAGGGGCGTTGGCACCGTTCTAGGCATGGTTGCACGAGGGGGTGCGTTCTGGGGGCCGAGTTGGGCCGTGGGGGGAGGGTGTCCTATCGACAGGGTGTCCTATCGACAGGATGTCCTAGCGCTTGTACTAACTGACTTGACATGCACTCACGCGGCCAAGAGGATCTGTGGGCGGCGGCCGAATGGAGACCAGCAGCGACTTGTGGCGGCAGAGGAAGGGAGCCAATACGAGCGCCAGCACCGACCGGAGATGGGTGGATGGGGGCAGCGTCGGATCACCACTGACGTAAGGAACTGTCATGACTGGCAATGCCAAAAAAAAACAGAGGATGAATTCCCCAAGGGAAAATACTTGTATCGTGACTAGGGTAGCCGGCTAGACTTTAATCTGATTCCATGTTATAACTTTAGAAATTTGAGAAAATATAATCTCTGTGTAAACTACTTAACACAAGACATCCAGCAGGTTCATCACATTTTGCGTTCTAATGCTCCAACCTTAGCTCTCTTGCAAGAATGCCTAATAATGACACGCAGCATGTGCTTGTGATCATGAGAAGTATTTTCTCTCCGGAAATTGGATGAAATAATCAAATGACAAGCTCAGTGAATCATTTTTTTATAATAGTAAAAACTATTGTTTTTCCTCTCGTCTCCAGAAATGAGTCTTCTTCCTTTTTTTATGTAATTATTAAGTCACTATTTTTTTAACTGACAAAACAAACATTCATGTCCATCGATGTGAGGAGGCCAGAGGTGCGTCGTCGCCCAGCTGCTCACCGTCATGGACGGGCTTAATGTCCATGGACATCATTGTCATGGGTGTCATCAACCACCCTAAATAGCATCAACCCCACCCTCAGATAGTTCGGCAGGTTTGACCATGAGATTTTTTTTTTTTTTTGAGATCACACCTAAGCACGTATTTCATTAAGCAGAAAGAGAGTTTCGTTCGACCATGAGATTGACATTGGGCTAGTAGATGAGCATGCACAACAAGAATATGAAGGTCAGCATAGAGCTCGAGGCGGAGAATTAGGGGGGGGGGGTGGCATATTGTAGACTAAGCCCAAAGTCCAAAGAAAACTCATCCATTGGCTAATGCCCAACATAGCTTGGTTGGAATTTGATATGCAATCCACTTGCCAAATACAATCTGAACAGAAGTCGTGAGCAACCCATAAAACCATCACCACATCAAGGCCGATTATATCTTTGACTAAAAATGAATAAAGTGCGAACACATGCCTAGTTTGTCTGCTTTGTTCATGCCTCTATACAGTGTTCATTTTGCCAACATCCACATCCTAGAAACAAATCCATTCAAGTTAAATGAGTTGCCGTGTTTTGCAATTTCCATTGTTGCTAACCTTGGAGATTTGAGTAAATAATGATCCTTTGACTTATCAACAGAGTGGCTGAGCCCTTCAGTATATACAAATCCAATTAGCACCAAGTCACCCATAACAGAGCACCTAAGATGAACCCACACGGAGACAGAGGAGACGTACTGCACCGTACGAGAGGAGACGCACTACTAGTTGCAATTGCAACAGGAGAAAAGAAAACAGTAATCTGTTTCCATGTCACTAACTTTATAAATTTGATTAAATATAATCTCTGTATATGCTATTTAACACACAAGCATCCTGTTCATTAGATACTCCAACCTTAGCTCTGTCACAAGCATGCCTAATTAATGGTAAGAAGTTGCTTGTACTTGTGGCCATGAGAAATGGACTTTCGATGTATCAGTAGTCTTTATCCATGCATCCCGCTGGTGGTCAATTTTTTATTGCTATATGAAGCATCATTTGATAGCAAACTGATCAAAGCTAATGGTTGTTATGGTGTTACATTTTGTTACCGCGATGCAATTTGGGCACAACAAAATGGCATTCTATATGCCTTCGGTCATTCGAGATGAATGAGCTCACACAAAATGCATGCACAAGCTGGTAACCCAATCAACATGCTAGGTTTAGCTCCATTTATATGCTATATTTATATACATTTAGTAAGGCTTTCAATGATGGATAAAATTTCTGCTACTTACAGCACATATATATCTAGCACCCCTTACAACATTTCTAAACCCAATCCAGCTTTATACATGACATATATGTTATGAGAATTTTCCACTATATTTCTAAAGTATTCACTCGATGTGTCATTGGAGGAAGCCAAATAACCAACTAGTGACTTCTACTAAAGTTGCTAATGGACTCAGATCCAAAACGAAAACCATCCTGGAACCATAAAAGCATAGCCACATCATAAAACCAGTCTAGTCCATGTCCAAATAAATAATAACAAACTCCATCAGTCCTAACCAACCGATGGTATGTTCAGCACCAATCATATCTTTGTCTAAACATGGTACAGTGTTGTGGTATGTTCATGTTTATTTAAAAAAAACAAAAATAAACAAAGTGCAAAAAAGCAAATAAACAAAGTGCAAACACATTTACTTAGCCATACTTATCTGCATTGTCCATGCATGCGTATGGAGTTCATTTCCAACATTGGCATCCTAGAAACAGACTTGTTCAAGTTAAATGAGTTCACATGGAATGCAATGCAAGTACACCAAATAGGCAGAGTTAAAGGCATAGTAAATTAGTAATAGAACTCATAATCCTATACATATGTCTTCCAAGCTACCAGTGGTTTTTTAAGATCTGGTCACCCAAGAGTTTGCAATCTTACATGCGCGAGGTGCCCGAACTCGACGAGTTTCAAAAACTCAGAAACTAATTACTCACTACATGCATGGCCATGTTCCAGGTGATCTTTTCCCTCAGCTCTTCAATCACAGCAAGAGGAAAAACAGGACAGTGGCGGCAGCACTGCATGACAATTCTTGGGTTCGGGACGGTTGATTACAACATGAATGCTCAGCTGATCTCGCAGTACCTAGACATGTCAGAGATGATACAAGTGCTGCCGCTGGTGCACACACTTCAGGACAGGATCATCTGGACGATGTCATCAAGCGGGATGTATTCAGCAAAGTCGGCCTACGACCTGCAGTTCCAGCATCTTGCCGACTGTGATGTGGCCAACTACACCTGGTCCACAAGAGCGCCTCCCAAATGTAAATTCTTCATGTGGCTTGTACTAAGAGATAGGTTATGGACTGCAACTAGACTTTAACTCAGAGAATGGCCCAACGATTATTTCGGTCAATTGTGCATGAGAAATTTGGAAACATCTTTTCACCTCTTTGTGGAGTGCCCGGTGGTCAGATCAATCTGGGCAAGAATTGGTGCTTGGGCGAAGGTTGGGTGTTTTCAGCCGGTAGCATGGGGCAATGCAGTCAGTGTATGGGATTGGTTCCTCCAATTGATGCATACCTTACCGCCAACGATCAAGAAAGGGGCCAAAGCACTACTCACCTTGATAGCCAGGGAAGTGTGGCGGGAAAGAAACAACAGGGTTTTTAGGAAGGAAGCCAAGCCACTGCAGGGAATCATCGAAGCCATCTATGGTCAGGCATCGGATTGGGCAACAGCCGGCAACAAAGAAATTCGGTCTTTGCTCCCGGTGCATGATGGTGTGGCAGGTCATATTTAGTTACAGTTGTATCTCATTTTCATGTAAATTAGCGCTAAGGTTTCCAGGGGTGGCTTAGATCTTGCTTAGGTAGGCTCTGAGCAAAAAGGGGGGAGCGGTGCATCTTGCGCCGGCCAATGTAAAACTTCTTTCTTCTTATCAATGAAAGCCGGAAACGGGTCTTTCGAAAAAAAAATAATTACTCATTACATTATTAGCAATCATTAAGAAGCCGAGATACTTCCCTCCTGCCATCAGCTCAAGGAGCATTCATTTCTAATTCCAGCAACCACTACTCTGACTAATCTGCGTTCCTCTCTGAAAACCATAGCGTTTCTCTGCTTCCAGATTTACCCATATCATTAGGATGGCAAGAGAGTGTGCAGGTTTTGTTCCATTCCGGGTTTTAGCACTGGAGACCATTCTTCCACATCGCTATGTTCAGACCATCCCGATGGATTGCGATTTGGGCAGCAACTCGTTGCAGTTGCAACTGCGGAGCAAAAGAAAACAGCAGGTGATGACATCTTGTAGGGAGGGAGTCCACAGTCTTCAGTGGCCTCGCAGGGGAAGTCGGCCGCAACGAGCGTCAGCAGTACCGACAGCATACGGGTGGACGGGAGCTAGCGTCGGATCGCCCCAGAAGTGCCACGACTGTCAACTGGCAATGCCAAAACAGAGGATGAATCTCCGAAGTGAAGTAGTTGGATCGTGACTTGGTGAGCGGACTGAGGATTAGATTAGTCTAACCTTAACTCTGAACTTTAATATGTCTCCATGTTACTAACTTTAGAAATTTGATTAAATATAATCTCTATATATACTACGTACTTAACACAAGCATCCAGGTTCATCACATAGCTTTCACTCCATTGCATTTCTAATGCTCCAAACTTAGCTCTGTCACAAGCACGCCTAATTAATGACAAGAAGTTGCTTGTACTTGTGGCCAAGAGAAATTTTCTCTCGAAAATTGGGTGAAATCAAATGACAAGCTCAATGATTCTTAAATTATTGCCACTTCAGGAGAGCAATGCACGTTCGGTCGGTCAGTAGACTTTATCCATGCATCCCTCTGGTGATCACTTATTAGCAAACTGATCAAAGCTAATGATTGTTGTGGTGTTACCTTTTGCTACCGCGATGCGACTTGCATCAACCTACACCATGGACAGAACAAAATGATGCCTTCATTCATTCGAGATGAATGAGCTCACACAAAATACATGCACAAGCTAGTAACCCAAACATCATTCTATAGGGTTTAGTTTCATTCATATCGTATATATATATTTAGAATGGCTTTCAGTGACATATATAATTTCTGCTACTTACATCAAGTATCTAGCACCCCTAAAACATTTCTAAACCCGAACCCAATCCAGTTTTATGCATTATGACAAGCTTCTAGTATACTTCTTAGCTATGTCAATTATTTATGTGATGTGGTATTGGAAGAAGCCAAACAACCAGCTAGTGATTTATATTAAAATTACTATCTCGAAGCCATCCAGTGCTAGAAGGGGTTGGATTCAACTAGCAACCATTATGATTGTCAGAAGCTCCGGCATGAAGGAATGAGGACTCATGTGTTCTGTTGTTATCGTTATTGCTGCTTGGTTTTTCATTATTGTAACAAATGAAACTGATATGTAATTTCAATCCAAAGGAATTAACAAAGTTACAGATAAGTACAATTTCAATTGGCCAAGCAGCGCCACAAAACGTTCGGAGAGGAGATGACAGCCCGCCGCCAGTGAAGAGTGGACAGTTCCACAGACCACAGTCCATAAATCCTAGACTTTACTTCTGTTTGGCGCAATTATTTTGAAGGAGTGAATTAGGTTTTTGGCCCTAAAAAACTTGTATTTGGTTTCTTGGCCTAAATTGTGTCAAATTTTGGTATTTGGCCCTGAGTCGAAATTTTTCTGGGATTTTGGCCCTTCCGACCATTCCATCCATAAGTACTGGCAAACATCACTGGGATTGAACGTGAAAAGACCAAAATACCCCATACCCCAAATTCACTCGGGCACTGTCTGCTCGGGCTTGGGGCAGCCGTGCTAGATAGAGGCAGGGGCGCCACTGGACAGGCCGAGGAGGACATAACCCAAAAGGCCAACATGTGCAAAGCTATAACTGCAGAGTGCAAATAGTTGATCTTCCCAATCAGACGTCGGCAGCGAACAACAGTGAACGAGTCAACAGGCAGATTACGGGATCCCCGATCAAACACGTACGGCTAGAAGCATGGCCATAGCGAGTCAGCGACGTGCACGGCTGTGCGGTACGAGAAAGGAACGTGCATGCCCCAGGCCCAGCTGAGATTTAATTTGTGCTGCGCACTTGCATATACGTGTTTGGTTTGGATTATATGGTGGATGACCTCGACGTGATCGTCCACGGTTTCGAAAAGGTGATGGGTGCTGATCCCCTGTTTGCGGCTGCGCTCATTCCTTCGCATTGGTGGATTTATATGCATTTAAAATGGCCATTGTCATGTCATGAGCAAATATATAAAAAAAATTATACTAATTTTGGAAGATTAATGATAATAGACAGTCTGAGTAGATAGAAATATTTAATTTTGTTTCAGGGATAAAAATGTCATTTTACCTTGCTGTTAACACCGTCAACTTGTCAAACTAATGGAAGTGCCAAATTCTCAAATAAAATTCGATCCAGAGCAAAATACCAAATTCGACAAAATTTAAGCCAAAAAACCAAGGGCAAGTTTTTTTAGGGCCAAAAACCCAATTTCCCCTAAAAGTTTTTTTTTTTTTTTTTTTTTGCTTCATCTTTCTGACCAGCTTGGAGTGGAGTATGAGCAAATAGTAGGATGAGAGAAATTTTTCTTTAAAGGAAAATACAAGTGATCTGGTACCTGGCTGGTCAGTGGACTGGACTAGTGCGTGGGCCGGATATGTGCTTAGCTCAGTCGGTCCGCTCGCCAGGTGAGCGAGTGGCCGGGCGTGAGTTCGATTCCCTGGAATGGCAACTCGCGTGCCTCACCCGGCTACTGTGTATAGCCTAATAATTTCTAGTTGCCTCGCACGGATGAGCCACTACTATCATATCTCTCAGTCGTGTTCTGTTAGCCTTAGATATAGGTTGTAGATCTAGTTTGCGCACCAGGGGTGTGAGTGTGTCAGGGTGTTTGCGTTGTGGTGTGCGTTAGAGCATCTCCAAGAGTTAGGCAATTGGAGTTTGGCATTTGAGGCAATTTGCAACTCTCTAAAGGAAAATGGCAAGGCTAAAAAGTTGTGATCTCCAAGGGTTATGCATTTGCACTTGGCATTTGAGGGAATTTTGGGCATGCGAGAGGGACATGCGGCGAGAAAAAGTCGCGGGAGGGGGGCGAGAGAAACGTGGACCGAGATATCTTGCCGGACCGCTTGGCATATATGCCAACTCTTGAGCTCTATTTATCAAGTTAAGGAAAATGCAAAGGCTAAATGCAAAACCATTGGAGGGGAGTTTTTAAGAGTTTTTGGCGAATTGGTAAATGTAAAGGCTAATTGCATAACCTTGGAGATGCTCTTAGTGTGTGAGTGTGTCAGGGTGTGTGCGTTGTGGTGTCAAAGGTTGAGGCAATAAAAAAAATGGTGTGGGCTGATATGTGAATGGGAATGTGGAGCAAATTGTGTGTGCATGAATGGGCTTTTCACTCTGATGTTATGCGGGCCATAGACAATTATCTGGGCCAAGCAGGGCGGGAGCCTAGTTTTTCGTAGTTCCACACCAACACCAATCCTACGTCTCCTATCTCAGCAATTCGGGTTCCATGAGTTGTGATTTTAATTTTACCTCATTTGGCACAAAACGGCACCAAAAACATCTAGAAGCCTGTGGTGGAGCCATGCCAAATGACCTCGATCTGGTTCCATGTTACTAAGTTTGGAAGTTGGGCGATTTGAGTAGTACTCATATTCCTATAACACAGGCATTTATGTTCATCACATATCTAGCACTTCATTGCGTTCCTAATACTCCAACATCATTAGCTCTATCGCAAGCATGATAATGACAAGTTTCTTGTACTTGTGATCATGAGACATTTTCCTGCCAAATTGGGTGAAATCAAATGACAAGCTCAATGAATCTATTTCCGTTCGAGCATAGGTGCACAAACTGATGGTAATAGTGGAGCTTTGGAGTTGGAGACAGTTTTTTAAAAAGGGAAAGTGGCAACAGAGCATTGAAGATTTGAAATGGGACAAATGCACGGTTCTGTTTTTAACTGTGTCATGTATGTACATATCCATTTCAGTCTTGCCATTTTCGTTTAGTGCCCCATTTCCACCACATATACACAAACACTCTACCCACAGTGACCATCTTTGAAAGACTAGACCGAAGATTAGCAAAATCACTACATGTGTCTTAGTGTTGGCGGGCATGCTACTACCACTAAAAGGTTCAAAAAAAAAATGCAATCACACGTATCAAGTTGAGAACTTGAATGTGTTGGTAGGTTCGTTTATTTTGCCACCTCATAGCTATGCCTATACTTGTGAGCTGTGAGGACACAGTAAATGTTCTGATTGCAGATATCAGTCCATGGAGAATAACAGCTTTGAAGTTTCCAGAAGCTGCTGTCCAAATTGAACTAGTTACTTGTATAGTGTGATCCAGGTTTGCAAAGCGAAGATTTATTTTCTGGGCATGATTCCTTATTACCACAGATTATGACATGCCACAAGCTGCCCACCATGCAAGATCAGAAAGATTTGCCACACCATCACAAAGCAATGACATTGCTAGACATTCTATCAATCTGCAGAGACTGGGCAGCATTGCTTCCAACTTTTGTAGATCTAGAGGTTCAATTTCCAGGACGAAGCACCAGGCATGTTAGGGACAAGATCCCAGTCAATGCTAGTTTCCAGCATAGTTCTACACTTCTACTCTTTGTTTATGATCATAGCATGCCACTACATCTACATTGCAAGACTGCAATGATGCAAGGCAATTATGGAAATAATTCACCACAACATCAAACTTTCAATAACCAGTATAAAAATATCTCCCACAAAGTTGCAACCATCCAAACAACAAAGCGAGGCAGGCTATCAAATGATATTTGCTCGCATTTCATCTAACGATCGATCAGGCACCAAATTGGCCGGTTACATCCCTCATGAGTTAGCAAACATTAAAACTCTAGGCTCTCTAGGTTTGTTACAATAGCTACATCAATAGGTTTACACAACACACAAAAACACAAAGCACACCGCGACGAGCCATAAATAATACATGGCTGCAGTGGGGCGACTCTACATGGCCCCTGCGGGCTGTGAGGACTAAACGACAGCTTTGCTAAGAAAAAACACTGATTGATGATGGGTGTTGTGGTTAGATAAGAAACACCTCATCTCATCTTTGTCACTTTCCTCACCACCTGTCTCTCACCTAGTGTTAGCCTCCGGTTTGTGGCTGCCTCCCGCATAGTTCCCATTGCTGTTATTACTAGATTTCTTGTGGAGCTGACCCTCATCGTCATGATGCTGCACCTTTGGTGGGTCGATGCTCATTCCCAATGTGGTCGTGACACTTGGTCCCTGGGAGTGAACCATTCCACCCTTAGCAAGTATGTTAGGTTTAGATAATTTGACATGACAAGAAATTATGTGAAAGAAGTAGCATCACCACGTAATGATGAAAAAGGATAGCAAAGCTCATTGTGCTCACCAATAGACGTGAATTTTCTGCTTCCATGTCTTGGCAAGCCTTCTTGAGGTTGTCAAGTTCTGCTCTGAGAGCACTATTTTCAGTTGTTAGGTCAGCTACCTTCCTGGCTAGTTCCTCACACTCTTGCTGAAATACGAGACATGGTAAGTGTGAATATTATTTCATAATCATAAGCATATATTTTAAACATATATAAAGACAAAAGAATATGAGTTTACTACAAGGTATGAACGCAACAAGTAAGGAATCGGCATTTCCATATTCCTTGTACATTCAAGGTTTGCTCCACAATTAACATATACTATATATTACCGTTATATGTGTATCAGGGGGGACAGTAGCTACTAAATGGTAGGCACCTTAGATTACATACCTAATTTGACATTATATGTTCTATAGCCCGTGTATCCTAGGCACCTTAGATTACGTACCTAATTTGACATTATATGTTCTAGCCCCACCTAGGCGATCCGAACCATGTAATTGGAAATTTTGCATTAGGGTCATAAGGTTGGCTCAACTAGAAACTTTAGCTCGTTGATAAATGTATAAATATCTCGAAGCTAAAAGCTAATACTGTGCTTTCGATACTATTTAACAAACGAGTAAACTTCAGACCAGTGGGCAGCCATAAGAAGACTCAATTCATCCAGTGGTTGATCAATAACATAGTTTAATTGAAATGCATCTCACCAAGAACTTGGTAAACAGCAAGAAATGAAGACGGAAACCAGATCATTTATCGATGACATTTGAGGCTCGAAATGAAATTAGCAAATACAACCTAATAATGACTGCTAGCTTTTCCCTATTTTCAATTGTTACTCACAGGAAAGCATCATACACAATCTTTGCGTTAGTTTTTAAAGTTTTGGGCCATTATAGCAACCAGCTAAGTTAGAGAGAGCAGAAAATACATAGCAAACATGTTATAAAAAGGACCAAAAATGATGCAGTCAGATGAATATTTATATCTCTTTTTGCACGCCTATTGCTATTGGAAACTTATCACTTACATAATGAACATCAAATAAAGCGGCTAAGATTAGGGGCTCCATAGTTTTTGATTACTAGATTGCTTTTATTATTTGATTTACTGTATGTGTCAAAACATATTTCCATGCTTTTGGTTGCCTAAACGAATTTACACTGACAAGCATTCTAAACATGTTGAAAGGAAAAGCATGCCCCGAGCCAGGAATAATTTTTTAACTTCAAGATAAAAACTTCATTCTGTTTCACTTCATCAAACTCTAGCATTCTTTTAGTGCTTTTTTACTTCTTTCCCAGTTGCATGGAGGCGTCGCCTAGGTGCTGAGGCGTACCCCAAGCGCTGCAGGACACCACAGGGTTTTAGTTACGCTATATCGCCTAGGCGTCGCCTAGAAGGTGCCTAGGCATCCAGGCTACCCCCAGCGCCACAGGATGCCGCAACACCTCAAAAACCATGGCATGAATAAATGTTTTCTGGTGGATTATAGATTCTTAATTGTGATACCACATTAAATCCCTCCCGCCCATAGGATTAGTTATGCCCCTCCTCTTAGATCATCATCCTTTAATAAACACAAAAATTCCTGCTCTCATGAGCTGACAGTGATGTGAAAGGAATATCACATAAAATGTACTTCCCCATTTGCTCTGTAATTCATTTATGCTCAGTGTTGCGGTCAATAATGAAATGAAAAGTCTTCATAAATTTAGTTCGTCATGCTAGTTTTGAATCGAAAAGATGGGTGGGTACACAAAAACAAATTTTAGCTAGTAAGTTTGAAGCGCATGATGCTAGTATGAACCATTTGGTACACAGAATAAACTGAAACATATGAAGCTAGTAAGCGCATGACAAGACTAGGCATGTTCTATCATTTCAGGACTTCTAATTAATCTTTGCTACCTCAATTAGTCAATCAGCATCTGCGATTTTCTAAAACTGGCAATGAATAAATGACATGAGGCAGCTGTCAGAGAACCACATAATGTTTTCTGGGTTATGAATCATGATGCAGCACCCGTAGGTTTAGGTATCATTTCCTTGTCGAAAACAATTCCCAGATGCAGAGGCCAAGCAAGCACATTACTTTATTCAAAATAGACTAGTATTAGTTAACCCAAAGCCAATGAACTTTGAAAATCTTTCATGACTCTAATTAAATCTTGGTAGAACAACCAGGATACAGTTAATTTTGGGAAAATTTGGCTCCAAATTGTAATACTATCCTCTAGTGTCCTTGTCTCGAATTACCATGAAAACAGATGTTCACCAGGTTGACAGAAACATGTGAGTATTTGCAGAATGTACACAAAAAACAAAAAAGTATATATAATGAAAATAACTCTCTCCATGGCGTTCTGCAGGAAATGAGGATGTACTGATTCCAGTACTACCTGCTTGCGTAACCTAGATCTCCTTGCAGACTCCCTGTTAGATTGTTTTCGCCTCTCCCTCTTCAATTCGCGCTCATCCTGAAGAAATAAGGAACTTTGATCAAAGAAATAGGTCTGGACAAGGCACAATTATGATCTATATCTTTGCATGACCAAAAAAAAAAAACTCAAGAATCAATAGACATCATATAGCAAGTATGCACATAATAAATCAATTTGAACATGAGGCTAAGATTCAGCAAAGGCCATCCATACCAGTTGAGTACCATCACGTCGGGCAAGTGCCAACCCAGGACTCCCTTCTCCCTGCACCGCAGGAACAGCCAAGGCCGGAGAAGCATTCCAAATGTCCATCCCAATGTTCAGATTCGGGGTGGCACTAGGGAGCGCCGCCCGCCCAGGAGCAGACACTGGGAGCTTCGAGGCAGACCTCCCCTTTGCAGGATACGGCGACTCAACCGCAGCATAGCGCACCATAGCAGCTTGAGACGGCTCACCTGGCAAAACACCAATCTTCAATCACTCACTCCTTTCCGACAGCAGAGGCTGAGGATGACAGAAACACTAACCTTCAGCAGATGTGTTGCCAGATTTCCTCTTCTTGGGTGCAGACGAATCCTGCGGAGAGCAAACATGAACCACAGAAAGCCAGCTAATTATTATTACAAGAAAAACATGGAATTTAAAAATAGCCCCCCTTGTGGCAGAGCAAGTTGCCTGGTACCTTATGGTCAGTGTCATCATCCCTAGTATCCGACGACTCGTCGCTGCCGCTGTCACCGCTGGAAACACACGCAACGGAATTCGAACTGAATTTAAGCCAGAAAAAGGAAAGGGGGAGAAAAGAAATTCAAAACTGCAGGAGCGCTGACAAGGCAACATAGTGAGAGCCCCGGTACTGTACCTCCTGGAGGCGTCGTCGCCGGAGGGCGCCCCCGAGCTGCCCTTCTCGGGCGACGCGCCCTCGCCCTTCCCCTTGCCTTTCCCTTCCGGCGCCGCGGCGGCCACCGGCACCACCGTCGGGACGGCTTCGCTCGTCGGGTAAGGCACGCCCTGCGTAGGAGACAGCAGAGGAGCGAATTCACACCCAAATCGAGGCCGAATTCGGTGGAATTAGGCAGGGGACGAGGAGAGCGGGGGGATGAGGAGGGACGGCGCACTCACCGCGGCCATGGACGCGTGCGCGTAGTACGCCGCGGCGGCGCCCGGGTGGTAGACGGGGAACGGCACCGGCGTGCCGTAGGGCGCCCCCGCCGCGGCCGCCGCCATGAGGTGCTGTAAAATCGAGCGAAGAAACAAAACCCTAGTCAGAACCCGCCGCCGACGGACCCGGAGTCCCCTCCCATCCGCGCTTTTAGAACCTTACCTGCGCCGGCCAGGCGTAGGGGTGCGCCCCCGCGGCGGCGTAGTAGGCCTGCAGCGAGGCGGCCCACTCCGCGTGCGTCTGCGGCGGTACGGCCGCAGCGGCCACCACGCCGCCGCCGCCGCCTGCCGCGGCGGGCGGCTCCGGCGGCTTCGGCTGCTCGTCGGACGACGACGCCATGGGAGGGTCCGGTCCGCGCGGCGCGGGCGCCGAGATCTGGAGGCTCGCTGCTCGTCCCCTGCCGAGCAGCGGTGGCGGTGGGTCTGGGTGTGGTGGGACGCGCGTCGCGTCGCCTGCCTGCCGGCGGTGAGCCTACCGGGGCGGGCGGTGTGGGGAAGCAGCAGCAGCAGCTCAGCAGCCGTCGCTCGCAAAAAGGCGCCTGCTTTGCTAGGGTTCGGTGCCCACCCGCTCGCCCGCGTGTACGCTTCCGCGCGTACCCATAGCACCGCCGCCTCTGACGTGGCGCGCCGGGGTTGGCGGAGGGCCGGCGCGTCGGCCAGCGGGGTCGACACGCGGAGCGCGCTTCTGGGCCCGGGCCCACGCGTCGGTGGGCGTGGGGGATTGGGGCGGGGGACGCGGAGGGGTTTTAGGAAGGGCGGCGGTGGTGCCAGTGTAAGGACAAGTAGTCATTCGGTGGAGGGGCAGTAACAGAAGGGGGTAGAGTGGGTGGGGTGGGGCGCTGGGCCCACGAGTCAGTGGGCGTGGGTGGGTGGCGGAGGGTGCGGACGTGGGGGCTGAGTCGGACGCGACGGGATCCGCGCCGCGCCCCCGCGGTCGGGGAGGACAGCGCGGCACGCACCGAGCGGAACGAAGCGCCCAGAGCGGCAGAGTTGGACTGGGCCTTGGTTGGGCCTTGCGCCGTGCCGCGCGGGCCACGGGAGAAGAGACCGTGGGTGGCTAGAAGACTTGAGACCACGTTCCCAAATCAAAAAAAAAATGAACATTCTACATTTTCTTTTTTTTCAAAAATAAAAACACTACATTTTCTGAATCGAGTTTTGGAGGAACAACAAGCGGTTGGATTGGCACGAAGCATGCGTGTGCCCAAAAGACCAAAAGTTGATGCTGTTTGCCTACTTGGTTACTTTTGGATTCTACTTTGTTTTGTCTTTCTTGCTCTTTTTCCTTCGTTTCCGTGCGAGATGCGACACAGTGGCTTAGTGGGTTAATTTGTGTGTCCAGATCCGGTAAAAGTTGGGTTTGGGTGGGATTCTTCGATCGTGGAAATCTATCAGGGGATGAAAAGTCGGTCGTTTGTTCAAGTAGGGATTGCAACATCTGGAACCTGAAATACACGGTCCCTATAGCTAGCTAAAACAACACTCGTGCAAGTTACGTACGTACGTATGAGTGCTGTCCTTTTCTGGTGTATGTTTTTTGTCGGGGCAATAAGCCAGTAACATTATCTTATAGTCGTTTTCCCCCATAGAAAAATACAATTAATGAATTTTATATACCATAGTTAGTTGTTCGTTCGTATGGGAATTATATTGATTTTCACAAGACATGAATGTCTCCACGGTTGATTTCTAGAAATGAATTTTAGTTGATTTCTTTGAATGTAAACTTAATAATTTTTATATATTTAAGTTCTTTTAAAATGGTGCTGAGTCTACTCATGAACTTACGGTGTGTTTGGTTCTTCGAGGAATTGAACCATTTTAAATGAGGTGGTGCGTCATAATTTTATTCCTCTAAATTTCATGGTTTTGACAATTCGGACCTCAAATCTTCTTTTCCCTTTAAAAATCGATCTAATCTCATGACAAAATTTGTAAAGTGGGTGTGCAACAAGTTTCCTATTAAGATAAGACAGCTCTCTTCATTTATAGGAGAAGATCACCATAGACTTGGAGACCTATATTTACCTTTTACTTTGAAGCTTTGAAACTTAATCTTTTCCAAACCCCTATTGTCCAACACTTCTTCCAACGAGATTTATAGGGAGTTCTAGCCTTCTAGGTGATCCTACCAATCCTAGAGTGCTCCCGTTGTGTGTCTCTATGGCCGGTCTTCTTGGAAGGCATTCATGGGATTTTTAGGCAAAGAACAAGCATCAAATCGTCCTCATCAACCTAGTGGAGACCTACCTTCATTATGTATCTAGGTCATACATGCCCTTAAGAGATCTAGCCCTGCCTATGTTTTGAACGGATTATTGTCAACACGTTTTTGGCAATCTGTCGGGGAATGAAGCAATGTAGATCTTCTAAGATGATTGATGCTCCTATAGATCCAAACAAACTCCAAGAATATCATCAATTTGACCAATTTTTTGAGGAGATTCATAGGATGCTAGAGAAGAGGGCGAAGGCTCGAGCTGTTGCTGGTTTGGAGTTTACCCTAGCATACTTTTCTATTGGCGGGGCGGAGCTGCCAAGAAGATCAAAGACGTCAAGTTTGATCCGCTTTCTACTACTTCATTTTAGGTAAAAACTAATCAACCTCTTCCTGAGTTCTTGTATGACTCATGATGAATGCACTAAGATGTTTGTTGAATATACTAAAATTTGTCCCAACCCAAGCGCAAAGAGAATCTTAGCAAGTTTATTATGGATAGCCATAGTAAAAGGGAGGAAAAAGAGATATCAATTTTCTGTCTTTCCTTGAGATGCATATATTTCAATGGATCATCCTCTGTTGCTAGTCACCCATAATATAGGATGTTGTTTGCTTTTCTCAAGGGACAAATGAGCTATAACCAATATGACCAATTTGAGACATTTGGAACTATTTTATGGTACCTTTGCATAACCATTGGTTTTTACCGCATGAGTCGATAGCAATGGAAAAGCATAGTATGTTCCTTTTGCTCACAATACAGTGTTGGCACACCCTCCTAACACATATTTTAGGAGTTAGCAACCTAATACATTTGCATATACTTCACAGATCAATAATTGAGTCCCATGAGTTGATTCTATAAGACATTTTAAGGAGGAATTGATAAAATGATATTACTAGAAAGTGTTGACATGCATATAAAGTCAACAATATTATTCTAATGCTAAAAGGAAAACAATCAGCCGCTTGTTGTTAGTCATTATTCATACAAAATGTTCATTCAAACAGGCAAAACAATCATTTTAACGGGATAAGCAGATAATGAAAAGGAAACAATGTACCATCGTGTAGTGTTTAAACAATTATAGATGGGTAAACAACTGTTTAGGCGAATAAAGTCAACCACAAATATTAACAGTAAGCCATACCTTTATATCTTGATTAGATGAAAGCTCAAGATATTTGGAAAGTGCCTAATTTTTCTATAAACTCAGTGATGAAAATAATAAAATTAGAAGGGAGCACATTAGTATATTTATTGCTCAATTGGGTGAAGCTAGTACCATGGAACATAAAATAATTTATATTTTTTCACTGTCTCTTAATGGTACTACTTTTTTGTGGTTTTCTTCTTTGTAGCCTTGCTCTATTGTTTCTTGGGCACAACTTGAAGAACAAGTTTCATGAACATCTTTACGACGAAGCTAGTGAGCTCAAATTGTCTAATTTAGTATCGATTGGCTGTGTTAAAAGATTCAAATATTAAAAATCTATGTAGGTGTGGTTCTAGTGTTAGCTTTTAGAACAAAATGAACAAATATGTCACTACTTTTTTTTATTAGCGACTCAAAAAAAAATCATTAATTCACTGATTGCCTTTTTAAAATTCACTTTGGCCGTTCGAATTTATCAGCCAATATATAAATTTTTCTCTCACAATAAAACAACATCAGCCGATTTATCAGCTACATAAACCATTAGGCGAAATGGTGTCGGAGATGTTCTTATGTATTTCAGGGAGGAGAAAAATATTTATGACTCTAATTATGCATACTAGTATCGAGTTAGTAAATCTACTATACTGGTCCAAGTTTATAGCTTCACGTGAGACTAAAATTAAAATAAAACTCATATCAGATTACACTAAGAAACTGATTAAAATAAACTAACCAGGAAAAGGACAAATCCTCACGGGTGTGAGAGCAGAGAGGGTCACCACTGACCACCTTGTGCTAAGCTAAGCTAAGCCTCCTGAGTTCGTGCAACGCTGTCCCCTGCCGCCGCGTCGTCGTCTTCCCCACCAGTCCACCACTCCCCGCCCATCCCCTACTCCCCTAGCTCGATTCAGCTCGCTGCTCCAAGCAGCAGCGGCAGCCCAAGGAGAAGCAAGAAAAGAGCAGCGACCGAGAAGAGAAGCGAGCCGCCACGGCCGCCGCCGCCGCCGCCGCCGGACCGAGCCGAGCGATGGCCATGAGGCACAGGGCGCGGTCCTCCCCGACCTCCCCGCTCACCCCGTCCTCCAGCACCAGGTGACCCACCGCCGACCGCCTCATTGCCCTGTCCCCTCTCACTCTGGCTCCCTGCTGCTACTGGCTTCCAAGATTTGCGGCCTCGCGGGCCCCTTGGGTTTCGTCTGCTGCCAGTCCTCCTCGTTCGTGCGAATTTGTTGGTACCTGATTCCTGATTCCTGACTGATTCATTCGGCGCAAAGGAAGAGGTCTTTTGGCTTGTGCTTAATTTTGTTCTTGATGCTGCTTTGATATGCTGTCAGTCTAAAGAACCTTCCCGGCGTTTAGATTTTTTTTTTTAAAAAAAAATAAAGCGCAAAAGGTCATGGAAATACTTCTCAGTGATGGCTTTGGGGAGCCTGCATTTGCAAGCAGCTGCTACGATTCCTTTGGTCGTTGAACAGCTTAAGATTAGTGAGCGCAGAAAAATGCTTGCGTAACCGAAGAAAACAAAAAGGTCGGGTGCCCCTGTGATATTCGTCAAGATTCTTTTACTGATGTTCGATGCGGATTAGAAACTGAAAAGCGAGATAAGGACGACAGGGATGCGTATGCGTGTGGAGCGTGAACAAGTCAGACATCATCGTTTGGATTTCCATTTCCCTTTTCCTTTATTCAAAAGGATAAAACCGTCACCGAGCGAGATCCCGACGCCCTCGGCGTGCATTGACCGGCGTGGCCCCCATGGAAGATGGTGATCTCAGCACCAAGCACTTGGTGGTGCTCGTGCAATCGGCGTTGACGTTGCCGCCGCCCCACTTTCTGGGTGGGCACTGGGCAGGGGCAAGAAACGCCAGGTAGCAGAAGCTGCTGCCTGATAGGCTGATATAGCACGATTCTGAATTCTGATAGACAGTCTTTGAGATCATGCTGTACTACCTTTTAGTAAATTTTTTTGGGTCTAGCACGTTGTTGTTGTTTTTGTTGAGTGGACACCCACTTTCTTCTCACGGCTCAAGCTTATTCAATCTTCATTCCTCGAAAAAGTTGTGATCTTTGCCCTATCTTTTTTTTATTCTCTCCTAGTGGGGAATCCCTACTAGTAGTAGTTGTGTTGAGCCAATCACTAATTTGAGGACATTATCTATGTTTTTCCCTATGGATAACCATGCCAATTCAAGATTGAACTTTTCTTTTTGTGACACTGAATAGTAATGATCATCACCACCATAGTTCTAGGTCGCGCAGTTAGCATCAAAAGGATACCCTTTTAGCTGCTTTTTTAGCACATCCAATTGCTCATATCATCCACTGAATCAGATAGTGAGTGGCATGAAGATTTTAATACGAAGGCAACTGAGCCAGCTGAGATTATTCAGCCTAATATGAACAATAGCACTATCTATGTTTGCTCTCATGAATTTGTGATTAGATTTGGTGATGGGCGTGATTTGCATTGTGTAAGGCACATGTCTTAACACTAAGACAGTACCACTATAAATGTGTTAATAACTGATAACCAATGCTGTCCCAAAGAAAAGTACGACCAAGCCATCTGTTTAGTGTAACTAACAATTAATTGTTAATAAGTGTACAATCCTAACCACTCATCTAACATGACTTTATATGCACCAAAAAACTTTCTGTTGGGCCCAATAAAATTAATGAACCGGGCATTTATTCATGACAGTTTTTTTTAGGGTGACTGTAACAATCAGAATCACAAGAGAGTTTTTTCTACAAGTAATTAACTGTTTGTATTCTGTTAATTGCAACTTACAAGATGCAGTAATATTAAATAATTCCTCTTATTGGGTTTCTCCAGTTTGTGCTATGTTATCAGTTCATGAACAGAACTTTCTATTTACCTTCAGTGCACACTTCAGATAGCATGGTTTATGTTGAGGACTGCTGAGAAATTTGAGACACATTGTCATCTTGGAACAAAAATTTATGGTTGCACAAACTCTGATCCCACACATTGAGTAGTCAGCAGTGATTAGCATTTTGTTTTAGTTGAATACAGAGGATTCTGAAATAAGTTAGTGATGCTTAGCATGTACCTTGATCTTCCATTATGCATCCTGGCAAGAATATTGCATCACATTCTGAGCTGGTACTAGAGAATTTACTGTTACTTTATCCAGCATAACCCTGGTATTTTCCTTTTCTTTTTCTTGCAGAACAAAGACGATACTTGGTTTCTCTGTATCTCTCATCCTCATCAATCTGGCTTCAATTATGGAGCGTGCTGATGAGAATCTCCTTCCAGCAGTTTACAAGGAAGTCAGTGCAGCCTTCAATGCTGGTCCTGCTGATCTGGGATACCTCACCTTTGCAATGAACTTTCTGAAGTCAATAGCATCTCCCTTGGCAGGTATCCTTGCTCTGCACTATGATCGGCCAACAGTGCTTGCAATAGGGACTGTTTTCTGGGCCTTATCAACAGCAGCTGTCGGTGTTAGCCAGCACTTTGGGCAGGTTGCATTCTGGAGAGCTGTAAATGGCCTTGGGCTTGCCATTGTAATACCAGCGCTTCAGTCGTTCATCGCTGATAGCTATAAAGACGGTACACGTGGTGCTGGATTTGGATTGTTAAGCCTCATTGGTGCTGTAGGTGGTATAGGTGGTAGTATTTTGGCAACAATCATGGCTGGAAAAGACTTTTGGGGATTCCCAGGATGGCGTGTTGCATTTATGATGGTTGCACTTGTCAGCTTGATAATTGGAATTCTTGTGTACAAATATGCAACTGATCCAAGAAGAATACCTGGCAATCGCCTTCTTGATGAAGATGACTATGAGAGGTGTGCCATTCTTTTCATCTCACTTAGCTGCAGGGATTCATTAATCAATACTACTAGCAAAATAGAACTCATATAGCTTGTAGTTTTGTCCCATACCAGATATTGTTTTGATGTATATTAAAAAAAAACTGATTCTGCCAGATAGAATCTCATCATTATGCTTCATTTTTTTTTCTTGAACTTACAAGAGTGTGTTATTCCATTGAACATTCTTCATTTTCTTGTAGGAAATTAAACCAGGGCTGCATGTTTTGAGTATGTTTGATTACTTTGTCCTTTACAGTCTGATCTATTATTGCATGCATTGTGTGGAGAAAACACATTTAAGAACACTTTATGTTATCTGAGTGCGCTTCTATTAGGTTTCTGCATTGTAGCCGTGTTAAACCAACATGGGATCTGGAATGGTGCTATAATTGAATACGAACTTTATCCTTGTCTCCCAGGTTGCATTTATCAAGCAAAGATGTTCTTCCTCCACCTTCTATCTGGAGGGATTCTTGGGTGGCAACAAGATCTGTTATGAAAGTGAAGACATTTCAGATCATTGTCCTGCAAGGGATCATTGGCTCATTGCCGTGGACTGCTATAGTTTTCTTCACAATGTGGTTTGAACTCATTGGTATGATAGCAACCATATATTGATATATATACTTCTAAAAAGTCTGATAACAATGCTCCTAAAATTGAAGCCTAACATCCTTGAACACTCTTTAGGTTTTGACAATAAAAGCTCGGCGGCACTGAACAGCCTCTTCGCCATCGGGTGTGCCAGCGGAGCATTTCTTGGCGGGGTAATAGCAGACCGCCTGTCAAAGTACTTCCCGGATTCGGCACGGGTCGCGTGTGCCCAGTTCAGTGCCTTCATGGGCATCCCGTTCTCTTGGATCCTCCTCACAGTCATCCCCCAGTCAGTTGACTACTGGTACGCCTTCGCCGTCACGCTCTTCTTCATGGGCATCACGATAAGCTGGTGCGCCACCTCGGCAAACAACCCCATGTTCGCGGAGGTGGTCCCTCCCAAGCACCGCACCATGATCTACGCCTTCGACCGCGCGTTCGAGGGCTCGTTCGCCTCGCTGGCCGCCCCCGCTGTGGGCCTAGTCACCGAGAAGATTTACGGCTATGATACCAAGACCGTGAACCTTGCGAACGGATCAGCGGAAGGGGCGTACGCGCTCTCGAGAGGGCTGCTGACCATGATGATCGTGCCTTTCGGCGTCTGCGTCCTGTTCTACAGCCCCCTGTACCTCGTGTTCAAGCATGACAGAGAGAACGCGAAACTCACCAACTTTAAGGAGCAGGAGCTAGTGTGATATGATTAAGTTAGAACCTGAATCATCTGATCAGCATTCAGAACCTCTCGGCATGCCACGCAGGAGCTAGTGTGATGATCTGAAGATACTGCCTTGATCTGCATTCTGGTCATACCGTCCTGGGCCATTCTGACTTTCTGATTGAGATTCTGGCAATTGTGTCATGGAGAAGTGTCGAGCAGCGTTTGTTCCGGCCGATTTGAAGATTATATGGCGACCTTTTTCTGTGCCGATTACCAGTCCAGCAAGCCATTTTTCTATGGCTTCTCCTGGTGATGACTGATTTGTGTTGTGGAGAGAATTTTTTTTTATTATTATTTTTAAGTCTTAGTCTTACCAGAGAACCCCAAAGAGAAGCATTTGTTACATGACCTGAACCATGTTGAATTGCTGATGTTAGATTTAGTTGGCTTGGTAGTTGAACAGATCACTAATAATGTTTCACTGATCACTGAGATCAGCTCGTTTTCAGTTATCTTTTCGTGTGTGTGTGTGTGTGTTTTTCTTTTTAAAGTTTGAGCAGTTTGCTTCTGTTGATTATGAAAGCAGTGCTAGCAGTTTGGTTTCACCAATCAATTAAAATATATTTTGGAAGCAAATTCTGCAAAGAAAAAAAAATGAGGAAAATGCAAAATGCTAACTGTCTCATGTGGGACCCGCCTGTCAGAGACAGACCCCCTTGCACGCTTTCGGACCCGCCGCAGAAAGCTCGAACTCGATCCGTGGCTCCGGGCCATCCGATCTCCAATCGGACGGTCCAGACGGCTCCCTCCCTCCCCACCTAGCCCCGCTATAGCTCCTCTCGCCGAGTCGTCGTCATCGTCTCCGTCGCTGCTGCGCCACTCCAAACCCAAAACCCCCTCCCCGCGAGATCTGCGCCCCCGCAGCAATGGCGACGCGGCGCCACGCCCTCCTCCCCCTCCTCCTCCTCGCCGCCGCCCTCCTCGCGCTCGTGGCGGCCGCCGAGGAGGGGCCCCGCGGGCGGCGGCTGCTGGTGCTGCTGGACGACCTGGCGGTGCGGTCGTCGCACTCGGCCTTCTTCGGCGCTCTCCAGGCGCGCGGGCTCGACCTCGACTTCCGCCTCGCCGACGACCCCAAGCTCTCGCTCCACCGCTACGGCCAGTACCTCTACGACGGCCTCGTGCTCTTCGCGCCCAACACCCCGCGTAATTTCTTCCTTTTCCTGCCCCGCCTCTCGGAGATCCGATCTGTCTTGCTGGAGTGTTGTAGTGATAGATAGATTCGACGGGGACAAAACTGATTTGAGGGTGCGGAGTCTCACTGCTTATCTGATCTGATCCGTGCCCGTGGAGTGGTGGAGTTCTGTGATCTGTTGCTGCGGGTAATGGTAAATTTGGGATTTCGGAGTAGAATTTCCGGTGACCCGTTCATCCAATAAGACTCACCTGAGAATTGAGCGTAGTCAGTTAGTTCAGTTGAAAGCAGTGGATCTTAGGTGCATCAATTGTTGCCTGTTGTGATTGACTAGATTATTACAGCTCTTGTCTGATTAAACTACTGGAGATGTGCCTTGATCTCTGCCCATGATGATGTAGTACTTGATTCAACACTATTTGTTTCTAAAGCCCATCGTCATTCCATGGCAGGTTTTGGTGGATCAGTGGACCAGAACGCAGTCCTCGAATTTATCGATGCTGGGCATGACATGATCCTGGCGGCAGATTCCTCTGCCTCTGATCTTATTCGTGGCATCGCAACAGAGTGTGGGGTTGATTTTGATGAGGCAAGTAATTTTCTGTGGCTTGGCACAACATTTTCATTGACCTCAGTGAGCCAACAGTTTCTGTCTTGATGGTTTCAGGATCCAGAGGCAATGGTTATTGACCACATTAACTATGCCGTCACGGATGTTGAAGGTGATCACACCTTGATTGCTGGTGATGATCTTATCCAGTCTGATGTGATACTGGGGTCTAAAAAGATTGAGGTTAGGAGTGACGTTAAGAATCTTCGTAACCCTTCCAACCTTTTACTTGTTATCATGTTCATTGGATTAAACCAAATTGAGTCTGAATCTTTGTCTGCACTCTTATTCTGAAATCTGAATTTCTTAATGGACAGCTCTGTTTTGTGCGTGGAGCTTCATGGTATCCATAATTTTGTATACTAAGCATTCATAGTTAGCAGGCCTTTTGTTCATCTTTGCTATCGCAACACTACAGCAGTGATCATCTTGACCTAATCTCGTTAGCAATACTGCCCAGATTTTCAATAGAAGTGTGCCCATACAAATTGTCTTCAGTTTGCTGTTCCATACTTCTGTGCCATGTCTATATTAGTCTTGGTTACTGTACTGAGTTTTCCCATGGTTAACCAATTGGTAGTGTTTGCTAAGATACTTATATCCTAGAATCTGTCTGTTCCTATTAAGAATTAGCTGCTTATATACCTGCACTTCATTACTAAATAGGCTTGGCTATAAAAAGATTTCTTAACATTGGATGATCATGGTGTAAACTTGCCAAGTGTTTTTAGTTAGCACTTCCTTTTTCATTTTTGGCAGTTTTTATAAATGCAAATTTGTCTTTTAAATATTTTTCTCCATATTTCTAGGCTCCTGTATTGTTTCGAGGAATTGGACACACGGCTAATCCATCAAACAGTTTGGTACGTACTTTGAACTCTGAACAGTGATATTTGCATGTCCAACAATTAGTTGCATAACTATGTTTTATTGCTGTAAAAATGTACCTTTTATGTTTCCCCCCCTATAATCCCTCATTGTCCCCTGTCTTTGGGCATTGCTAGGTTCTGAAAGTCCTATCTGCCTCTCCATCAGCATATTCAGCTAACCCTAAGACTAAGCTGTCGTCTCCTCCATCGCTTACTGGGTCAGCTATATCATTGGTTTCAGTTATGCAGGTAATTAAATTTGTTTTTACTTTCTTCTTATTATTAATGGTCTACTCATTCCATGTTTCATTGTTGCGTATTCATTAAATGTATGATTGGCCTGCTAGAATTCATGTATTACCAGTTTTATGTTGCTATTCAGTCTCTGAGATAAGTTTTATGTCTTCTTGCAGGCAAGAAATAATGCTCGGGTGCTAATATCTGGATCACTCGATCTGTTTAGCAACCGGTATGCTGTCATATATACATGAAGTAATTTCCCCTGCTTTTCCATAAAGTCCTTATGTTGTTCCATTTATTCAGGTTCCTGAAGTCTGGTGTTCAAAAGGCTGGTAGCAAAACGAGGTTACCTTACTTTTGAAGCTTTTACTGAGATTAATAGACTATAGATTTGAGCTAGAAAATATCAAGATCTTTTGGGTGCTATTTCTTTAATGCCTTAAATCCTTGCATAGGCAAGCGTCATCTGATTGTTAGAACAAAAAATCCGCCTTTCTAAGTTCTACATGACCTACCCTAATGCCAAATTTGAAGTTTTCATCTTGTAATTAACTCTTGACAAGGCAACAGAGCACACTACTTGATAAAGGAGGAAACCATAACATGAGATATTGGATGATGGCGTGTAATACTTCTGTGTGCTGTAGCATATATTGCAAATTAGTTCCATATTGCTAATTGTTGGATATTTGCAAATTATAGTACCACATATCGTGGAACAGAACATAACCTCTCATATTATTTCCCTTACATATTTCTGGAAATCATTTATTAGATGCTATTGTACAGGTATGAGAGGGCTGGAAATGAGCAATTTGTGACCGAGACAAGCAAATGGGTTTTCCATGAGAGGGGACATCTAAAGGTCATTGCCTTTTTTTCCTCTGTAATTTTGTTTAGGGGATTGATGTTTTCCAAATAAACGTGATGGCGTAACCTTCACATTCAAATCCACAGGCTGTTAATGTTAAGCATCACAAGGTTGGGGAGACCAATGAACCTGGCATGTACCGCATTAATGATGACCTGGTAAATCTTTTGCCTTGATGTGTACTTGCTGACTTGCTTGGGACAAAAGGCTATGTTGTTATTGTTGTTGTGTACTTGCTGACTTGATAAATGTACTAATATAAATTTCCCCATCAAGGAATACTCTGTTGAGATCTATGAATGGTCTGGAACAAGCTGGAAGCCATATGTTGCTGATGATGTGCAACTTCAATTTTTTATGATGAGTCCTTATGTTCTGAAAACTATGTCGACTGACAACAAGGTGGCGCACTATTACAAACTCTGTTGTACTAAAATATATTGTGAGATTGATGGATTGCTGTGGCTAAACTATCATGTTTTCCCAATGTAGGGTTTATATTCAACATCCTTCAAAGTTCCTGATGTTTATGGAGTTTTCCAGTTCAAAGTTGAGTACCAAAGGTTGGGATATACTGGTCTGTCTTTTACAAAGCAGGTTAGTCTCATGACATGATTCTTTGGAGTACGATTACTTCAGTGAAACCCCATCCAAATTTAATAATCTGTTTTTATCTGCTGCAGATTCCAGTACGCCCTTACAGGCATAATGAGTATGAGAGGTTCATAACGTCAGCTTACCCATACTACACTGCCTCATTTTCAACAGTAAGATCTGCTTCCATTTGCTATTCAGTGGATGCTATGAAATTTGTTTTTGCACCTTTTACAGCTTCATCTCTGACCTTTATCATTAAATTCACTTGTGTAGACATCATAGGTTGCATTTGCATCTTGCATCCTGTATTAACTACCTAGCCTTGTTTTCCTTACTGCATAGTTTGAATAGAGGATAATCCCCTCAATCCGTATGCACTGGGAGCTATTCAGAGGGAAATAATTTCATTTTCCACTTCAATCCACATGTACTGTGCATGCTAAGTTCTGGATTAGCACAATGTAGCACCTCTTCATTTTTTCCTTGTTGCAGATGGGTGCTTTCTTCATATTCTCGCTTGTATACCTGTACCACAAATAAAGGACTCATGGGAGCGCACAAGTTTCTGGAGGCTGATGCAACGTTTCTGGAGGCTGATGCAACCTAGATCTGTGGCACTGAATGCGAGATATAAGCGGAGTGTTACCCGGTGCATTTTCATGTAACCATATTTTTGTAGTGCCAACTTAGATAACATTTGACAACCGTGACAGCACTCATGAGAACTGTACTCATGCTAGGATGTTCCATCTGCCCCCACTTTCTTCGTGGATCCTTTCTGATCAGCACTTGTGAAAACGTTTACAGCCTATAGCATTGAAATGATGACGAAGCATGTAGTGATTTTGAAAGTACTTACACCCCCCAGTCGTTTGGCACTCCCGCTCAGTTCTAATTTCTGGCCCTTGGTGTGGACTTCAAACTTTGTGTTTATTCTACTTCCGCACTTGTTCGCGCTTATACCCTGGATGTACTTGATCTTTTACACGGGCTTGTTGGAAATGAATGCTGGAAGAACACAGTAAACATGCCATGCCGCTTCATGTTCTAAATTCGAAATTTGGAATGCTATCTGGGCATAGATTTCTGACTATCTAGTGCCATGCTGTAGAGACCTTGTTTCCTGGCAGTTCGTAATGCTAAACTCACTCTTTAAATCGTCATTTGGAACCATACTGTGAATAAAAGTTATCTATATCTTCTCATCCTTTAATAGCTTTTCTATATATTTGTGGGTGCTCTATAGAGCCAATTTCGTTCTCCAAATCTTTTACTAGAAGATTGCAATATTTGTATTTAAAGAAGCTGATGGAGGTTATTTCTTCACTCAAATCTCTATTCCTACCATTTTGTTGCTATTTCTCTGATGTGTAACCTGCCCCTGTTTGAGCAGAGATGTGTAACCTGCCTCTACTCAATCATCAAACCCCGAAAGCTAAGATGTGCATCAACATTATCTCAGCATTATAACCTTTCAATAAACAGAGACTAATGGTAGAGCAAGCTATGCCCAAAATGCTGTGATTTCGAATCAACCATGCAAAAAAATGCTGTGATTTCGAATCAACCATGCAAAAATGAACAAGTGGTAATGTGATACTATCTGATATGCATGTTTAGAGAAGAGATTCATATTGAAGGAGCACCATCCTTTATTATCCAGTATCATATTATACATTCAGAGCACACAGGATATTCAGATACGGACATAGCAAAGCATACTTTCTCCATATACTAATTATACAACGAGAAACCACAATCGCGTATTCGCGTTCTCCCCATCTCTCGCGCACATCGCAAATGGCGTACGGCTCAGAATGGCTCAGCCGCCGCGAAGACAAGCGCCGGCGCCGGCGCACGCACGTCACGGTCTGGCCTAGACCACGATCTCCAGCGTCCAGCGGTACATCTCCTGCTCCGGCACGGGCAAGTCGACGGACACGAGGCCGGTGCCGGCGTCGTAGCCGAACTCCACCTCCGCCGAGTCCAGCAGACACTTCGCCGGCTCCCGCGAGCAGTACGCGCCAAACCTGCCGCACCCGCGCACCCTGAGCTTCACGGCCTTGCCGTCTACGGCGCACTCCTCGACGGCGCCCCCGGCGTTGAACATGTCGAGCAGGCCGACGGGCGCGAACGCCACCCCGCCGGCGCGGCGGAGCGGGCACACGTGGAACACCTCGTACTGGAGCGGGCCCAGCGTCACGGGCAGCGCCGCGCCACGCGGCAGCCGCACCAGCTCCCTTGCGCGGTGCGCGTACACCACCGCCTCGCCGTCCCACTCACCGTCCTCGTCGTCGCCGGCGACGCGCGCTATGGCGTCGACGTCGTCGGCGCGCACGGTGCCCGTCAGCGTGCCGGGCGCAGCGTCGTGCACGCGGGTCTTCTTGGTGACGCGGCACCACCCGGCGCCCTGGCAGTTGAACACGCCGACCACGCCGGCGCAGCTGTTGAGGTTCCAGACCTTGAGCAGGGTCTTGCCGTCGCGGGCCGGGTCGGAGAAGAGGCAGTCGTGGGTGGGGCGGCCGGGGAGCCGCGCGCGGAGCACGGAGCCGTCGGGGAGGACGAGCCTCCTGAGCAGCTCGAAGTCGTGGTTCCCGGCTTGTCGCTGACGTACACCGGGCACCCTCCGATGGCCCGGGCCGCGCCATGGTACTCGGCGGCCGGGTGCAGGCTGTGGAACATGTCCCAGTCGGGCTGCATGAACTCGCCGAGGAAGACGGTGTTGTAGGCGACGGCGGCGACGTGCACGGTGTGCGACGCCGGGTCGCGCGGGTAGAAGTCGTCGGAGGCGCGCACCACCCCGGTCTGCCGCGCGCTGTAGAGCATGTCGGTGTTGTGGCACATGCACGAGATGCACCCGTTGTCCGGGAAGCTCCGCGCCACGGAGCCCTCCAGCGCGCGGTGGTAGGCGCGGGTCAGCGCGACGCGGCCGCCGTGGCCGGAGCCGAGGGTCTCGATGATGTTCTGCACGTCCACCTTGACGCCGTCCACGCCGCACGCGGCGAGGTAGGCGTGGAGCTCGCCGTAGAAGTCACGCGCGCGGCGTGGGGGTACTAGGCCCAGGCCGAGGACCGAGAGGGAGTCCGCCACGATGTCCGGCTGGTTCCCCGCCACGCCCGGGGACTGGACCGGGTACGCGAGGGCCGGCTCGTAGCGATCCATCGCCGTCCCCGGCGAGGGTGCCACGCCGCCCCAGTACCCCGCCATCGCGTGCCACACGTACACCTGTTTCACGCCGTGGACGTTCTTTGTCTCCGACACCAGCCGCTTCAGCCCGCCGTCGTTGTTGTTGCCCTCGGTGTCGGTGTCGCCGTCGGGTTTCATGGTCTGGAACTTGGTGTTCTCCTTGATCCCCGTCAGCCGACTGGCGAATCTGGAAACAAGAAATCAGTTTTGGTGAGCGTCGATCGGGAAACTGCGGCGGCCATGATTGATGAGAGAAATGTGTTGCAATGCACGTACTGCGCGCCCTCCTGGACGGTGACGTTTTGGTCGGGCTTGTTGTCGGAGGCGATCTGCTGCCAGCCGTCGTCGATGATGAGGAACCGCGGCGGCGCGCCGCCCTTGGACAGGCTGCAAGAGCAGAGGTGTCAGGAGTCAGGACGGAACGTCGACATGGAGTGACTAAACACACAAGAACAGAGTAGCTGACAGAGCAGGACCAGAACGTACCTGTGGAGTCCCTGCTTGACGCCGTCGGCGGTGACGTCGGTGTAGAAGGCGTCCCAGGTGCACCACCCGAACCAGTCGAGGAACGACGGCAGCTTCTTCTTGTCTCTGTGGTGGAACGTCCCCAGGTGCTTCTCCACCGCCTTCACAGCCGCCGTGACGGCGTCGAAGGGGCTGTCGCCGGCGTGGAAGTACACCGCGCGCTCGCACCCCTCCGTCCGCACGGCCTTGTCGCCGCTCTCGACGCAGAACTGCAGCTCGTCGCGGTCGGTCCCCTGCAGCGCCGCCCGGAACGCGCCCTCCAGCAGCGGTAGCACCACCACGTACACGGGCTTGCCGTCCTCCTCGCCGGCGTCGCCATCGATGGCCGGGACCTCGATGAGCATGAACTGGGTCTCGAGGGGCACGTCGCGGCCGGCGGCGCCCATGCGCTGCGTCATCCACCAGAGCTTGAAGCGGAACAGGGAGAGGAAGCGGCAGCCCCGGAGCGTGCCGAGGGTGAAGACGTGGTGGCTCTTGGCCTCGCCCTCGCCGGCGTGGGCGCCGACGAAGGCGCCCTCGACGAGCCCCGCCCCCGCCGCGTGCGCCGCGGACACGTTGTCCGGCACGCCGGTGAGCACCGTGCGGCCCCGCACCGCCAGGCGCCCGTCGGCCACCGTGATAATCGGCGTCACCGTCATCTTGAATCAACAAAGTAGAAGTACTTTATGGATATTGATACCAAACCTAGGATAACTGCAATGCGCGCAAGAATAGGAAGATGCCGGCAATTAACAACACATCGCTAGTAAACAAGATTTGAACGACGATGCAGCTGGAGGTAACAATGACAAATAAAGAAGAACGGATGCAAGAAACGATACGCACCTTGCTTGATTGATATGGAGATGAAGATCGAGAGGGAGGAGGGTAATTAGGTCAGTGATAATGGTAATATAACTAGCACTAAACTAGTTGGTAATGGTGCTCCCTCGACTCGACTCGGAGTCGGAGGGAGATAGTAGTACTACAGAAACTGGATGGCGGGAGAAGGAAGGCATGGGGGAGAGGGGTTTATATACCCGTGGAGCAGGGGAGGGGAGGGGTGAAGTGGCGGGACACGTGGCGGGTGAATTTACTTCTGGTGACGCCATCACGGTGAAACACGTTTTGCACAGCTCGACGACAGAGAGACTATCAGAGGAAGAGTCGAGAGATTTTGTTGTCTTGTGTGGAGGAGGAGAATTGTTGATTAGGGATGGTGCATGTGCATGGTATGCGATTGGGACAGCTGCTGCCATGCTCCATCATCATCATCATCCTTGTAAGAATCCAAGTTCAGTGCATATTCCTTCCTCACCTCTCCTCGCATCTCTGTGTGTAGAGCATACGAGAATCACGGCAGATAACTTGATTCATCACAACAGTAAATGACGAAATGCCATTACGAAAATATTTGGATTACATTTATGATATTGTTTTTTTTTCCCTTTTCATATCCTGATTCCTCAATTTCGGTTGTTGACTGCAAGGTTTACAGTTTCGGCAAAACATCACCACAATTTTTGAAATATCACCTTTTTCGCCGAGGACTGTCCTTTTTTTTTTTTTTTTTTTTATAGCGGTATTACCCCGGCTCGAGGTATTACCATGGCTCTACTTGTGTGAGATATTGCGTTATTTCATTGATGTTATATAAATTTGTAATGGAAGATGGATCCCTTAAAAATGATGCCAAACCTTTTTAAATTGATCTGGTATTTCCAAAATTTCTGAAATTTCACAGTTATCGTCAAGGGCCGATTTTTTTTACCGGTAGAAAGAACCTTGGACTGCACACTGCCAAGCACATCAATTCCTTTTTCTCTACCCGTTAGAATATTCCGTAACCTGGAAATTGTTTGCTTGTGCGTAGGTTCCGGCTACATTCCCGCCATAATCTAGTATTACAGCACAGAATTCCTACCTAGTTTGACGGCTGCTTTACATCTATTCCCTCTCTGTTTTTTGGAATCAAATTTCTTGTAAGTGTTTCGATTCTTGATCAATTAAGGTGTGCCGACCATCTACGTCGGTGGTAGTGGTTAATAAGCTATTGATGATATTTGTGATTACTAAAACAGTATAAGCTTTCGTAAGATTATGGAACAGCTAGCTATGTGCTGCAAATACGCGGTATGCAAATCAATTGCTTCCCAACGAAGGAGAGCGATGGTAAACCATCAAAACAGAGCAAACATGTTCAGAGAGGCGGTTGCTTACCTTGTCTCGCATCTTTACTCTTCTTTTTTTTATTGCCAGAAATAAAATCTAACGCGTCAAGTAAACATGTTAAGAGACAGCGAGGCTGTAGAGACGCATGACCGTTGACTATATTATCAGCAGGTTGCTGGATTGGGAATGAAACTAATCATTGTAAATCAAACACGACATGTAGCGAAAACAGAGTCAACTAGTCTCAGCCCAGCATGAATATCATGAACAGTGTCCGGTAATAACACACGTGCACTCAATCAATTTCCTTCTTATCATCAAGTTGAGTTTATCTCTCCACATGTACACAATTAATATATGACATTATGCATACATACTCTCTCCGTTCAAAAATGTTGTAAGTGCACATCCAAATTCTTTAAAAAAAATGTTTACTGGACTGCATTTTTATAATATACTTATTTTTATTCCTGATCGAAAATATTTTTATAATAAACTGATTAGTTCATCTAATGAATGTTTTCCATCTAAAATATACTCGGATCTATCATCTATGACATCTACATAATTTGGATCTGAAGCTCTGTTTGACATATAGAGACATATAAAGAAGAAGCCATTAGACTTTAGCTGTGCATTTGTCCGTGTCTAGCTAATCTAATCGTGTTAGCACAAATATCTATCACCCATCAAATTACCTGGGCGTGGCCTGGACAAGTAGTGAGCGAGAAGCGACCCATCGACGGCCAGGACAGATGCCACGTCCCTAATTGCTTGTGCAAAACAGACAAGCAAACGGGGCACGCGTAGCCCTGCTTCCCAATTATTGCAGTGGACCTTGTCCCCAAAGCCCCACACAGTTAACATCACGCATGATCGAGTGCATCATTGATGCAGCTTGCAAGTTACATACAGCTGGGTACGTGTTCATCGTTTTGCCGCTGTCGCTTGCACGGTTTTGCATTATCGAGAGAATGTGTGTATATATCTATCAAAGATTGGAATTCTTGGCTGAAAAAAGAAAATGTTTCGTGTAATCGTCATTTGCTTATATTTTTTTAATTTTGCTCCAACATTATGCCTGTGTTTAGTAGCGCTTTTTCAGCCCCTCCCAGAACCGTTTGGGCATGCTAGTGACCAAACACATGTTACCCAAAAAAAAAATATGTTTAGACATGTTTGGATCGACATAACTAGTAGTAACTAGTTGGGCTAAAAGTTACTTTTCCAATAGGTACCCCCCCTCCCCTCTTGGTCTCTTGCAGTCTTGCTTCCGTGGGCTCCTTGTCTTGGTGTGCTGGATGATCGGAGCCGGGAGGAAACCCACCTTTCGAAGTTGATCCTTGGCTTGTCGGCCAACAAAAACCGCGCGACGGCAGAAGGAACACATGACCTTGGGCAGCTAAAAAACCATTGTTGCAGTCATCACTCACTGCTACTACGTACACGCTGTTGTTACAGAAAGCGGATACGTGTACGGACCGCCGGAGCTGAGAGAAATTTGAAGGACCTTTGGGACCCGTGTGTGGACCGTGCGGCGCCGCCGGCCGGAAAGGAGGATCGATGGTGGGCCGGACTGGAAAGTTGCCGGATCCGCGTCGATGCCAACGGATAGTCGTTGTCAGTGATGTCATACGGCTGACGATCGACAGGTCCAGCCAACCACCGGCCGCCGCCGGTTGCTTCCCTCGCGCTCGCGCATGGCGGCAGCATGGCGTGGCATGGCTGCTGGGTAAGCGGTGGTCACGGCGGTGGCTGGCACTGGCAGCCTCCTAGCTAGCCTCTACTAGGGCTCCTCTACTAGGGCTGTTTCTAGGTAGTAGGTCGGCTGCCGAGAGCAATCTGGTCACGTGATTGTTTCGTCATCAATCAATTTGCACAGAATCCCACGGAGATGCAGCATCCTTGTAGCAGACTGTATGGGAGTAAATTGACGGTTTCAGATAAGGTTCACAAAGAAATTTTCGAATCAGGAACCATCCGATGAGAATTTCTAAAATAAGTCTCCTGAGATGATGAATTTTAGGTAGTTATCCGCGTCGATGCCAACGGATGATGGGATGGTGGTCATATACGTACCTGTGATGTCCTACGGCTGACGACAGCTCGGATCTGCCGGCGGCCGCCGGTTCCTTCTCCTCGCGCTCGCGCATGGGCAGTCGGTGCCGTTCGGGCATGGCTGGCTGCCGTCGCTTCTACTAGCCTCAATTTAGGGGCTTGCTTGGTTGGGATCCAAAATTTGCCCAACCAAAACTAGGGTAAGTCAAAATTAGAGCATATCAAATCATTGTTACCAAAATATTAGCAAGAATTTTGATTTAACACTTGGTAGGTTACCAAAATGAAGGTTTGCCAAATTTCTCTATTATATGGAGTTTAAGAACATTATAGAGAAAAGCCAAAACTTTAGCATGAAAATTGGTGAAACCAATTTCTTAGCAATGAACCAATTGATAGCCATAAAATTAGCGTGCCATGGTTTTGGTTTGGCAAAAATTGGTTGCCAACCAAGCAAGCCCTAGAACTTTAGATGGGCCGCCTGAGGAATCAGGTCAGTCGGTCACACAGTTGATTGATTCATCATCAACAAGCGACACACACAATCAGATTTTCAGAGATGCACGTTCTGTTCATTTAAACTAGGAGGATTTTCCACGCGTTGCCACGGGCATGAAGGAGGAATAAAAAGTGAAGCGCACTTTGTATGTCAAAATAAGTTGCTAGTGGCAATTGAGAGTGTATTATTGAAGTGGACCCATTGCATTAAGAGAAATAGGTAGTGAGTTTGATAGTGGATGCTGAGGTGGACGCGTTGAATGTCTAGATAAATATATAGTGGGGTTTGTTTATATAAGAGTTATAGATTTATTAGTCCAACTCAGCCATAATACAATGTTTTCTTGTACAACAAATCAGCATCAACCGGTTTATGAGTCACAAAAATTATTAGCCCAACAACCGGTAAGCTGACATGCTGTAGCTAGGAAATGGGACATCGGGCCATCCGCCGGGGCTCGTTGGATGGATGGATGGATGTGTTTCCTCTCGCGTTTAAATAAAAACATGCAGTTCTTGTGACATAATACCTAGTTCAATCATCTAGAATTCAAGTAAACTTGTATGAAAGAATATCAAGATCATCTAGAATTCAAGTAAATTTATATAAAAAATACCAAATTATAGTACTCCCTCCGTTTCAGAAAACATGCAATTCTAGCACAGTACCTATTTCAGTCCACCAAGTTTGACAAATTATAGATAAATAATTACAATATCAAATAAATATCATTAGATTATCTATAAAATATATTTTCATAATAAATTAATTTGGAGCTATAAATATGAATAGTATTTGCTAGAAACTTGGTCAAACGTGAGCTACTTTATCTGGCACGCAATCCATAGTTGCATGTTTTTTGGAATGGAGGGAGTACATAGTATCAGATTCGTCGTGAAATATATTTTCATAATATATTACCTCCATCTGGAAAAGAATAAAATGATAATTCTATTCCTAGTTATGACTGTTTGACTAAATTTAAAACATATTCTAATCAAGATTATTAAAAAATATGTATAATACTAATAAAAGTTATGATTGTTTGACTTGCCACTATTTTAGAACTACTTTTTTTTTTTTGCGAAACACTATTTTAGAACTACATTCTTTTCTAGACATATATAGGGAGTATTTATTTCCATTCGTCATCTCTACGTTCATGTTCACATATAGTTTCGAATGCGTGTCAAGTTTAACTAACTTTATATAAAAATAACTTATATTTGGCGCTATAGGCATTATTTTTTGTTTATATATTTGGCCAAACTTTGAGCACTTTATATTAACTCATTCTAGAATTATTTTTTTGCTACAAATATTAAACGCTACCGTAAAGGTATTTTAAATATGATATCTAACAAACGTAGCTTTTCTATGCTAAACACACATAATGTTGACTAATTTTATGCTAAACACACACCCCCTTTCTCCTCTGCTTTTTGTCCTGGCAGCAGATCTTCTGCAGGTCATTCTCAACAGAGCCTCTCAAAACAACCTGATCAAATTGCCAGTTCCTGCACCAACCATGGATTTTCCAGTGATCCAATATGCTGATGACACCTTGATTATAATGGAAGCTTCTGCACCTCAACTGGTTTTTCTCAAAGGTATTCTTCAGTCTTTGGGTGATTCAACCAAAATTTGCCCAACCAAAACTAGGGTAATTCAAAATTAGGGCATATCAAATCATGGTTACCAAAATCTTAGCAAGAATTTTGATTTAACACTTGGTAGGTTACCAAAATGAAGGTTTGCCAAATTTCTCTATTATATGGAGTTTAAGAACATTATAGAGAAAAGCCAAAACTTTAGCATGAAAATTGGTGAAACCAATTTCTTAGCAATGAACCAATTGATAGCCATAAAATTAGCATGCCATGGTTTTGGTTTGGCAAAAATTGGTTGCCAACCAAGCAAGCCCTAGAACTTTAGATGGGCCGCCTGAGGAATCAGGTCAGTCGGTCACACAGTTGATTGATTCATCATCAACAAGCGACACACACAATCAGATTTTCAGAGATGCACGTTCTGTTCATTTAAACTAGGAGGATTTCCCACGCGTTGCCGCGGGCATGAAGGAGGAATAAAAAGTGAAGCGCACTTTGTTTGTCAAAATAAATTGCTAGTGGCAATTGAGAGTGGATTATTGAAGTGGACCCATTGCATTAAGAGAAATAGGTAGTGAGTTTGATAGTGGATGCTGAGGTGGACGCGTTGCATGTCTAGATAAATATATAGTGGGGTTTGTTTATATAAGAGTTATAGATTTATTAGTCCAACTCAGCCATAATACAATGTTTTCTTGTACAACAAATCAGCATCAACCGGTTTATGAGTCACAAAAATCATTAGCCCAACAACCGGTAAGCTGACATGCTGTAGCTAGGAAATGGGACATCGGGCCATCCGCCGGGGCTCGTTGGATGGATGGATGGACCAATTCAGTGCTGACTGCACTTCCAACATATACAATGTGCTCCATCTTACTGCCCAAAACAGTGATCAAGCAAATTGACAAGTATAGAAGACACTGCCTTTGGAGAGGAGCATCTGCAAATGAGAAAAAAATTGCTAAAGCTGCTTGACCAGTAGTCTGTACTTCTAAAAATGAGGGAGGAATGGGTGTTCTTAATTTGCAGACTCACAATGAAGCTCTCTTCCTGAAACATCTGAGCAAATTCTTCAACAAGAGAGATCTGCCTTGGGTGAATTTGATTTGGCACAACTACTACAGAAATGGGAGCCTACCAAAAGCAAACTCTCTAAAGGGCTCCTTCTGGTGGAGAGATGCTTTAAAGTTATTGGACTACTTTAAAGGGATAGCATGCATCACAGTATTCAGTGGAGAAACCTGCAGCCTATGGGAAGATCTCTGGGAAGGAAAGGTGAGAAAGTTTGATTATTCAGAACTTCATTCTTTTGCTAAGAACAAGCACCTGAGCTTGAGACAGATGTGGAACACAGAAGACAAACTATAGCTTTTCAACTTGCCTCTATCTGTTGAAGCTTTACAGCAGTTCATTGAACTGGACTCGGAGTTGGCTGCTCTTGAACTCACTGATTTAAGGGATACCGGAACTACATCTCGGGGTTCGGCAAATTTCTCTTCTTCTAAGGCTTATAAGTCAATTGCAGGTCACACACAAGTTGAACCAATTTATAGGTGGCTTTGGAAAACTGCTTGTCAAGGAAAGCATAAGATTTTTTAAGGCTGGCCCGAGAGACAGTCAGCACCAGGGGATTGATGAAAAGAAGGAATATGGTCCTCCCAAGTTACTCCCGGTGCTGCTCGCGAACCGATTGATGAAACCTTAATGCACATGTTGTTTCACTGCCCTTTCTCCATCCATTGCTGGGGAACTATAAATTTTCAAATCAATGAAAATTTATCTCTTTTCCAGAACTTCTTGAGTTGGAAAGAGGTTCACAGATCAGAACTTTCACTTGGATATCTTCATTCTCTCGCTGTTGGAGCATCTGGATGGTGAGGAATGAAAACATCTTCAGAAACATGATTATTTCAGTTGAAAGCTTCAAAAGGCATGTCCTTCAAGAAATCTCTGACCTGAAGCTGAGAGTTAAAGCTAGCCTTTCGGCATCGTTAGATTCATGGATAGATCAGTTTTTGTAATTTTCTTGATTTTTTTCCTTTCTTTCTCTGTTCCCTAGCTTTGTTTTTATTAGCTTTCTTAGCTTTCTTAGCTCTCTTCGGTTGAGTTTCTGTTTCTTGTAAACTTTTTGTCTCTCCCGGTTTTGGGTTAATAAATTTTCAGTAGGAGCCTCTGGCTCCTCCTATTTCCTAAAAAAAAAAAAGTTTGGTTCTTTAGAATGACAAAAATATCCAACACTTGGAATGAACAGAAGGAAGGAGTACAAATTGACTACAGGCCACCGGTGCGGCCAGGTGTACGGACATCGTTGCGCCCTTGGCACGCCCATCATTACGGCCGTCGGACCTAAGCTAATCAATCCCATAGCCGTCAAAAAATGCAACCCAACTTTGTCTGTGCTGGTTAATCTTTTTCATGGTACAGTAAGTTTGCTAATTATTCCATTAATGATAGATTGATGTTTACATACAACATAAAAAAGCAGCTCCGTGGGACGTGGATTTGTGGAAGAAGCAGAGAAACGATGAAAGGCGAGCTGACGCGTCGAGAACTGAAGGTCCGATGAAGCCCCCTCTGAATCAGTGTCTTTTAGGTACTCCCTCCGTCCCAGAAAAGATGACGTTATGGGAATATACCGGTCAAAGTTTCTTAACTTTGACTAGATTTGTGGAAAATATGGGCAACATTTTCATCTCCAAATAATTTTATTAAAAAACTAGACTTAAAGATCTTTCCAATGATACTAATTACTTAGGATAAATGTTTATATATTTTAATATATAATTGCCGATAGTTTAAAAAAGCTGACATCTCGAAAAGCGAGAATGACATCTATTTTGGAACGGACGGAGTACTCCTATTACTTTCAGCTGAGCTGACTGACTCAAAGTAACAATGATACTACTCCGGGTGGCATTTTCTCCTTGAACTCATGTCGCAGCTGATTCACACTTGCATTACAGGCCTCAGACCGCAGCAGCTAGTGTGACTAAGACTGTACGACATGCACATGCTTTTCTTAGTCACCCCACTTTGTATACGGCCTTCTCCTGCCAAAATCTCAACTTTACAGCGCGCGGATCACCTTTGAAAAGGCATGATATCATCATAGGACACGCGGCTGGCGCCATATATATGGATGTGTATATGTACTGGAAGTTTGGAAGCTTGGCACCGTGGGTGCCGATGGCAGCGTGTTGTTGATTGATTAGCAAACAAAGGCCTTCGATTAGTTCTCCCGATCCCATAAGTCACAAAAACTAATAAAACTTCTAATCAGTCTACAATACATCATTATCATTATATCACAATAATAGATCGCATTTATTTCAAACACAGTTCTAAAGTTTGTAGTAAGTTGTTTTTCAAAGACAGCTAGCATGCAAGCATCTCAAGAAGCATAAAATAAATCAAATGATTTCATCAAGTTTGAGGTTTTTTACCAACACTTAATAATTAGCTTTGAATATTTCTTGAAGGAAAATATTGTTTTCTAAACTAACCTAATAAATCTCATGATATTTGCATTTTTTTTGCACTCACGCATCTGTTGCATATTTGTTTTCCTTTGCTTAGAAAAATGGATTTAGTTGGGGTTTCCATATTTCCGAAAATAAAAAAGGTTTCCCTTGCTTCCTTTGTTTTTTTTAGAAGCACTTCCCATTTTAAATGTCTTTCGGGCTTTCGGCTCGTGGGCTCCGTTCCGGGCCGAGCTCATTTTGAAGCCCAGACAATTCCACACAACCGCACTCATCCTCCGCTCGCGTGCACTTTTGGGCAGCCTGTTAACTCAGCCGATCGCATCCACCAAGTCACCGGCCCACTTATACTAAAAAAACAAGTTGCCGGCCCACGCAACGCTTCTGATCTTACTTAGGCAGTGGGCCTGTTTCTCAAAAAAACAAAAAACACACACTTAGGTAGCGGACCTTCTTGTAGGCCGTGGCCCCAGACGGGTTTGCTTTGCATTCTAAACCAAGGTGGGCTTCCAAACTGCCACTGCCTTGGGTTTGCGAATATACATATTTATCATTTGTTTGAATAATGGCCATCAACAATTATTCGTTTTGAAGTTTCTCATGGTGATCTAATATGTTTTAAAGAAAAATGACGTGAGGACCCGCATTGAAGAATTAAGGCGAATTTTCTGTATCAACATTCTTGTTGGGAAAATCATAGGTAAATTCCTATCATTCAAAATCTGGATAAGGACAAAAATAGAATGGTTTCTTTTACTCACAACTTAGAGAGGATGCTTATTATACAAATACAAATATGTGTTTTTGCAAGAGAGTTACTAGTAGGATTGAAAGTCAACAAAAACCCCTCGAAATTCGACAAAAACCATCTTCGACAGAAATTTCAAACCTTGCTAACAAATCACATCACATCGAAGTTGTGCAAATTCTAGGTTGGACTCCAATTGGAGTCAACGCAACCTTGTAGTCGTCGCAATAGGATGCCTCCTTGGTGTTGCATGTTTCTAAGGCCTTTTTATAAATACATAATTTTTTTATAAGTATAAGTATTTTCCCGAAAAAGTTTTATATGTATTTACAGGTATATAATGGGACGAGCACGCGCTAGGACGTCCTAGGCGTCGGACGGTCTACAACAGCGCGGCCCACCAGGACACAACACCGCGCACGGCCCACTGAGGAGCCAGACCTCGCCCATCGAACTGGCCCCCGGAAAACGTGATTCTTTCCTTCCCTCCCGACTTGCTCCGCTCGGATAGGATTCCACGCAGCGCGGCGTTGCAGCAAGGTCGCCGCCACGGACGCTCCTCCAGGGCCCCCACCACCCACCCCAGCTTCCCTCGGCGCCGCGCGCCGATGCTCCAGCTCGACTTCCCCTCGCCACTGCCGTCCCTGCTCCAGCCCCGGCTTCATCGCCGCGCCGCTGCTGCTGGAGCCTCGCCGCCGGTGTTGGAGCCCTCGCCGCCGCGCCACTGCTGAAAAAATCTATCGCCACCCAAAATGTCTGACCTAATGCAACACATCGAATTCTCAGCAGATGCCCATCACATCCCCCAATCGTAGCACCAAATCGTAAGAATTGATGGAGACACATGAAGGGGGAGCTTCAAGAGGCAAATTACCAGTGTGCCTGTTCGATCGAGATGTTGCAGCAGCCAGAACCCTCTCCGGTGTTCCTATTGCCATGAAGAAGGCCATGGTGTCCAAACCTGCGAATACATGAAAAGGACTTAAGAGATAGCGAAAGCAATGGTGCAAACTCGATTGAAACTCTAGTTTAGTCTAGGTTCTTGTTCATTTCTAGTTCAAGTTATAGCATTTTACATTACAATTAGCTCCTGCCCTTATATGTAACAAAAATGATAGATGCATGTGGTGATTCTATTTATGCCATGTTTTGAGATTGTAATCATCCATGATGAATTGGTGAAAAGTGCAAAATGGATCAATACAAATTTAATTTATTAATTCTTTTGTTATTATGTGAATCACCTATTATATCTCATAAAATGTTTGCAACGAAACAACATGATGTTTGCCACTGTATACTCATGGGAATGCTATAATGAAAACATGCAAGGGGTGCCTGCTGTTACATCTAAAAAATGTTTGAAAGAAACAAACCCAACCCATATACTGTTACAACTGATAAATGTGGGGGGTGCAGAGATAAAAACTACTTAGGGATGACTAATGTTACAAATGAAAATGTTTGAATGAAATAATCCAATACATATAATGTTACAACTAATAACGTGAGGATGCAGATATGAAAACAGCCAGGGGCTGCCTGCTGTTACAACTGAGAATGTTTGAATGAAACAATCCAATACATGTACTATTACAACTGATAATGTGGGGGATATGGAAACCTGTTACAACTGATAAAAGAGGGAACTCCACTCCATATATTACAAAGGAACTACTGTCCATCAAAATGCACATCAATCTCTACTGACACATTCCTAAAACTACTATAGCAGCAACTTGATCATGGGAGCAATTTCTTCATGGTGGCATGATACTTCTCCGCAAATTCATCTTGCTTCACCACATTGTGCTCTGAATGAATGAGTACTGCAGCAGCATGCTTCCTGTACCCTAGGGCCAACCCCTACACAAACAAAAAGAATGAAGAGAGAGGAATGAGAGCAGACCCCCACTGTTACATATGAAACTGCTATAATGAAACGAGCCAGGTCTCGCTAATGTTCAAAAATGAAATCCTCTAAGTGTAACAGCGTAAATGTACCACTTTTACATATGAAATGTTATAGTGAGATAGTAGAGTCTCAATACTGTTACATCTTTAAAAAAGTGGTCATGAAACAACAACAGGTTTACAAATGTTACACCTCCATGCTCTGAAATGAAACAACAGTTTCAGAGAAACAGATGGTAATCATGGCAACATAAATACAACACAAGATGAAACATCGGAAGGTTCACTGTTGCAACATATGAAAAAGCACTCCATCCAGCACGAATGAAAAAAATGAAAGAGGTTTTTAACAAATTAACCTCAATGCCATCAAAGAGGGCCCCGACAGTGCGGTGGCTAGAAGAGCCTACGCCTTGCAGCCAATCGTCAATGCTTGGGTGGGCTCTTCTTCTTCTACAGCCCTGGTGGTTGCGGTGGCGGCACAGCCTCTTGTTCGGGGATTGCCGGCTAGGGTGGATTGTACCCACTCAGAGGCACATGGTTGAGATATGGTTGGTCTTCCGAAACTAACAAATGAATGGATATAGATGATGTCAGAGGAAAACAATTAACGACTAAAACACATGTAGGGAGATGAATGAAAAAAGGTGAAAAAACATCAAACTCACAGGTAGAGCCCCGTATGGTGGTGGATTCAGCTGAAGACGATTTTAGTCAACCTTTGCAACAAACTCGAAATCTTCATTGGTCACATGACAAAATCTGATTAGCTATGCAATAAACATATATCGGAAATATTATGCTACCCACGGTGGTAGCTACCCACCATGGGGTGGTAGCTGCCCCAGTATTTTTCGGCCAAACATGAATCATGGCACCGCAGACTTACCTAATAAGGTGAAGCTATCAAACAAAACATAGTACACCATGGGCCACAGGAAATCATCCTGGGACTGGACCACAATCATTGTCATGTCTTGGAGGGACACAGCTGTACTAGGGTCTTGTACTCAGAAGGGCCCGCTTGTCATTGGCTCAAATGCAACAATGCTAGGAGAAGGGAGCCGGTTTTTCTCCCAAAACCATGTGCTAGTGGTCCCGCAACCCCTCTCTTTTCATTTTTGGCTCCCGTAGTGAGCTGCTAGGGGTTTTGCCAGGGGACCATCAATTAGTTTTGTTTCTCCCGTTCAATGCATGTGAGAAGACAATTTTGATTGATCTTATTTTCTAAGCAAAAAAACTAATTTGCATTTTGTTTGCATCATATTATTTGTATTGATTTTATCTACAAAATAAGACCTATATTGACAATAATTTTATACTAAAAAAGTGACTCCATTTGTTCGTGTCAGACGAGTGGACCGCAGAGTCGTTACGTGTATTTGACTCGGCCGTCTCTTTCTCCACGAATTGGGACCACTCTAAAAAACTCTCGCGCGCTTCGTCTCCTATTTTCCTCACTGGTGGGTGGGCCCATACATGCATGCTGCAGTGCTGCCAGAGGCGGCGGGGAAAAAATGAACAGGCGCATACATGCATGTATCAGCCAGCAGCCAGCTCAAAGCAAGGTGCAAAAGTGACATTAGATGGGGGAAGAGAGAGAAAGAGAGTAGAGAGGGGAGTTTGAATGTGCACAAAAGCGTTGGTTCTTCCAGCAGCATGTGGTGCATTGCTTAAAATAGCTAAACACGCGTTAGCCCTGTACTTCATTTACCCCATATAGCGCCTTCAACCCATCCGTTCAACATGCCACTTGTCATGGATCCGAGGCATGGGCAGCTACCACCCATGGGTGGGTAGCTACCACCGGTTGTAGAAATTTCATACTCAAACATATATAATGAAACATATATTGCCACAAAAAAAATGCACTTTCTCATATGCCAAAAATAACAGGAACCATGTAAACACACAATTAGTAACCTGCAGTATTGCACAACAAAAACTTGCAGAGTAATCCTAGAATTACAATGAAATCATGTAAATCTTCACTTCAATAATAGCAAAGGGGGATGAAAAAAAACAAAAGGGATATATGAAAAATGGAAAATCATCCAAAATCTTGCATCACCACATTGTGCTCTGAATTGGGGAGTACGGCAGCAGCGTGCTTCCTGTACACTAGCGTCGGCCCCTACACATACAGAAGAGGAATGAAGATAGAGAGCAAAACAGTTGTAGACACATGTTAATATATAGAAAAATATGGTGAAAACGTTGCGTATATAGAAACACAGGGTGAAACAAGTGGAGATATCATGCTAAAACAATTATAGACAGCAAAAAAACCCGCCATAAGGACAATAGGTGAAACATGACAAAAGTGGCTATGTAAGAAATGTCACATTCATGTAGCACTCTAAACAACTACTCATCTGCTTTTTACATCATCTAATTGAAACTAATGCATGTTCAAACTGAAATCCTCAAAGTGAAGCATAATAAGTGTACTACTTTCACATTTGAAAAATGGTCCAATGAAACATATCAAGTGACTAACTAGACAAACCTTGCCTTTTGTGAGATCCCTTCATTGGAGACTTGTTCACAGGAATATCATCAGCTGTTGTGCTCGAAGATGGTTGACCTTCATCGGTAAAGGCCACAGGCTTCCTCTCGGACAGTGGCTTCCAACCACAACGAAGCCCGGCATCTGCCTACCGATCGATGCCATCTGGCTCCCCATCGATGTTGCCCGGTGGATCGTCCTTGTAGGGCGACACATCCAGGCCTGAACAGGTATGCATCGCCGAAAAACAATGATGGATACCTCAGCCAAGCTGCAAGCGACAGACAACAACAAATACAGTCCACAGGTGAGGGATGTAATGTTTTAGAAACATTCTGAGATAAAAATAGTGTATCCTGATAAGCTAATAAGTTGAAGCAAACACGATGATTATATCTATCCATCGACATATACAGAGAGTGAAATTGCCATCTTAAACTGCTATAGAGTTGTTGATTGAAGAAATTGGCCGATGCAGTTTTGCCCAGCGCAGGCATGCATCATCCAATCAGTCAAGAGTGAACGATTGAGAATCACTCATCACAAAACCTTGCTTAGCAGTTGCACAGAAGCAAGTGAAATCCACTCGATGCGGGTCATTTCATTTGCATCCAACAGCGTCACAGAATTCATTTCATGGCACTGAATGGGACACGACGAGCGGAACAACGTAGGATGGACGGATCAATCCTCCGGCCGCACGATGGCCGCCGCGTCTTCGCCCGACGACCTCACTGCCGCCGCACATTCGACCCCATCGGTACTGGCCAACATCGTCGTCTAGGGTTGGGAGCTACGGCGACCGAAAATGGAGAGGAATGGGGAGAACCAACCTGTGGAAGCTGGTGCGCGGTGCAGACGCGCGCGAGCGGCAGATGCCGGCGCAAGCGAGCGGGTGGCGGAGTGGAGACGACCCCTTCCCCGCCCACGGCGCCGCGGTTGAATCGACGGCGAAATGGAACCGCCGGCAACCGCACTCGTCTGACGCGCGAGAGCGGCGGGTGCCGGCGGACGCGAGCCGGTGGCACGGTGGAGACGCCCCCTTCCCCGCCCACGGATCTGCGGTTGAAATCGGCGGCGAAGAGGAACTGCCGCTGCGACACTCGTCCGTCTCGGAAGAAGAACGAAGGAAAGAAGGAAAAAGAGAAAAAGGAAACTGCCATTGAGGTGGGAGGAGAGAGTGGGCTGTAGAGCTGGGCCGCCTGGGTGAAAAGCCCACCAAATTTTACCGTCCTATGGATAGGACGTCAGATTTACCGGTATATAACGAATTTTCTAAGGCAGCAACTAGCGAACGAACGTTCTATATATAGAACAACCCATCTAGCCTTCGAACGGCCCACGACGCATTTCAATCGGCGGCTCATGGGTGCGCGGACACACCTCGCGTCCGGAGGGCGCGGCCTCTCTGCCATCCCTCCGCTACAAATGTATGTACATATGCATGTGTGTTTAAAAAATATATATCTCATGAACCGAATGTCATAACTAAAATCCGATTGCACTATTGTGTTTCTCGTGATAATATCTTCAAAACAAGACCCCACATAAATATATTTTGACAACTTTTTAAAAAATTATTTTTCTCATCTAGACGTACAGTAGAATAAATTTTGAAACAACCAAAAACGCATGTTGAAAACAAAGCTGGAAGAATGTGTTGAAACAATGCGAATACCTACTACAACACTCAAAAATGGCTGTTGAAACACCCCGTGATGTTTATTGAAACAACCTTAAGATATATGTTCAAACATCAAAAAAATCATATGTTGAAAACACCTAGAAACCATGTTGAAACACCTGAAAACATACGTTGAAACACGCTAGAGACATATATTGAAGCAAACTAGAAACCTTATTTTTGCGGAGAATCCATAAATATATGTTGAACAATTTAGAAACATATATTGAAACAAACTGTCAACACCTGTAAAACCATGTTGAAACATCCAGAAAGATATGTTGAAACATTCTAGAAACATATGTTAAAACAAGCTAAAAAACATTGTATAAACATATGTTGAACAATCCAGAAACATATATTGAAACAAACTGTAAACATGTGTTGAAACAACCCGAGAAATACATGTTGTGAAAAATTCACAAATCTATGTTGAAACTAAATCCATAAATATACGATGAAACAACCGAGAAATATATATTTGCACATAAAAACGTATTGTACATGCACTATAACCCTAAAAGAGTACTATCTATGCATTGTAGAGATTTTTCTTTTTAAGTTCAGCGGACTTATATTTAAAAAAAAAGAAAGAAAAAAGAAAAAGAAAAAAAACACACGCGCGTGCATAGCCTAGGCATACACACTTTGCATACACACTTTGCATGCAGGCCACGGAATGGCCGGTGCGGGGGAGGCATGCAGCACACTTAAATCCGGTGCGGGAGGCATGCAAGCCACGGAAGGGCAAGTGCGGGAGGCGCTGTGGGCCGGACCGGTACGGTAGCGTTCTATAATTAGAATGTATAATTACCGATTTTCTAAACATCATCCGACCGTTTTTCAAATCCGTCGTCGGTCAGTTTTTTTTGTGCGTGGCGCTTGTCCCTGTGGGCTGGTTTTTCCATTGTTGGCTGGCCCACTGCACCTTGTTCAGCCCAATTATTGTATACGGCTACGTGTGCTCAACTAAAAAAACACGAACTGACCCTAAAAAAAAAAACTAAAAAACACGAACTTTCAGGCTGCCTTTTCTTAGGCACGCGGGCTGCCACGGGAGTGAGCGATCTTGTGTTCCCAGTCCACTCTGTGTTTTTCCTTTTTTATTTATGTTTGTGTGGATATTTTTTTTTCTTTTCAATTCTTATGTATTCTTTGTATTTTATTGTTTTTCAGTTTTCAGCTAGGTTTTCAGTTTGTGTCAGCTTGCATGCATGACGACTGCACGAGCATGGGCAAGGAAGTGGGATCGATGGGTAGCGCAGGCCAATTGTGAACTGGTTGGCCGTTGGTACGTATGTCTCTGCTCTTGTTGTGTTCTCATTGGTTCAAACAAAAATCGATTGACGCACAACCAAAAATCAGCAGAATTTCTATCTATCTTCTAAAGATTTTCTATTTCTCACATCTTCCACTTTTCCTTTCTTTTTCTTTTCTGTTTTTCTTTTTTTATTTCTTTTTGCTGATTCTCTGTTTTTATATTTTTTGTATTTGTTATATTCTTTTACTTTTTATTTCTTATTTTTTTAGTTTATTTCTGTCTTCATTTTCTGTTGTCGCAATTTTTTAATGTTTTTATGTTCTATCATATTTTTAAGAATGATTTATTATGATAAGAAAAATATTTATAAATAATATTTTATCTAATAAATCTATGTGAGATCTTGTTTTGAAGGATTTATTGTAACGAGTTGAATGGTGTAATCGAAATTTAATTTGGATGTTTAGTTTTATAGTTACAACTTTTTGTATTTTATTAAAAAGTGGAAGATAGGTAATAAGAAAATCTCGTAAAGTTATGTAGCCACTTCGTATATAATACACTATAACTTTTCGTTAAATACATGTTGGGCTCTATTTTTCATGGGTTAATGTGTGGATATATTTAGGCCCTCAAAAAGTTGACTCCAACCTAAATGGGCCGTAAACGGGTCAACAGAAAAAGGAAAAACTTTAAACGCTAACATGTGTAAAATGAACTGGGCCTCTAATTAGGCCTTAGCCTGCTATATTGTTCATAATGGGCTATATTTACATTTAATTTTCTATCTCACAAATAGACCCGCCTGTGAGGGACACATGTTCAGAAGAAAGAACGCGTGGCACTGCTGTCCGTTTTCCTCTGCTACCATCTGAGGCATATGTATGCTACGGTAACAAGAATCCGAGGAAGGATGAAACGAGGGAGATGGAATGAACAGGCTCTGCAGTGCAAGCAAGGTGTTGCTTCGCTCCGGCGGCCAACCAGCAACGGCGGCGATGCCCAACCTCCCTGCCCGTCTCACGTATTCCTTCTCGCCTCGCCATGCATCCACCCTCTCCTCAGCAGCAAGCTCCATGCTGCTGCTAGTATTTCAAATCCATAAATCCACAGAATGCACAGGCATCAAATCGTCACCGGCCATTGACGACCTCCTCTCGATCTTGCCCCGGCTACCGGCATCATGAACGCTCCTGGCCTCGCCGCGCTGGCTCTCTCCCTCTTCTACCTCCTCTCCTCACCCACCATCGTCGAGTCCGCCGGAGTCTTCACGATCATCAACCAGTGCAAGACCACCATCTGGCCGGCGGCAACCCCGGGCGACGCCATCGGCGGCGGCGGCTTCGTGCTCCACCCAGGCCAGTCCGCCGTCTTCAAGGCCCCCGCGGGCGGGTGGTCGGGCCGCATCTGGGGCCGGACGGGGTGCGCCTTCGACTCCACGGGCAACGGGAGCTGCGCCACGGGCTCCTGCGGCAGCTCGCTCAAGTGCGGCGCGTCCGGGGCCACCCCCGTCAGCCTCGCCGAGTTCACGCTGGCCGCCGACAAGGACTTCTACGACGTGAGCCTCGTGGACGGCTTCAACCTCCCCGTCACGGTGCGCCCCGTCAACGCGCGCGGCGGCAACTGCAGCGCGGCCGGGTGCGACGGGGATCTCAGGGAGACGTGCCCGCCGGAGCTCTCCGTGAAGGGGGAAGGAGGGAGGACAGTGGCGTGCCGGAGTGCCTGCGACGTGTTCGATACGGATCAGTATTGTTGTAGGGGCAAGTTTGGGAGCCAGCCGACGTGCCCGCCCACGCCGTACTCGAAGAGGTTCAAGGACGCGTGCCCGACGGCGTATAGCTACGCGTATGATGATGCTAGCAGCCTCTTCACCTGCTCCGGCGCCGACTACATCATCACCTTCTGCGCCACCAGGTAAAAGATCGGTCGCCATTATTCTTTCTGATCTGAATTTTCGATGTGGTGATGACAAGCAAGTTCTGTTGTCTGAATGTTTCAGGAAGCAGCAGGCGTGCTCGTACCACAACAATCGACTGGTTTGCAGTGACGCCAGCCGCCGGTCTTGGCCGATGTTCCTGCTGTTTCTACTGCCCCTCGTCTTTTCTGCGCTGCAGTTTACAGTGTGACGATCCGAGAGCAACCAACCTGATTTAATTGTTTTCTTGTAAATTACACGATTATTGATGATCATATATATGGCCCCACGCGTGCATATTCTGTAAACTATTATAATCTTTGCAGACACCATAAGTAGAGGTTGTGAAAAATTAGGCTTGTAAGTACTAAGGATCGATCAATTGACCACAAATAAGCATGCAAATTTCTACAGATATCAACAGACAGGTGCACAGTTGGGTGCTTCTTCATCCTGGGACCCTTCATCTTCTCCACGTACTTGAGTACAGAAAACCAAGGCTATGTAATTGTAATGTAAGAGGATGGGCACGAATCTATGATATATGAAAAACGTTGAGCACTCAAGCTCTCAGTATTAACATTTCTTCCCGTTTATTAGTTCCCACGAATTCAGATGGACTCGAACTAACAATGAAATGAAAAAAAATTGTTATTGAGATCCAAACAGGCTGATATATAGAATACGAACTTATTTACAGACGCTCTTACGTTACATAGCTTTAGCGGTTTAGCCTATGCTTGGCTGTTGAGCACACCCTTTTGTTCTCGGAATGGATCAACAGGAGACAGCAAAATGACTTGAAGGGGGCCTTGGGCCACAACATGATCTGGGCTGTAAACAGCTGGGCCACCTACACTCTCTCCCTGATCCACACGGGCCATGGAACATTTCTTTACTTAAGTTAGGTCTTTCTCGCCTAATAACTCCTTAACAAGTTTTCTGAACATTTATATATACTTTCAGAACGAATACTTTGGGATCACTGTAACAGTTTTTGTAGGAATGTGGAAAAAAAGAAAGCAGTTCGCAAAAAATGTAAGTGCTACAGCATTTGGGCCTAATTGTTTCGGCGATGGGGATTTTGAGAGTTTTAAGTTCTTGTATTGGGCTACTGAAATTGTCAGCGCAATTATTGTAACTTAAGTGCAAGCTTAAGCTAAAAGCTCAGTTTCAGTTACTCATATTCAGACATGCTGATAGAAGTACTGCATTTGTGTCCTATATATTAATGAAAATATAATGGACAGACAGATGCAGTGATGCACGTACATAGCGAGACCAACAAATCGAGTCGGGCAGATTGTCCCGGTCAGCTGGTCATCGTCATTCCCCGTTATCATTTATCAGGTGGACCGTAGGTAAATTGTCGTGGTCAGGTTGAGCAACGGATGGATCTCCTTAACGGATGAGTGGAACTAAAAATTCACGGCAGACAAGGACTTGGGAACAACTGAGCATGCAAGGGCTTTAAGAATCAGTCAATTTTGTTAACGTGCTCATGTCCCCATCTTGCCTCATGTCGTCACTCCAGGCAATATCAAAGATTGATGAGCCAAGTTTAGTTTGTCCTATATATAAGAAAAGGTTTCGCCGTTTAATAATCTAGTATGCCCTAATTATATTCAGCTTTCATTTATGTTGCGTGATGTTGACGTTGCAGCGTCGGTCACCTCTGCTTTGATATGTTTCATTTGTATATGCTACCTACCTCCAATAAACATAAAGCGATGATCCATCATACTACTTGTTTCATGGTGCAAACTAAAGAGATTGTTAATGTCAGGAAGAACGTGTTGCTCTGCATCAAAGAACAATTCTGAAGAAGCTTTTCAGCCCTCTAAACACAGTGGTGAATTACTGATCCCTATATATTGAAATACGTGCAACGGCGCGGTCTCGAGAAAAAAAATGATCCCTATATATAGGATGCATGTGCAAGTACTGTATGTAACACAAAGGAATTAGCTGGGGCTTAGTGTCCATGTGTTGTTTATCGGTTATTATCACTACACTTTTCCCTGATTTGTTTTTCAGTATCTTCTGACACTGCCAGGCCGGCAATGCAGAACCAGAACGCATGGAATCTGACGGAGAACAATCTCTGATTTCTTTTTCAGGCACATGTGCATGGGGGCTCATTGGGGGTGGGTGGTTAGGAACCCAATCAACCATCCATGAACCAGCGCTAGCTAGCCATCTTTCCTCCAACTATTTCTTATTAGACAGGAAAACAAACAGGCGAGTCAATCATGCACATGAGTCAGGTGCTGCCCCTCTCTGTCTGAGCTGTCCCATACTCCCATCCGATGCAGGGTTCATGAATACATATTGCGCTATTTTGTTTTATAACTGATTTTTTTTCGAGACCACGCCGTTGCGCGCATTTCATTAAGCAGAATAAAGGAAAGCAAGGTTTACAAGTCTTGGTAATACTCTGATTACCAAGAACCCACACAAACACACACCAAGAAACACAAAAGCGACTACATGACTGAAAAAGGAGCTACGATAGGAGTATGAAACTCCTACTCAGGCCGCCTCAGCCTCCAGGCCCTCCAAGTTCAGGTCCATGACTGTGACGTCGAACCTGCCGTTAAGGAGCATGTCCAAGCACTGCTGCTTGCGCTTGGACATGCCGCCTCCAAACGCGGCCACGAACTTCTCCTCGATGTCGTGGTCGGGATCATCGTCATGGACCTCCTCCCCGGCTTCTTCGGCGCGGCCTCGTGTGCTGCACAAGCCGCGTTTGCCGCACGCGGCCCGGCCGCAATGCGGCCGCTTCGCCGAGGGTGTGGATAGTCACAGGGTGTCCGCGAGCGTCTCAACCGCGGTCCGGCCTTGATGAGCGGCGTAGACAACGGGAGACAGACCTCTGCCTCAATCATCTCCTGCAAAGACAGCGCCACGGGAGCTGCCTCCGGGGCATCGCTGGCCGAGGGTGACCCCTGAAGGGCGCGCACCGTCGATTCCTCCAAGGGGGCCGGAGCCACCTCGGATACAACAGTCGCGTCGTCGTGCAAAGTTGAGTTTTCCTCCCGTGGGGTAGACGCAATCCGCGTGCTTCGACGAAGCTGAACGGGAGGTGGCGTTTTAGCCCTGCGTAGCTTGGGTCGCCCCTGGATGAGCGGCGTCTCCAGCGGGACGCAAAGCCTCTCCTCCAATTGTCGGCTCAGCGTCCGCGGCGTCGGAGTTGACCCCGGCGAAGAAAGAGCCACCGGTGGTGACGGAGGCGGCGGCACAGTCCGTGCACGACGCTGGTACACGAGCACCGGGCCGGGCAAAGCGCGCGGCGGTGCCGAGCAATACCAAAGAGGAGACAACCGGGATCCATCTCGCGGTCCGGTCCCGGCATGGAGACCTCCCGCGTACTCTCCACCACCCCGGCCACAACGTCCACGGCCGCTCGCGACAACGGCCGTAAGCACCGTGTCCGTACCACCCGGCTCGTACCTCGGGGAGGTGGAAGCCCGAGCGGCGGAGTGGCCACGCGCCTCGGCGTCCATGCCAACGCCAACGTTGTCGGCGGCCGCCGCCGCCGCCCCCACACCGGCCATCACCAGTGCAGCGGCCCCTGCCTCGGCGTCGACATCATCCTCCTCCAACGCGCCATCAGCCGCGAAGCAGAGCGGGGTCAAGCGCGACGGTGAAGGGGGTTCTGGCAGCACAGCCAAAACCAAGGGGGCAGGTGAAGCTGACAGAGTACGCATCAACAATTGCTGGCGCTGCAACAGTCTGGGCGGCAAGGCGCCAAAGGACCGTGGACCGGTCATTGCGTGCAACGAGCAAGGGATCTCCCCCACCAGGAGTGGCGCCTCGTAGACCGGCGGAGGCCGGGAAGGCGCGTGAGAGGGGGAATCAACCCGGCCCGAACGAAGTAGATGACTCGGCACCTGGCGGGGGCGGCGACGCCGCTTGCGGCGGGGAAGACAAGGCGCCTGACCGCCCAAAACGCATGAGCGCGTGGGCGACCGGCCATGCCAACAGTCGCGCGCACGGTGTCCCGTTCCCTTGCAACGCAGGCACCGCGACGGGGATTGGCAAGCCGGCCGCGACTTGATCATCACCCAAACAAGTTGAAGCATAGGCCGACCAAGATCGGCGGGACCGGGCGGCGCACGGAGACACGACGACGTTCCGTCGCCGCCGGCGCCGGTGGCTCTCCACGAGCGTGAAGCCATCGCGTCGACGCGGCCGCTGGAGCGGGGAACGTGGTGACGCGGACGGCGGGAGCATGCCTCCCCAGAAGCCGCGTCCAAACATGGCTCTGCACGGGGAGTGCCGAGGCGCCGATGAGCTGGGATCCTTGCTGCTGGCCGCGGGCCGAGACGACGAGGTGCGGGCACACGCACGGCCGGCAACACGGACGAACGACGAAAATTGGGCGCCGCCGCCGAGGGTCTCGAGCAATAGTGCCCGGTGCCAAGCCGCGGTGTGCGCCGTCGGCCTTGGCTGCGGGTTGGGGCCGAGCCGGAGATGAGGCTGCCGCTGCCCGGGCCTGCGGCACGCCGCATGATGGTCCGGGCGTCCTCCTCGCCGCTACCGCCGCTGCCCGACGACGCCGCTTGGGCCGCTTCGACGGGGAGGCGGCGTATGGGGACGTGGCCGGTGGAGTAGACCGGCGAGCCTCCTCCGGGTATAAGGCGAGGCTCGGAGGGTGGTGGCGGCGTCGCGCCGCCCGGTGCGCCCGGCGCCATGCGCGGCCTCCCCGCTGAGGCGCCTCGCGCCTCGGGGGCGGTGTGGCACGCCGCCGCCGGTGTGGCCGCCGGTGGGGTGGCGCCGGCCGCCAGGCCTGGGGAGGGGCTCGCGCGACGGCAGGCCTGCCGGTGGGCGTGGAGAAAAGTCTTCGGTGGTGGCCGCTCTTCGTCTTCATCATCGGAGCAGACGGAGAAGGCGACGTCGAGCCAGCGCTCGGACTTGGAGCGCCCGCAGGAGGAAGGGAAGAAGGGGGCAGCTGCCGGAGAGAGGGGCCTACCAGAGGGCTGGCTAGCCCGGGCCGCGCCGGCGGTGGCGGGAGAGCCCAGCATGACCCCAGCGGCTGCGCAGGGGGGGCCCGTGGAGCCGGCCCGGTCCAGAGCGGGCACAGGTTGGGGAGGAGCAGCGGGAGCCGGGGGCTCTACCAGCTGCGCACCCGCGAGGGAGCCCCCAACCCACTGGGGAGAGACGGCATCCACAGGCCCCGGGAGGAACGGCTGCAGCGGTGACGAGACGACGGTGTCACGGCGCAGGGGAACTCCCGGCGGCGGGGCCGAAGGCAGGACCCCCAGATCCGCGCGCGACGGGGATGCAGCGGCCGGACCCGGCCCTGCCGGCGACGGGCATGTGGCCGGCGGCGACGAATGTCGGGAGGCGGCACAGGGCGAGCTGCTGCCCGTGCACGGGCAAGAACTGGAGGCGGAAGGGGCTTCAGGGGAGGAGGGGGTGGAGGAGAAGGCCGAGGTGGCCGAGGCGGGCGCCGGTGCCGGGGTGGCCACAGGCGCCGGCGCCGGCGTCGGGGTCGCGAGGACCTCCGCCAGGAGCAACGGTCGGGAGCCTCCCCCTCAGGTATATGTCTTGACACAGAATAAGAGTTAGCAACTTGTAACCGCTTTTGTTTTATAACTGATATATTGAGCTTTTGTTTTTCGGTATTGACGATCAAACATGGCCAAAATCTCTAGGGAGGCAATGCCCTCAAGTATTATCCAGACACATTCAGGTCATTTGTCAAATCTCTATCGGTCTATCAACGACAGCATTTCACCCAAGTTGAATCCCTCGATAGCGAAATGCTGACCGTTGATGCACCGATAGAGGGGCGACATGGGGCGACACAGTGCGGGTGGCCAAGTGGATGTGGCTGGATAATACCAAGGGCATGCCTCCCTATTATCCTCTCATACTTCTCAAGGCATTTCTCTTGATGAGGATTGGTCATTCTTTAGCTTGTTGCAGTCCTTTACATATAAATGGAGGAGAGCATGCAAATTAGACATGAGTGTGAGGCCATGAGAGCTTCACGGTCAACCATTTTTTTAACCATCATGTAAATTAGGCATGAGTGCGAGGCTATGAGAGCTTCACGGTCAACCATTTTTTTTACGATCATATAAATTAGGCATTAGTGCAAGGCTACAAGAGCTTCACGGTCAACCATTTTTTTTATGATCATGTAAATTAGGCATGAGTGCGAGGCTACGAGAGCTTCACGGTTATTTTTTTTTTGATTATGTAAATTAGGCATGAGTGTGAGGCCACGAGAGCTTCACGGTCAACCATTTGGCACTTCGGCAATAAGTTTTATCCGCTTGCTGCGGGCACGCTTCCATTTAGACATTTCCTATCAGCTTTGCCACCGTCACACTGCACAAGTTTTTTTTTTCTTTATTTTCTTTCTTGCACCATTCATGTTTTTACCGTACGCAAATTTTTTTTTTTTTTTTTTTTTTTTTTTTGGAGGGGAGACAACTCTTAGTAGTTCTTTTGCTCAAGGTCATGTATATATACAGCCAAAGTAGTTACCAGATACTAGAGGCTAATATCTCGTCTGATTCAACATATATTGCGATTTGGGACATTGACGACACCACGTCCTTGAATAAGCAAAAGAAAAATTTACACATCATTAACATTAAGTATTAGAGTTTATAAACAGCTAAAAGCCGAACCTCCCTTGTTTTTCCAGATCCGTGTATGGACTAAACAACCGAAATAGAGGCAACAATGTAGCCTAAGTCATTTTCGCGAACATGTCGTAGTGTTTAATTAAGGCGATGTGAGTACTTAGGTCGTGCCCTTGCTCCGGTCAAGCTGAGAAAAGCTCTCTCCAGTGCTGCGACATTAGAGTGTTTGGCATGGTGTTGACGAAGCCTCCCCTCTCTGCCGATGTGTTACATTGCATGATGATTAGGACTTCACCTTGTTTGGACTCTAGCACCGAGAAGAGGCTATGCACAATATTTATAGTGTAGGACTATGTTTACATGTGAAATATATGGACCTATATGTATACCGATTATAGAGCACTGAATGTGCAAGTAGTAACGGTTGTTAGCTACCGGTGACACCAAAATAACTATTGTTTTTCGTTTCTGTTTAGGACGTATTTGGCTCCATGTTCACTTTTGAGGGTGCCATATGATGCTAGTCCTAGTCTGTTCTGTTTTATTTCAAATTTTAGAACGTATATGAAGGTCAAAGAATAGCCAAAAATTTTGAAGTTTCTCAACAACAATGGTTATCTACCGTAGATACCACATCGACGAACCGTAGATACTGTAGAAAGTGGCAACCCCGAGCCGGGCCCACCGGCCAGCCTCTCGGAGACGGCACCGTGCCCTTTGGCACGGGCGATCATTTTGGCAAGGCAGGTAACCCGTCCGTCAGTGCGCGCCCGCCGTCGCCGGTGTCCCTGCTGCCACGACACACGGGCGGTACCACAGCAGAAGCCTCGAGCTGCACGTAACGGGGAACGAGCCTTAGCTCGTGCGGCAAGCCTCCAGGTGCGAGAGGTGCCGGTCGTGGGTTCGACCCTCGATTCCCACGGGGTTTTTCCCCAGAATAATATTTGCAGGTCATGTTGATCTGCAAGCCTCACATGTGGATGCGCCACAATGGTCAGAGTGACGTGCCCGTCACGTGCGAAGTCTGGAAAACTTTGGATATCTCTCAGCCACGTTGAAAGGTCCCTTGTTTGGTTTTGATAATTGAGTGACAACTTAGGTGGAATAATTGTGTGATCATGAGAATACACAGGGATTTAGTCCACAGGTGAATGTGAGATAAAGAAGCTTCATTGAATATGTGACATGACATGGAGTCATGTGACCGATGGTGAAGATCGAGATGAGGCTTGGCTCGAGACCGGAGGATGTGTGAAGGACAAGTCGAGGCAGTGGAGCGATGGACCTAGTGAGGATGAAGCTCGGGCATGACTTGGCTCCGATGGACCATGAGGCGGTGAAGAGCAAGTGAGATCAAGATCGATGGACCGTGAAGGTTGCATGATGATATGAAGTGGATCATATCAACTTGAGATCGTGTCGGTGCATGTGTTGCATTGGCACTTTGGTGGAAGACAGTGGAAGTGGAAATGCGCAAAGCAAAGGTATGCTATAGGGCATTTCATTTCACCGGTCATGAGGAGTGTAGAGAAGTTGATGACCGGATTTAGGATTGATAGCCGTAATATCAAGAGGGGCAAACTTGTTTGCATCTCGGTCATCTAGTGCCACTTGAGCGATCTAACATTGTGACATGCTAGGATCGAGTGGCGCTGTGAGAACAAGAGAAAAATCCTTTGAAAATGATTGTGAAAATGCTAACACACATGCACATGGTGATGTACACTTGATGGTGTTGGCACATTTACAAAGGTGGCATTGATCGCGCGTTGGTTTGCGGGGTTGAGTTGGGTTTGGGTCCCTCTCTCCTCCCGCCGAGCTTGCGAGCGGGATTCGGCGTTTTCGGAAAATTGGAGGCCTATTTTCTATTGCGCCGGATGAAAATTGTTGGAGAAGTTGGCGTTCGCGGCGGGCTGGAAATCGTTGTTTTAAAGGCGCCGGACGCGCGGCCCGCCGGACGCGGCCGGGCGGGCGGACGCTGCGTCCGGCGCGTGGTGGCTTGACGCGAGCAGCCGGGCCGAGCCGTGTCGAGCGCCGGACGCCGTGGTGGCGCGTCCGGCGTGCGCCGGACTCGGACCAGAAACTTCTGGGGCCGAGTCGTGCGCGCGTCGGGACGCCGGACGCAGGCGGCGGACGCGGTGCGATCACTGTGCAGCGTCCGGCGTTGGGAGCCAACGGTTGTCTTCGAATCGAGGGGACACGTGGCGCAAGATGGAGCGCCGGACGCGGCTTGGAGCGTCCGGCGGTGGAGGCCGGACGCATCCGGCGCGTCTGTCTTTTGCCAGCGGGGGGCAACGGCTAGTTTTGGGCTTTGGCCTATAAATAGTTGCCTTGCTCGACCATGGCTGGTTGCTTAGCACCTTGGGGACTTGGTGTCCACCTTGGAGAGTGCTTGGAGAGCCCTCTACTCACTTGAGCTTGATAGAGATCATCCGATTGAGTGAGTGAGCGATTCTAGTGCGTTGCATTGAGAGATTTGCATCGAGTGGCACTAGGTGATCGTGTTGCAAGCCGGTGTGCTTGTTACTCTTGGAGGTCGCCACCTCCTAGACGGCTTGGTGGCAAGAGACTTCGTTGAAGCACCGCGTGGAGATTGTGTGGTGCTCCGAAGGAGGATTTGTGAGGGTTCTTGACCTTCCCGCGAGCGAATTGGCTACTCTAGTTGAGTGTGGCTTGGAGGATCCGTTCTTGTGTTGATTGGAGTTGGGGCTCCCTAGAGGGGTTGTTGGCGGTGAGCCAACTTGAGCCGCCATCTCATCACGAAGTCGGTGTATCGCCACAACCGGACGTAGCTTGGTGGCGACCAAGTGAACCGGGGAAAAATCGTGTGTCGATTTGTGATTGCCGAGGCTTCGACCTCCTTGTGCTTGTGTGTGAGGCTTCGACCTCCCTTGTGATTGTGTGCGAGTGGTTGGTCTCTATGCCGGTGATTCGCCACCGCCGCGACTTCGTGTGTCCACTCTTTGCGGTGGTTTGCATCCCCTCTAGCTCAAGCTTGCATTTACATTTGTTACATTCTTGCTTAGCTTGAGTAGTGGCTCTTGTGCTCGTTTGCTTGTGTAGCTAGTTGAGCACCTTCTTGCTTGTGTAGCTAGAAGTAGTTTTAGTGTTTTGCTTAGCTTGTGTAGTTAAGTGAATTGCGCTCTTGGGTTCGGCTTGTGTAGCCTTTTCCTTGAGCATCTAGTGAGCTTAGGTTTGGCATAGTCTTTTGCTCATTAGAATTGTGTAGGTGCTCCCGGTTCGCTAAAATACTAGTTGCTTAGGTTGTGGCCTTCAAGCTAGAATTGTTTAGGTGAGCACTAGCTAGTTTAACTGCGACTTGCTTCTTGTTTAGGATCTTTTACAAGGTGCTACTAGAGTTGTAGTTAGTGGGGGTTAGTTTTGGCTAGACCGATAGTTTTAATTCCGCATTTGTTTCAGTTAGCCGGTGCGTAAGTTTTTAGGAAGTACTATTCACCCCCCCTCTAGTCCATCTCGACCCTACACACGTGCAGTCTCTTCGTGTAGGTGTAGGTCTAGCTTACGCACTAGAGTGCGTGCGTGTGGTGTCGAGTGGGTCTGTGGTGTGAGTTAGTGCGTGAGTCAGATACTACAACTTGTACTCGAAGGGTTGAGGCATAAAAAAAAAAAAAAGCGCTGCACGTAACGGTTGTGTCAGAGTGACCGGAATGCCCCTGGGGCCAGGCCAGGCTGGGCTCCACCCGCGCCAACCACCGCACTGTGCTGTGGTGTGTCGGTGACCGGAGGCTCGTCTCGTCTCTCTGCTTGAAAGTTGAAAACGAGATCCACACGGCGCACGCGGCACGCCACGCCACCTCGGCACCCCCCACCCCACCTACTATGGCACACGCACAGGCACAGCGAACGGAAAAGTGGAGTGTGTCACTACCATGTGGGCCTATGTTCTTTTCGTGTCGGTCGCTAGGACCACGGCCAGATACGTACTCGAGCTACCTGTCGGCTGGCTGTTACTGCTTGGCCCCGTGCGTCAGCACCCCACTGTGTAGATTAGCAATCACAGCGTGCGGTTTTTTTGGTTTTACGCCGTGATTTCGCTCGCTTATGAACGTGCACCGGACAAATAAATTCCCTGACCGCCACCACCACATTTCGTCACGTTATATAAAACGGTTTGAGCCACTCTTACCGTTTAAAATGTATATTTTACCTCTCCACTCCACTGCGAGAAGCTCCACTCACATGATGTCATGGCATTTATATATTTCTTTTTCAAACATAAATGAGGTGAGAGAATTACGTGACATGAGACACACTTATTTATGAGAGACCATGTTTGGTTAAGGACACCCTTACTCCACTTAATTAGAGTAGTGGTGCTGATCGATGTACCGTATAGTACCATATGATCACATATCCCATCATGTTGTGCTCAGCACGTATTATTTTTCCCACTAGCAAAGGTCTACTACATATATCATGCATGGTAATACTATATACATTTAATCACCAACTTTTAATAAATGTACAATTATATTATACCTCTGCAATACTTATGTCTTAATGCATATTTACACTTGTTTGGAACCATAAAATGCTTTAATAACGGTTGCAAATATCTTAACAACCTTAGATATTGTTGGTAACGAGAGATGTATGGAAGAGAACAATATCTATTACTTGAAAAACTCAAATCTAGTTGTGTACATACTATGTGTAGGAGTATGTTACTCCCTCCATTTCCAAAATAGATGATCTTGAGGCTTAGGCATGGAAATTACTAACGAGTGAAGAATGAGGCACATAAATTAAAAAGAAGAGAGAAAGGGAGGTTCTAGGAAAATATATTACAAAGCTGTATCTAGAAAGGAGGAATGTGCATTGAGATAATACAAGGACACTCCCAACCATGAAAACCTAGACGGTTTCTATATTCATTAGTTAGGATGCGATTAAGCAAAAAGATGATGTGACACTTTAATCAAAGAAAAGAGACAAGGAAATGGTTTCTTATCTAAGAAACTATATGACTACATGAGAAAAACCAAGACATGAACAAATGTGATATAATTTTTTTGACCAAAGTCAGCAAGGGAAATCCCAACCTATATTTTTTATTTTTTTGATAATACAGACCTATTTAAATTCGCTCCCACCGGGAGTCGAACCCAGGTCTGCTGGGTGCTACTGAATGTGATAGAAATTAAAAATGATGAAGGGATAAGACATACGATTGGATAAAAAGCCATTCTTTAGAAACTATCGGGGCATAGTTTCTATTATAGGTATTGCCTATAAATATCTTAATAGACAATAACTACTAGCATTGAGAAAAAAAATTAGATTTTTATAAGGTTATATCTACTTTGGAACCGACCGAATATAGGAAATAATAACCCCTCTTACATTACATAACCTTCTGCTTCGGTATCACTGTGATAGAAACATAATTACTCCTATGTTATGATTGCTCAATCTAAAATAATCAGCTCAGCAACGCCGACCCATTTGGCTTATTTTATGGGAACACACACATGCCACATTTCACACTTGTGCACCTACCAATTAGCCCGGACCCCCAGCGTATCCTCCGTCGGTGCTCAGGACCGACACTGACCACTCACTGCCACGCGGGGCCCACAGCGCCAGCTCACCCTTCTTCCACCTCCCGCCTCACTGGCACTCTCTCCCCCCGACCACCACTCGCCATTAAACTAATCCCACCAGACGCAGACGCCGCAAGATTAACTAGACTCGTCGAAATCGCTGCAATAATCTCTTGTCAATTCTTATTAATCAAATCCCTCGCGTCGACAGCGACCGCGGAACCAACTCACGTTGCCGCCATCGGTGCGGTGCCCTGTCCTTTTCTCTCCTCCTCCTCCCTCCCCCTCCCCGCCCCACTACCAGTCTACCACTACTAGTAGCAGCAGCGCTCTCGCAGCGGGAGATGCGGAGGTGCTGATCCGTGCCCCTGCTCGGATCTCGGGAGTGGTGCCGGCAGGCTCGTGTCGGTTCTTGGCCAGCTCCCTCGTCGGTTCTTGGGCGAGCTTCCCTCGCCTGCCCGGCCATGGAGGGCGACGCGGACGGCGTGGTGAGTGGCGGCGGGGGATCCGATCCCAGCCAGCTGCATTCCGTTTCGTGCTCGGGGGTGGATCTTGGGGAGAAAGACTGAATCTTGCGATCTGCTGTGTGTGCCTCTGCAGAAGTCGGGGAGGCGCGGCGGCGGGCAGGTGTGCCAGATCTGCGGCGACGGCGTGGGCACCACGGCGGAGGGGGACGTCTTCGCCGCCTGCGACGTCTGCGGCTTCCCGGTCTGCCGCCCCTGCTACGAGTACGAGCGCAAGGACGGCACGCAGGCGTGCCCCCAGTGCAAGACCAAGTACAAGCGCCACAAGGGTAAGTTTACAGTCTCTTCTACCATTCCATTTGTCTGATCTTAGCTTCTCTGAACCCGATTCTGGAGTGTTAACTAGGAAAGTTTGGATCTTTGACCAGGAGCAGGGCAAAAAAATGGTATTGTTTCTGGTTCTGATGGATCTCGTGGCAGTGTCGGTCAGAGAGGGCATATTACCTCTGTCGCTGTCACTGGATCCTACTTTAGCTTGTAGCATGACCTAGTCCTGTCTTTGTGTGAATTCTGTTAAACTGTAGTTAAGGTGAAAAAATAGTAACGGGAGATGTATATGATGTGACATCCGGAATTTTTTTTTGCTCAAGAAAGAATAGCAAGAGATGATTGGCAGGTTTTGTTAAGCATTCTCTGAACTGTGTATGAATCTTTCAGGGAGCCCGGCGATCCGTGGGGAGGAAGGAGATGAAACTGATGCCGACGATGCTAGCGACTTCAACTACCCTGCATCTGGCAATGAGGACCAGAAGCAGAAGATTGCTGACAGGATGCGCAGCTGGCGCATGAACGCTGGGGGCAGCGGGGATGTTGGCCGCCCCAAGTATGACAGCGGCGAGATCGGGCTTACCAAGTATGACAGTGGCGAGATCCCTCGGGGATACATCCCGTCAGTCACTAACAGCCAGGTTGGTGCCACAACTATAAAGAAGATATTGTGATAAAAAAATCTTCAGATATGCAATGATGCTTATACTTTCTGAATTGATCTGCAGATCTCAGGAGAAATCCCTGGTGCTTCCCCTGACCATCATATGATGTCCCCAACCGGGAACATTGGCAAGCGTGCTCCATTTCCCTATGTGAATCATTCACGTATGTTTATATCTCGCCATGGTCTCTCATGTTTGAGATTACACCTGTTTGATGTGAGGATCTAATGATTGTTTCTTGCTCCTTGCCAGCAAATCCATCAAGGGAATTCTCTGGTAGCATTGGGAATGTTGCCTGGAAAGAGAGGGTCGATGGCTGGAAAATGAAGCAGGATAAGGGAACAATTCCCATGACAAATGGCACAAGCATTGCTCCCTCTGAGGGTCGGGGTGTTGGTGATATTGATGCATCAACTGATTACAATATGGAAGATGCCTTATTGTGAGTTCCAACACCCTCCTTCAGCTCACTCTTGTTTTACAGGATCATATCTTGTTAGTTCTAATGTCTTTTCTGTAATTAGCATAGACATTCACAAAAGAAGGGGATAAAAGCTTGAGTTATTTCCGTTGTTGGATGAATGCATTAGTGTACAAAATCAAACTGATTGGTGTAATGGTGGGCAATTGTGTGAATCCAACCATTGTATTGCTATGTTTTCTTCAGAAGATATTTTAAAATTAATTTGTCCCATCTGAATTGCAGGAACGATGAAACTCGTCAGCCTCTATCTAGGAAAGTTCCACTTCCTTCCTCCAGGATCAATCCATACAGGATGGTCATTGTGCTACGATTGATTGTTCTAAGCATCTTCTTGCACTACCGTATCACAAATCCTGTGCGCAATGCATACCCATTATGGCTTCTATCTGTTATATGTGAGATCTGGTTTGCTCTTTCCTGGATATTGGATCAGTTCCCAAAGTGGTTTCCAATCAATCGGGAGACTTACCTTGATAGGCTGGCATTAAGGTGATCTCTTTTCCAGTTCTCCAGTATGTTGTTCAAACACAAACCAAATTTGTTCATATCACTTATGTTTGTTACTGTTCCATTTCCTCTAACAGGTATGACCGGGAAGGTGAGCCATCTCAGTTGGCTGCTGTGGACATTTTCGTCAGTACAGTCGACCCTATGAAGGAGCCTCCTCTTGTCACTGCCAATACCGTGCTATCCATTCTTGCTGTGGATTACCCTGTGGATAAGGTCTCTTGCTATGTATCTGATGATGGAGCTGCAATGCTGACATTTGATGCACTAGCTGAGACTTCAGAGTTTGCTAGAAAATGGGTACCATTTGTTAAGAAGTACAACATTGAACCTAGAGCTCCTGAATGGTACTTCTGCCAGAAAATTGATTACTTGAAGGACAAAGTGCACCCTTCATTTGTTAAAGACCGCCGGGCCATGAAGGTCTGTCTTCTTTGTGAACATCTATATATTGATTTTCTAGTTTTAATCCAATATTGACGCTTCTTAACAAAAAATCATGGCAGAGAGAATATGAAGAATTCAAAGTTAGGATAAATGGCCTTGTTGCTAAGGCACAGAAAGTTCCCGAGGAAGGATGGATCATGCAAGATGGCACACCATGGCCAGGGAACAATACCAGGGACCATCCTGGAATGATTCAGGTTAACATCTACAAAATGAAACTTCTGTTACTCAGTTGTCTCCTAATGTGGTTGTTAATAGTTTTTCCCCTTTGTTTTCTCTTGAAAAGAATTTGCTTTGCTAACTCCTCTTTGTGATCATCATACTCAGGTTTTCCTTGGTCACAGTGGTGGCCTTGATACGAGGGCAATGAGCTACCCCGTTTGGTCTATGTTTCTCGTGAAAAGCGTCCTGGATTTCAGCATCACAAGAAAGCTGGTGCCATGAATGCTCTTGTAAGTAGTTATATATTACAAACTGTGCAAAAACTATCAACTTCATTTCAATATGTTGGTTGTGATGGTGGATTTCTCTTTTTTCACAGGTTCGTGTCTCAGCTGTGCTTACCAATGGACAATACATGTTGAATCTTGATTGCGATCACTACATCAACAACAGTAAGGCTCTCAGGGAAGCTATGTGCTTCCTTATGGATCCTAACCTAGGAAGGAGTGTCTGCTATGTCCAGTTTCCCCAGAGGTTCGATGGTATTGACAGGAATGATCGATATGCCAATAGGAACACTGTGTTTTTTGATGTAAGCCACAAATTGTGTTTTAATATTCTCCATCAATGTTATGACTATTCGGTGCACAAATTCTAAAGTTTCTAATTCAATATTCGGGGCATTTTTGTTTACCACAGATTAACTTGAGAGGTCTTGATGGCATCCAAGGACCAGTTTATGTGGGAACTGGTTGTGTTTTCAACAGAACAGCTCTATATGGTTATGAGCCCCCAATTAAGCAAAAGAAGGGTGGTTTCTTGTCATCACTATGTGGTGGCAGGAAGAAGGCAAGCAAATCAAAGAAGAAGAGCTCAGACAAGAAAAAGTCACAGAAGCATGTGGACAGTTCTGTACCAGTATTCAATCTTGAAGATATAGAGGAGGGAGTTGAAGGTACACCTTTATGTTTTTAGATGTTTATGGTTAATACTAATATTTAGTTTCTGAAAACCGTACCTTTCTGTCTCATGCTGATTATTCTTGTACATTTTGTGGGTTTCGAAACATGTACTCATGCTGTCATTTTTATATATGGCAGGCGCTGGATTTGATGATGAGAAATCACTTCTTATGTCTCAAATGAGCTTGGAGAAGAGATTTGGCCAATCTGCTGCTTTTGTTGCCTCCACTCTGATGGAATATGGTGGTGTTCCTCAGTCTGCAACTCCGGAATCTCTTCTGAAAGAAGCTATTCATGTTATAAGTTGTGGCTATGAGGACAAGACTGAATGGGGAACTGAGGTAACGAGACAATACTCACATAAACACTGTTTTGATTTGTTCTATGGAAACAATGGGGGGAAAGCCACGGATATACATTGGGAACTGGGGTAACGTGTAACCTTGAGCACAGAATCTGAATATGTGCTAGACAGCTAGGAATGCAGAATTTTTTGAAATCCTGCTTGGCTTCGCTGATAACCAGAGCAAACTCTTCCTTAAATTCTTCAACAATAAAAATAAAATGGAGAAACGATTCAATGCAAAAACATGGATGCAATAAATGTTTTGGAGGGAAGAACAATCTGTTTCTGCTCTTGCCTTTTGTTCCGGGCAGAGTTCCTGTTCTATTATTGCAATTTGATAACCATATGTTAACAGTAACAAGTTTATTTCAAATTGCAGATTGGGTGGATCTATGGTTCTGTGACAGAAGATATTCTTACTGGATTCAAGATGCATGCACGAGGCTGGCGGTCAATTTACTGCATGCCTAAGCGGCCAGCTTTCAAGGGATCTGCTCCCATCAATCTTTCAGATCGTCTGAACCAAGTGCTCCGGTGGGCTCTTGGTTCTGTGGAAATTCTTTTCAGCCGGCATTGCCCCTTATGGTACGGCTATGGAGGACGCCTGAAGTTCTTGGAGAGATTTGCTTACATCAACACCACCATTTACCCGCTCACATCTATCCCACTTCTCATTTATTGTATTCTGCCTGCCATCTGTCTGCTCACTGGAAAGTTCATCATTCCAGAGGTAAGCATGGGTTACATAATAATGTTCTTTATTAGGAGCATTGAATAACAATACTGATGGAATCTGTCTTGGAATGCAGATTAGCAACTTCGCTAGTATCTGGTTCATTTCTCTCTTTATATCAATTTTTGCCACTGGTATCCTTGAGATGAGGTGGAGTGGTGTTGGCATTGACGAGTGGTGGAGGAATGAACAATTCTGGGTCATTGGAGGTATCTCTGCCCACCTTTTCGCCGTCTTCCAAGGTCTCCTCAAGGTGCTTGCCGGTATCGACACCAACTTCACTGTCACCTCAAAGGCTTCAGACGAAGACGGTGACTTTGCGGAGCTGTACATGTTCAAGTGGACGACCCTTCTGATCCCGCCAACGACCATTCTGATCATCAACCTGGTCGGTGTTGTTGCTGGTATCTCCTACGCGATCAACAGCGGTTACCAGTCATGGGGGCCGCTCTTTGGCAAGCTCTTCTTCGCCTTCTGGGTGATTGTTCACTTGTACCCATTCCTCAAGGGTCTCATGGGCCGGCAAAACCGCACCCCGACCATCGTGGTTGTCTGGGCAATCCTGCTGGCATCGATCTTCTCCTTGCTGTGGGTTCGCATCGACCCGTTCACCACCCGTGTCACTGGCCCGGATACTCAAACATGTGGCATCAACTGCTAGGAAAGTGGAAGGTTTGTAGAAACAGAGAAATACCACGACCCGTGTTTTTGAGAATACGGATGTGCCACTGCCACCAGTTTGTCTGTTAAGTTATTATAAGCAAGTGGTGCTATTTACAGCTACGTACAGACAAGGGGATATTGTTGATCACAAAGTTACTAGTGTTGATATGCATTCTTTTGTTGATATAAGTTATACTACTTTGTGGAGAGTGTCTGACAGATGAGTTTTGTAATGTTATGAAGAACACAGAAATAAGTTAGTTTCTTTGCATTCTTTCAATTTCCAAATGTTCTCATCTCCTGGCAGTATTTAATTTGTGAATGTTAGATTGAACATTGTTTATTTGCATAATTGGTCTGGTGCTCAAGATTCAACTTAATTGGCTGATGCTAGCAGAGTAAAAAGGTTTGTGATCCAGTAAGTACTAATGGACTGCTGGAAATGATCAAAGCATGGCATGTGCACTGTATAGTAATGAAACTAATAAACATCATAGGTTCCTCCTCACTCCACCTCTTTAGTTTGCTTTGGGCTGCATATGAACAGTCTGTTGGATATGCTCCTAATTCATCCCCAAGATAAAGGCCTATTTCTGACGGAGCGAAGCGGAGGCCTGTCGCCGGAGGGTTTCCACCACAGCCGCCACACTCCACTCCATCCTATCCCCATTCAGATTAGACACTCCCGTTCATCTTGTAAGCTGCCGCATCGGCGTTGTACTGCTACTCGTGATCATAGTGAGATTGTTTCCGTGGCTGGCGCCCGTGGTTTTGCCCCTTTGCTTTGAAGGGGTTTTCCATATTAAATCTTGTGTCTCCCTTTGGTTTATTCCGCTTGTTGTTCATCGTTCTTGGTCGATTTTCTGCTCGGATTTACAACAAGTGGTATCAGCTCGTTGGTTGCAGATTAGGATCCGATGTCGACCTCGATGAAGTTCGATCTACCGTTCTTGGATCACAAGACGCCCTTCTCACCGTGGCAAGTCAAGATGCGGGCCGTTCGTCACGAAAGGATGACTATGACGAGGCCCCGGAGTCCTTTGGTAAGGCGCAGAAAGATTGGACATCTGAGGACAAGCGCCGGGATAGTAAGGCCATGTCTCTTATTCAGCTTCATTTGCATAATGACATTTTGCAAGAGGTTCTGCAGGAAAAGACTGCTGCAGCTCTCTGGGCCAAACTGGAATCGATCTGTATGTCAAGGATCTGACCAGTAAGATGCATATGAAGATGAGGCTGTTCACTCTTAAGATGGAGGGTGATTCTGTTATGAGTCATATATCTGTGTTCAAGGAGATTGTCGCCGACCTTGTGTCGATGGAGGTGAAGTATGATGATGAGGACTTAGGTCTTTTACTGTTATGTTCTTTGCCCAGTTCATATGCTAATTTCCGTGACACCATATTGGTTAGCCGTGATGAACTAACCGTTGCTGAAGTTTATGAAGCTCTCCAGTCAAGGGAGGATGAAAACTATGGTGGATAATGACGGACAATCGTCCTCAAAGGGCGAAGCATTGCAAGTGAGGGGCAGGCCAGAGCAAAGATCCTGCAATGACAACAATTTTCGTGGCAAGAGTCAAAATAGCAGGGGTCGTTCAAAATCCAGGCCAAGGATGTTCTGCAAATATTGCAAGAAGACCAACCATATGATTGAGGACTGCCTGAAGTTGAAAGCCAAGGAGAAAAGGAAAGGTATTCCTGATGGTAATGCTTCTGTTGTTTCTGGTGCTGAAAAATCTGATTTTGGTGATTGTCTGGTTGTGTTTGCTGGCTGTGTTTCTAGTCATGGTGAATGGATTCTTGATTCAGCATGTTCATTTCATATCTGCACTAACAAAGATTGGTTTAGTTCATATAAGCCTGTGCAGAGTGGGAATGTTGTGCGGATGGGAGACAATAACCCGTGTGAAATTGTGGGGATCGGCTCTGTTCAGATCAAGGCACATGATGGCATGACTCGCACATTGAAGAATGTCAGGTATATACCAGGGATGTCCAGAAATCTCATCTCTCTCAGCACACTTGATGCAGAAGGTTTCCATTACTCTGGTTCAAATGGGGTTCTAAAGGTATCAAAAGGTCCTCTTATCTGTCTGAAAGGTGATTTGAATTCTGCAAATTTATATGTTCTGAGAGGTAGTACTTTACATGGTTCTGTTTCCACCGCCGCTATCGAATGTTGAACCTAGTAAGACTAACCTTTGGCATATGCGTTTGGGACATATGAGTAAACTTGGGATGGCGGGGTAATTGGTGAAGAGAAACTTGTCAAGGGTTGTACTCCGAGTGACATGAAGTTTTGTGAGCATTGTATTTTTGGGAAGCACAAGAGGGTGAAATTCAATACCTCTGTTCATACCACTAAAGGTACACTTGATTATGTACATGCTGATTTGTGGGGTCCTTCCCGCAAACCTTCTCTTGGTGGTGCTCGTTACATGCTTACAATTATTGATGATTACTCTAGAAGAGTTTGGCCTTATTTTCTGAAATCTAAAGATGATACCTTTGATGCATTCAAAAATTGGAAAGTGATGATAGAAAGGCAAACCGATAGAAAGGTGAAATTGCTTCGTCGATAATGGTGGAGAGTTCTGTTTCTCGCTTTTGATGACTATTGCAGATCGAAGGCATTGTTAGGCATCATACCATTCCACACACTCCTCAAAAAATGGTGTGGTCGAGCATATGAACAGACCATCATCTCCAAGGCTCGTTGCATGCCGTCCAATGCAAGGATGAGCAAGCGTTTTTGGGCTGAAGCAGCTAACACTGCATGCTATTTGATAAACAGGTCGCCTTCTATCCCACTTGATAAGAAAACTCCTATGGAGGTATGGTCTGGTACACCTGCTGATTATTCACAAGAAAGTTTTCGGTTGCACCGCTTATGTTCATGTTGATAATGGTAAATTGGAACCTAGAGCCATTAAATGTCTGTTTCTTAGTTATAGTTCGGGAGTTAAAGGTTACAAACTGTGGAATCCCGAAACAGGAAAGACTTTTATGAGCAAAAATGTTGTTTTCAATGAATCTGTGATGTTTTATGACAGTAAGGCCTCTGTCATGTTCCTGAAGCTTCGAAAAGAATTGCGCTTATGAGTGTGCGGGTGGAGCATGATGAGGATGAGTCGGGTGTGCAGGTGGAGCCAGTTGATCATGGTGATGATGATGTTGCAGCCGATGATGCTCATGATGATGTTCAATAGCACTATCCGTACTTTCTTCAGCATTGTTGCCTCTCATGATCTTGAGCTTGAGCAGTTAGATGTGAAGACTGCATTTTTACATGGTGTTCTTGAGGAGGATATTTACATGGACCAGCCAGAAGGGTTCATAGTGCCAGGCAAGGAGAAATTTGTTTGCAAGCTGAAGAAATCCTTGCATGGTTTGAAGCAGTCCCCTCGTAAGTGGAATAAGAGGTTTGATTCATTTATGCTATCACATGGCTTTAAGCGTTCAAACTTTGATAGTTGTGTTTACATCAAACATGTTAATGGATCACCTATATATCTGCTGTTATATGTTGATGACATGTTGATTGCTGCCAAGAGCACTGTTGAAATCACTAAATTGAAGAAATTGTTGAGTAGTGAATTTGACATGAAAGATCTTGGTGCTGCTAAGAAAATACTTGGCATGGAAATTGCTAGAGACAGAGAATCTGGTTTGTTATTTCTTAGTCAGCAAAATTACATTAAGAAAGTTCTTCAAATTTCAACATGCATCATGCTAAGCCTATTAGAACTCCTATTGCACCACACTTTAAATTGTCGGTGATCGGTGTCCTAGCACGTATGAAGAGTCGAATACATGTCAAAAGTTCCTTATTCTAATGCTGTTGGGTCTTTGATGTATGCCATGGTTTGCTCTCGGCCAGATTTGTCGTATGCTATGAGTTTGGTTAGCAGGTATATGTCTAATCCTGGTAAAGAACATTGGAGGGTAGTTCAGTGGATTCTCAGATACCTCAGAGGCACGGCGGATTTCTCTTTGAAGTTTGGAAGAACAAACAAGGGGCTTATTGGTTATGTGGATTCAGATTATGCTGGTGACTTGGACAAGAGAAGATCTCTCACTGGTTATGTGTTTACAGTTAACAGTTGTGCAGTGAGTTGGAAGGCTAGTTTGCAATCTGTTGTTGCATTGTCTACTACTGAGGCAGAGTACATGGCTGTTTGTGAAGCGTCCAAGGAGTTGATTTGGTTGAAAGGCTTGTACGCTGAGCTGTGTGGAGTTGATTCTTGCATTAATCTGTTTTGTGACAGTCAGAGTGCCATTTACCTTACCAAAGATCAGATGTTCCATGAGAGAACAAAGCACATTGATATCAAGTATCATTTTGTTCATGATGTGATCGATGAGGGTAACAAGAAGGTATGCAAGATCAATACTCATGATAATCCTGCTGATATGATGACTAAGCCTATTCCTGTTTCTAAGTTTGAGCTGTGCTCAAGCTTAGTTGGCTTAGTGGAATAGTCCAAGTGACTATTTGGCGCCAGTCGTCTTTTGCCTGTTGCTATGTTGAGGATGCAGGTGTTGTTTCATGCTACAAGATGAATTTGTCGCAAGGTGGAGTTTGTTGGATATGCTCCTAATTCATCCCCAAGATAAAGGCCTATTTCTGACGGAGCGAAGCGGAGGCCCGTCGCCGGAGGCTTGGGCCGAAGCGCATCGGCGTTGTACTGCTACTCGTGATCACAGTGAGATTGTTTCCGTGGCTGGCGCCCGTGGTTTTGCCCCTTTGCTTTGAAGGGGTTTTCCATGTTAAATCTTGTGTCTCCCTTTGGTTTATTCCGCTTGTTCTTCATCGTTCTTGGTCGATTTTCTGCTCGGATTTACAACACAGTCTCTAAAACCAATTAAGGCATCCTTCTATTTGTGCGAAAACTGCTAATATGTTTGCCACCTCCCTGGGAAAATGGGGATTTATAATGTGTCTGAAATAGTTTCCATAACTAAGATGAATACATGTTTCTTCTCAAAAAAAAAAAAAAAAAAGTAACAACAATTCTCGATGTCATGCAACAAGATCAACTTGGCTGGCAATGGTGCCACCTCTAAGGAGGCAATAAGCGACAGCTATCTCACCTTGTATTGGTTCCACGGACTTGCCTTCCTCTCCAAAGCAGGGAAGGGCCACCAACACTAGGTTAGGGCATTACGCAATCTGGAGGGAGGATGGGAAGAAAGGGGTTGTAGGCAATACCAAAATAAAATTAACTGTATGTGAGCTCAACATAATCAAATATGTATGAAGTGCATGGCTTAGTTATATAACAAGTTGTAATGACAAGGTAACAAAAAGACAAATAGTGTACTGGCGTCGTGACATTTACACCTGAATGATTCCCAGTAACCCATCAACATTTTAACTAATGATAATGCCTATCAGCCTTTGACATAAGAAAACATTGCATAACTGATAAAATCTTGTAAAGATCATACAAAAACAAATCAAATATGAATATTTTTACATACAGGAGGGGTTTTTTCGTGGATAGATATATTAATAAAAGGGGATATTACAATTGGAAAAGAGAAGCAAATTTATTACAGACTTCAACAATACATTCAGAGAAACATGATAGTACAAGGTAGTGGTGATTAATATGAACTAACACCACTTAACTATTGAGTAAACATATATTTATCTCTGATAGCGTGCATCTCTGCAGCAGCATCGTTCACTGACAATCGCTCCATGGGCAATTGCTTTGAACAAAAGACACCAAGCTGAATAACGGCCGACAAACATTCCCTGATTCTTGTTATATGTCTTGTATTAGTGTTATTGTTTCCTCCATCATGCAGCCAGATGTTGGGATCTGCTATCTCCATAATCTTGTGAGGAAGAGCTGCATCAGCATAATAGTGCAAGCTCAACCCATCTCTAAACATATCTTCTGTGGGGCTCTTCCCTGTGAACATCTCGATCAAAGTGATGCCAAGACTAAACACATCTCCAGAAGTTGACACCGCAAGCCCTTCTCCGTATTCTGCAATGGAATAAAATATGAAGATACATATGTATAAAACTCAAAGACAAGCCTATTGGAGCCTCCACACTAGTGTTCACAAGACAATCCATAACTAAAAATAAATCTAAGATGCTCTCACAAAAATAAAGACACGGCCATCAATTTGGTATACTATAGTTATCAATGGCAATAGTATGCATTTGGTATATTGCGCTTTCTAAAAAAATTGCACACCTCGGCCGCTATAGACAGTGGCGAAGCTAGAGCAAATTTGAGGGTGGTGCACTTCCCTTGTGGGTGCACAGAGATAGCTCTTAGGACGTGCATATATGGTGAAAAGTTAAAATTAACCAAATCAATAGGATTTTTATTTTTTGGGTGGTGCATTTGCACCCACTGTCCACAACATACCTTCGCCCCTGGCTATAAAAACGTTCTTAAATGACATTTTCTATCTTGTATATTTAAACTACAAACATATCGAATTGCGAAAACTAACTTAAAATAACCCCTCATCCTCATCCAAATTATCTGTAATGACATCATGAAAAATAACATATAGTAACCAATAAAATTTTCTTCTGAACTACCCACTTGTACTGTTATTATAAAAATTTTGAAGTAATCCCGAGTCTGAATCTAATAGCATATGCATTAGTTGTTTTTTTCTTAAAACAACTATCAATAAAAGTAACCGGTACATGTGAAGGGAAGCATTGAATATGCCAGTCACAAACTAAGATTCAAACTAAAAGGCAAACATATGAGCAAATATAAACAATTCTGTTGAGCTCGAACCCAATTATCCATGAATTTCTAACTTATTTTTTTAACAATAATTAACCCACACATCAGCACATAATGATTAGCTAATAGGGATAGATGCTATTATTTGAAGCATGAAACGAAATAAGTTGAGTTACCTGGAGCAATATATCCAATGGAACCTCTTATTCCTATGGTGCTACTGGAATTCATAGGATGTTTGCTGCTTGTTGCTTCATCGAGAACTGTAGCAATGCCAAAATCTCCAACACGAGCTCTTAGGTCCTGATTGAGAAGAATGTTACTTGGCTTGAGATCACAATGGATGATCGATGGCTGGCAACCGTTGTGAAGATAGTCCAAAGCATCCACAATGTCCACAGCGATATCTAACCTCTGTGACAGGCTGAGTAATCCTTGTTCATTTTGGCCTTCTAAATTTGAGTGGATCCATCTATCTAAACTGCCATTAGCCATGAACTCAAAGACTAATGCTCTGAAGTCTTGACCATGGTGGTTGATGGTAGAACAACATGTAATGATCTTTAGGAGGCATCGGTGCCTTACTCTTCTTAGTGCCTCACATTCAGCCTGAAAGCTTTTGTAGGACCCTGATTGCTGGACATTAAACACCTTAACAGCGACGGCTATGGCTTGATTTTCTAGTGCGCCCTTGTATACCGTACCATATCTTCCCTTTCCAAGCACATTTTCTTCTGAAAATCCATCTGTTCCCTTCAGTATATCATTGTACGGAACTATTGGAAGCTCTATCTCTAGAAATTGTGGTGGTAGATCTTTCTTCGACACTGTCTTCGACTTTCTATGGAGAAATCCAGCCCAAACCAGATAAAGTAAGATGAGACTTCCTATTGTTGCGATTGTTATTATAAGAAACTTGGGTATGCCTTTCCTATTCTTTCTTGCACATGAGCTTGGACATTTTGGCAAATGGAGCTGTGGTATCCCCCCGCATAATGCACTGTTACCAACAATTGATAGTCCAGTTAGATTTCTGAAAACCCCTTGTTTTGGTACTTCACCTTGCAAATTGTTGTAGGACAAATCTAGGTGAAGTAGCGATGTTGAATTACCTAAAAGCTCTGGGATTGTTCCAGATAAATTGTTGTGGCCAAGATACAATTCCAGTAGGTTGGTAAGGGTAGCCAAGTTGCCAAGGATGCTTCCATTCAGTTTGTTGTTTGTCAAATTAAGTACAGTCAAGCCTACCATGTTCTTGAACGTAACAGGGATGCTTCCTTGGAATGAATTGTGATCCATTAAGAGGATTTCCATGACCCTGCAGTTGCTAATTGTATCAGGTATCTCACCTGACAAATTATTTCCTGATAGGAAGAGCTGTCCGAGATGTACCAAACTACCGACTTGTAAGGGAAGTGGTCCCTCCAGCATGTTGTTGGAGAGATCAAGAACCACTGAGATCGATGGAAGCTCCATAATTTCAATAGGAATCAATCCAGTAAGCTTGTTATTTGACAAATCTAGAGATAAAAGTTTGCTCAAGTTTCCAATTCTTGGCGGAATTGGCCCCACCAAGCTGTTGTTGGGAACAAAAAGCTGAAGTAGACTAGATAAATTTCCGATGGAGGACGGTAGAGGTCCTAAGAGGTAGTTTGAATCAAGGAATAGCTTCTGCAATTGTGTAAGCTTTCCGATGCTATCAGGAATGACCCCAGTGAGTAAGTTTTGACCAAAATCAAGCATGTTAAGACCTGACAATTTTTCAATATCTGATGGGATGGCACCTGATATGCTATTGTTGCTAATATATAGAAACTGGAGATTAGTAGACATATTAACCAATGAGTGTGGCAATTTTCCTGAAAATCCGTTAAATGCAAGGGCCAGGAGGTTCAATCTGCTACAATTTGCCAAAGAGCCAAAAAATTCCCACTCTTTGTCATTGTTTGCCTCGAACATGTTGTTATCCAGTTCAAACACTTCAAGTTGTTGCAATCTGCCCAATTCAGCAGGAACAACTCCATTAAAATTATTATATCCCAAGTCAAAAAGTTGGAGCCTGGAGAGATTGGTTATCGATGGTGGAATAGCTCCACTAAATCGGTTTACTGCAATCGTAAACTTTTGGATGCTCGGAAGGCTTTTCCCAAGGTCAGTTGGTAGATGGCCATGGAGCTGGTTTCTAGCGGCAGAAAAGAGAAAAGCAGATGACAGGTTGAACATGGAACGAGGGAGCAAACCGGAGAGATTATTAGCGGGGAGGAAAAGCACCTCGAGATACGGATTGTTTCCGATCTCTGCAGGGATTGATCCATCAAGATAGTTTAATCCCAAGCCCAACTTGGTCAGTCGGGTAAGGTTCGCCAGAGAGGACGGGATGGTTCCGGTGATGCTGTTGTTTGACAGTTGCAGCACTGAGAGCGATAGCAGGTTGCCAATCTCAACAGGGATGATTCCCTGCACTCCCTTGTTGCTGTAGATATACATCTTTCGGAGGCTGATGCAGTGGCTAATGTTACTTGGGATAACACCGGTGAGCATGTTGAAGGCCAGGTCGATGTCCTGGAGGCGCCTGAGGGAGCCAATGCTAGGAGGAATCTCTCCCTGCAGGCCGTTGGAGCTCAGGTTCAGCGAGCGCAGGAAAGTGAGGTTACCGATAGCAGGGGAGATGGTGCCGGCGAGGCCCTGGGAACTGAGCTCCAGAGCGACCACCCTCCACGGGTGCCTCCTGCCGCAGGTGACGCCCTCCCAGCTGCAGTAGCTGGTGCTCTGGTTCCACGAGTCCAGCACGCCAGAGTGGCCAGAGATCTTGGCCTTGAAAGCCACAAGAGCTTTCTCGTCGTCATGGTCATGGCCTGACGGATACAAGGCTGCAGCGGCACTGGTTGTCACCACGGCGCCGCAGATCAGCAGGAACAGCTGCAGCAGACGCATGGTTAGGAGTAGGAGCTGCATGGCCGGTGATGGCTTTCGGTTTGTTGCGTGGCAGTATGGGCTATGGAGAGCTTGGTTCCTAAGGCCGATGATGAGAGAAAGAGATAAAGGCTGAACGTGCATATGGCAGATGCATTGTCTCAGCTAAGGCACCGTTATTCCTTCATGGAATGGGAAGTTCCTCCGCCTTAGTGTTAATGAGCTGCCTAATCATTCTTTGCGCTGCCTAGTCAACTTGTTCTATGCTATACTTTATTATCTGTTCGTAAATATGCAATCCTACAAGAAAGTTTGCAAACCTAACTTTACCATTAATTTTAAAAATATTCATGCGAAAATAATATTATTGTTCCTAATATATCTTTTTCATAGGGCAAAACATTTTTGTAAATAAAACTTTTATATTAAGGAAATTAATATTTTTCATTGTGAATTTACAAAAGTATGCAGAAATGCCGCTGAGTTCGTTGGCTAATTTGTCCACCAGTCCACTAGTCAACATATCTCTGGTGTCATCCCATCCGAGAACAGAAATCTTGTAAATCTACAGCAACTTCATTTTGGAGGAAACTTTACTTACCGGTGTCATTCCTGAAAGCGTAGGGAAGCTTACTTATACTATCCTCCGTCAGAAACTTCACTTATCTATATTTACCTTTTGCAAATGGTAAAATCTTAGAGGGGTTAATTCCACCAAGCACATTGTAAATTTGGGCTAACTTACTGCTTCAGATATATCAATTAAGTAACAAGCTCACTGGCATTATTCCCAATGAGATTATGAAGCCATCATCAGTGAAAATAGTTCTGATTTTGTCAAACTAGTTGGAGGGACCACTTCCTTTAGAAGTCGGTAACTTGGTAAAATTGTCAGGTGAGATATCTCATGGAGTGGAAATTGCAGAGTCCTATTTATTCCAAGGAAGAACACCTCCTTGTTCTAAGAATCTGGCAGGCCTCGCTGTACTGAATCTGATGAATAACAAACTGCCATCACTGGCAACTCTTAGCAGCCTTACTAACTTATTGAAGGGGTTGTACCTTGCCCACAATATAATCTATCAGGGTCAATCCCAGAACTATTAGGTAATTCAACATCATCGCTGCTGTCTTGATCTATCTTTCACCAGTTTGCAAGGTGAGATACCGAAAGGAGTTTTCAGAAATATAACTCGACTATCAATTATTGGGAATAATGCATTATGCGGTACGTGGAATATATACTTGCAACTAAATCGGCAGAAATGCCCAAGCTCTATTGAAAGAAAGAATAAGAAAGGCATCCCGAAGTCTTGAAACTAGAAAGGTGGCCTGCACAAATAGCGTGGGCACATTATAATAATAAATCGATGTTATTTATTTAAAAATAAATCGTGTAAAAACAATCCTCACCGCTGAGAATTCAGTCCTATGGGGTAAGTCCAGCGCGTTCTAAATAGCGGGCTAAGGCATATAGCAATCTCACTCCTCAAACAACTAATAGCGAGCTAAATCCGGTTATAACGATCGACGGCCTCCTGCTAGAAGAGAGAGCTGCACCTGAATGGCAGGCTCTTTACGTGGTCCAACAGGCGCGAGCGGCCGACGCTAGAGCGCCTTGACCGTGCGCACGACGGACTGGCTCGAACGCTACCCTAGCCATCATCTACGGTGCCTCTCACTACTGCACAGCGAGACGTTGCCGTGTGCAACAACACACGGCAAAACGCACAAAAACGCATGGCAAACATTTTGCCGTGTGTTTTTTTTTCCCAAAACACACGGCAAAGTGCACACGGGAAAATTCGGCACGGCAAAGAAATTTTGCCGTGTGTTTTTTGTCGGGGCACACGGCAAAATAGTTCATATATTTTGCCGTGTGCCTGGCACACGGCAAAGTTTTTACGCCGTCACACCGTCAGCCGTTGACGCAAATTTTGCCGTGTGTAAAAAAACACTCAGCAAATTTATATTTATTTTTTTAAAAATATTTACTTTGCCGTGTGCTAAGGTGTTGCACACGGCAAAGTTTATTTTTTTTTTTTTAAAATTCTTTGCCGTGTGCCTAAACCGAGACACACGACAAATTTTTTAATTTTTTTTTCAAAAAAATTCTTTGCCGTGTGCCCCTAGCCTAGTAGTCGGCAAAGAATTTATTTTTTCTAAAAAAAAATATGTCAAAGAAGAGCTATGGAACACTAATTATGCACCTGGCCATGTCAAAACATATATATAATATCAAATCTGACCATAGCAAAACACATATAATTGAAATACAAGTCCATCATAACAAGTTCATAATTCAAAAGTTCCACAAGTCCATGAAATTACAAGTCCGTCACAAGCTCCACAAGTCCATCATCATAACAAGTCTATCACATCAAAGAATATAGCAATTCTAGATATTGCATACTCTGCTAGTTGGACTGAACATTGTAGAAATTGTCTTACCAGTTGTGACCTGCCCAACACTAAAATAAATGTGTCCAGAGGACCGTGCAGGAGATTGTCTTACCGATTGTGACCTGCCCAACACTAAATCCTTCATGCCTCGTCACCAACCACACACAGCTTCATCGCCTTCACCCCATCTTCACCTGCTGCTTCATGGTCTCATGGAGGATGTAGATCTTCAGAATTTACTTAAGGCCTGAGAAAAACCATGTCACAGAAAGTTTATCAATTTACCTGGTCGATGTACAGAAAAAAACTTGGACAAAAATTCAAAAAAAATAAAAAATATTTTGCCATGTGCAATGTACTGGCACACGGCAAAATTAAGTTCCAGATTTTAAAATATACTTTGCCGTGTGCTAGGCCATTGCACATGACAAAGTTACACATGGCAAAAAATTCTACAGGTTTTAAAATTTCTTAAAAATAAAATTTGCCGTGTGCTAGACCATTGCACACGGTAAAATTTCATTTTTTTTTTAAAAAACTTAAACTTTTCCGTGTGCTAGGCCATTGCACACGGCAAAATATCACAGCGATGACGACGCCATAAAATTTGCCGTGTGTTATGCCATTACACACGGCAAAATTTTATTTTTTTAATAAAAAAACATAAACTTTGCCGTGTGCTAGGCCATTGCACACGGCAAAATATCATAGCGATGACGACGCCATAAAATTTGCCGTGTGCTAGGCCATTGCACACGGCAAAATATCACGGCGACGGGACGCCATTGACGACGCCATAAAATTTGCCGTGTGCTAGGCCATTGCACACGGTGAAGTTTAGAGTTTGCCGTGTGTAATATTTTGCCATGTGCATTACGCACGGCAAAGTGTAGTTTGCCGTGTGTTTTATTTTGCCGTGCGTAACACACGGCAAAATATTACTTTGCCGTGTGCCCCCGACAAATTGCACACGGAAAAGTGAAAAACGCACGGAAACGTTCTGCTCTGCGGTAGTGTCTCCTCCAACTCTTCCGACCACGCGCCTCTGCTGCTGGTTTTATGTACGGAGCTCTGGGCGGCACCACGGTTCACGTTTGAGCACTACTGGACCAAGCTGCACGGCTTCCACGAACTGGTCAGCACAACTTGGGGGGCCATGCAATGGGACCTAAACCCTTGTCGAGCTATTGATCAGAAGCTACGCCTGCTGGCAAGGGCGCTCTTGAGCTGGCGAGCATCAAACATTGGCATGGTCAGGATGCAGCTCGCCGCCTCTAGAGCGATGGTGTATGAATTGGACACTGCCCAGGAATCTGTGCCTGAGCGGGAGTGGCACGCCGACCTCAAGGCAAACATCCTCGGCCTAGCGTCGTTGTGCACTCGGTTCTTTCATCTACAGGCCTGCCAGTGGAGGAGAAAAAACTGTTGGGCTGTCCCTCCACGTGGAGGCTGACTTTGGAGCCCAGCAAAAGAGTCCAAAGTTGCTCATAAGCCCAATTCTTGTGAGCCACTGATCTCGGATTGAATCAATGGTTGATATTGCTTCTTGGAAAACATAAAAGAGGGGAAACTCTAGCCTCCATTAGCTGAAGCACACTTGAGAGAGAGAGAGAGAGAGAGAGAGCTGCTGCTGCTGCTAGGAGAGAGCAGAACACACTCCACACAACAAGAGAAGAGAGGAAGAAGCAGGAGAAGGGAAATCTGTCCAGATTTTGTCAATCTGAACCGGTCATCTTCAAGCCGGTGATTGAAGGCTCAAACGTGGTTGGATTGGCTCCAAAATTGGTGAGCTCATTCCTCACTTAGATTACTTCGATCTGTTCAGTGGGTTTGAGGATTGGTTGAGCGTAGATTCAGATTTGAGAGGGGTTTTGTCGGTTCGGGTATGTGCGGTTTCAGAACAGAGCAGTTTTGGTGGATGAACGGTGTCCAATTGAGCTGAAATTTGGTCCGTGGTTAAGGGACTCGTGGATCTATCTGCCTACCAAAATTTGTGCATATTGGAGGTTTGGTTTGGGAGATACGAACTGATTACCGAGGTGGATAGAATCTGTGTCTTCTCTGTTTGGCTATTGTTATTCCTCTTGTTAGAAGGTTGTGGGTGTTGCCAAGTTGTAACTTGATGAATGTGTTGATACTGGTGTAATCCTCTAGATTCTCTAGAGAAGACTCCTTGTACCCATTTGTTATAGTGGAAGTTTGGCTGGAAGTGGACCGGTTGGTCCCGTGATTATTTCCGCTGCAGATCTGGTGGTAGATGTTATCCTTATGGTTCAGCACAAGATGAGGGATTAGTTGCATTGGTTTTGCCATAAAACATGACGGCCAAACTTTCACTGAGGAAGAGACGAAGGTTGGGGTCGTCTACACGTAATACCACAACTTGCTAGGCAAGCCGTTTCGACGACACCACCGGATTGATCTGTCAAGGCTGCCTCTACCACAACTGGACCTTGAGGAGTTGGAGCGGCCATTCACAGCCGATGAGGTCACCGCCATCATGCGAGATACCCCATCCAACTGCGCGCCTGGCCCCGATGTCTTTAGCGGAGCATTCTACAAGGCGGCATGGGAGGTGGTTCAGCCAGATGTGCTTCGTGTCTTTCAGGCTCTTTGGAACCTGGACTTCAGAAGCTTTCATGAGGTGAAGGATGCCACCATGGTCCCCCTGCATAAGACTATGGCACCAGAAAGACTAAAGGATTACCGACCGATCCACTTAATACACTCAATAGGCAAGATGTTCGTCAAAGGACTTGCAATGCGCCTCGCGCCGAGAATGAAGGACCTTGTCAAGGACAGCCAGTCGGCCTTCATCCGTGGATGACACATCCATGATAATTTTAGAACCGTGCAACTTACTTGCAAATTCCTTCACGCCAAGAAGTTTCCAGCGATCTTACTCAAAGTGGACCTAGCCAAGGCTTTCGCCATTGTGGCCTGGCCATTCTTATTGGAGGTGTTGGTGCATGCTGGGTTCACGTATCGGTGGCGTGAATGGATCTACAGCATGCTATAATCCGCAAGCACTAGAGTCCTTGTCAATGGACGCCCAGGCCAGCGCATTTGTCACGCCGGGGACTACGCCAGGTGGACCCTGTGTCCCCGTTCTTGTTCGTCCTTGTCATGGAGGTGCTAATGTGATGATCGCGGAAGCTGACCGCAGTGGGTTGCTCACACCACTGCCAGTTGTGGAGGCGAAGTGCAGGACGTCTGTCTACATGATGGATCTTGTCCTGTTCCTAGCTCCGACGACGAGGGATGTCACCTGCATCCGGGAGTTGCTGCAGCTATTCGTAGGGGCGTCTGGCCTCCAGACAAATGTCGACAAGTGCACCATCTCACCCATCCGGTGCGATGAAGGTGACCTTGCACCCATGCTGCAAGCGTTCCCGTGTAGGATCGAGAACTTCCCCACGAAGTACCTGGGGGTGCCTCTGTCCATCACCAGACTTCCTACAAGGAGCAGGTACTTGTCGACTCCATCACGGCGCACATCCCAACCTAGAATGTAGCCGGCCGTGCGACGCTGGTGAGGACCACGCTTTAGCCATTTCGGTGCACCTGTCCATCTGTTGTGCTCTATTCCAATGGGCAATCGACGCCATCGACAAGTCTAGGCGTGGCTTCCTTGGGCCGGCGCGGAAAAGGCACCCACAGGCAAATGCAAACTTGCATGGCCGGTGGTGTGTTCGCCCCGCAAGCTCGGAGTCCTCGGCCTGCCTGTCCTGCGCATCCTTGGCCTGGCACTGCGCCTGCGCTAGGGATGGGCGGCGCGCACCGACCCGAACGCTGCCTGGTGCCTGGACAAGGCTGCCAACAAGGTCCAAAAGGCACATTTTCCACATGTTCAAATCCTGCACCACCATTGTCGTTGGGAATGGCGACCTGGCGTGCTTCTTGACCGATCACTAGCAGTCGGAGGGAAGATTGTGCTAGCTCACACCAGACGTCTACCGATCTATACCCATTAGGCTGAGGCGGTGACCTGTCAAGGATGCCCTCACGGGCAATCAGTGGGCCTGGGATGCTACACGACAACCTTCGTTGCCCAGTTGCGGTTGTGGACCATGCTCGAAGACGTCCAACTTGACCTCCATGGACAAGACCGAATGACCTGGAAGTGGATGACCAATGGGAACTATTCTAACTCCTCCGCCTACCACACTTTCTTCAGGGGCAGAACATCGCTGCAGGGCGCGAAAGAGCTCTAGGAGGCGTCTGAACCGCCAAAGGTGAAGCTATTCTTCTGGATCATGCTCTATGGATGTATTTGGATGGCGGAACGCCGCAAGTGGCATGGCCTGCAGCCGGGCGATGACTGCGTTCTGTGCCTGCAAGAGTCGAAGCATTTCCACCATCTGTTGTTGTCCTGTGTGTTCACGCGAGACGTCTGGCACCAAATGCTGGTGAGAGCGGGGATCAGTCACCTGACTCCATCAGTACTTGATTGACTCGACGACTGGTGGCTGGGCACCCGAGCTCTCATCCCAGAAGGCTTTCGGCACGGCTTCGACTCGCTCGTCCTTCTCGTGTCATGGATGGTGTGGAAGGAACGGAATAGGAGGATGTTCAATGGGAGTGCCAGTGAGGCTAGTGTCGTCGTGGAAAGCATCTGGGACGAGGCTAATGTTTCGGTGGCGTCCGGGTTTAGGACCCTCGCGCCGCTTGTGGCAATTTAGTGCAGTGTAGTTGGTCCTCTCTCCGCGTTGTAGCAAAATTGTTTCCGCTTAGGTACACAACTCGAAGCTCTGCCGTCTAGCCGACGCCTTGTGTCAGTGTGTTGTCCGCCAGCCCTGGCAGCTCACCAACGGGTCCGTTGGAATGTAAACAAAAAATTCTAGCTTCCCTTAATGAGGCACGTGCCAAGCATGATTTCGGAAAAATAAAATAAAATACGGTTATGACAACTAAATTGTACATAGGAGCAAATAGCTTGACCTTCTACAAATCTATAACTCCTATAAAGTTAAAGCCTACTAGATTAATTCTCTAGCATATCCTTAAGCCATGTCATCACAAGGGTCCCACCAAAATTAGTTAGTTCTAATAATAGGAACATGCATTAATGCCTGCCGGCCTCTACCCTTCATCTTCCTCTAGACATGCCTCAAATAATTGCTACATAGATTAGATTCCCACCAAATGTGACGGAATAGAAGAGGCGCACACACACCAACCGACTCCCCTTCTATGAAACTCATGGCCTGAGCCATTCGTCTCCTCATCCTCAGGGTTTCTCCAGCGGTAGGTCAAGGCGGTGGCAGTGTTGCCTCAGCGGATGAGATGGGGATACGGCATCCGAGTTTGCATGGTGATCTGCTAGAGGTCATGCATGCGGCAGTGCCATGGCCGCTGGGCACTGGGTGTAGGGCTCTCTACGTGGTCGGGCTCACTATGAGGTTGATCCAATTGTGTTGAACGTGGAGTATGAACAACATGCAGGGTAGGTGCATGCTCCATCTGCATCAGCACTTCAGCATTCTAATTAAAATTAGTATAGCTTAGCTAATGTATCAAGGTAAATCTGCTAGTATCAATGTAAATCTCTCACTATTCTAATTAAATTTATTCATTATGCAATTAAAATTCTCGTGTAATACCCGCGGCAACGCTCGGGGAATCCTCCTAGTTGTTAAATATGGAGATAGTGGCCATAATTCTTCTCAAGAAGTTGGAGAAGTGTGTTCTTGAAAATCTTATTTATATCTGGATTAAGGGAAACCCAGAAAATGTGGAGATATGGAACATGCATGTTGCAAATCTATGGGCCTCCATTCACTGAAGTAGCAAATGAGATGTTTGCGATGAAAGGCATGTTGCAAATGTATGTTTTAAGTATTTCAGAAGTGTGTTCCAAGTGTTTTTTATCAATTCTACAAAAGTAGATTGGGATGTTGCACATGTTGCAATATATATATACGGGTATATTCAAGTATACGTTCCAAATGTTTCATCTGTATCAGATGTATGGTGAGGTGTTTTCCTCTAAATTCTGTAAAAATAGATCTGAATGTTGCATATATACATGCATGTTATAAGCATATGTTTCAAGTGTTTCATACGTCCAATGCAAGTGTTTATCTGGATGTTGCATTTGTTTGCAATGTATTTTGAGTGTTTTTAAGTGTTTTGTAGGTGTACATATACTGTAACCATTTTAGTTATTTTAAAACTTATGTTGCAAGTAGTAAAAAAAGTATGTTGCAAATGTTCTACCTGAGTATTGCAAAAGTAGATTTGATATTGCACATGTTGCAATAGGACCTACCTGCCGCACCTCTTTCTGCAGCTACTAGAACCTAGATGACGCCCAGGTGGCGTGGGCTCGCTGCTGGGGTGTCACCGGCCGAGCGGGAGGCGCAGACAAGCGCATGAGAAATCAAGCACAGGCATGAGGGCAGACGCAGTGGGCCATGTGAATAACTGGCGGCACGACTCCTTCTCGTGCGCATGTTGCACCTTCCAACACTCACCCCGGATCAAATGTGTCCGGGTGCTAGCAAGTGTGTTCTTTTCTTTAAGACGATCTTGATGTGAATAGGCAGAGTTGTCTTCACAATCCTCCAAATCCAAGTATCTAGATATTGGTTGACAAGCTTGAGTTGAGTCTTGAGAGGATTGGAGGAGTAACAACTCCCCCGCGTCGCCCACCACGAGGGGCGGCTCGGGCTGATAACCCTAGCCACCGCGCCTCCTCCCCTCCTCACCCCTCTCCCGTTGCACCGCCGCCGGAGCAGGCCACCGGCAAGGCCGCGCGGCCGGCCGGGATGGCGGCGGCGGGCCCCATCCTTCTCCTCTGGCTGGTGTGGTGGCGCTAGCCATCGCATGCTGGTGGGTACCGCCTGGCCCGAGCCACGTGGGGCTCGGCGAGGTCGCCTGGCCGTGACGCCGACGTCGACCAGGAGCCCAAGATGGCGCATGGTGCATGGGGGTGGCGGCAGCGGGCATCTTCTTCGTCTAGCTACGTCACCCCTTCCCCCTCGCGCGAAGACGCCATGTTGGCCTGCTTCTCCTGGGCCTGGGCAGACGGATCCGCTGCCATGGCAGCCGGATCCGAAGGCCCCAGGTCGGGAGGCGGTGCTGGTTGTGTCTGGAATGGTGGGGGCGGCTGCGCCGGTCGGGGGCACCGGATCCTCCGCCCTCGTAGCCGGATCTGGGGCCTTTGGGCTGGGCGCGGCGCCCGACGTCGGGGATGGCGGCGAGGCCCTCTTCTCCGCGCCTCCTGGTTTTCTTCTTGAGGGCGGCGAGGTCTCGGGCCGGACACGTCCAAATCCGGTGCCTAGGTGGCCGGATCCGGAGGATGGACTGTCAGATCTTGCTTCGCACTGGTGGTTGGCGGTGGGTGCGGTGGCGGCCGACGGCGTGTACGGTGGCAGCTGGCGGTGCATGCGTTCGTGGCGGGGGCTTGTGCAGGCGTCGAGGGGCGGTTTCCTTCCTTGTCGTCGCTACCATAATGGCCTTACCTGCGGAGGCTGCCATGGTTGCTACGAGAACTGCTAACTGTGACCGTTTCAAGACGAAGGTGTAGGGCTTCGGCGTGTGGCAGGGGGACACACGCGCAGCGGATTGAATGTTAGTTTTTCGGCACGTCATCTGGCCTGGCCAGCGGGGGTGGCTGACGCAGCTTTGCGGCTGTGTTGCGCAGCTGGCGCGTCGATACCCCTCTGGCGAGGTCTCTGCAGGACGGCTGGCAACGACAATGGCGGCGACATGCAAGGCTCCAGATTCTAGGTCGGCGCCTGAGCTAGGGATTCCTTGGGCAAAAGCCTAGCGACGGTGACGCCTGCGGCCGCCGCTTTCCCCATTGGGGCATCGCGTCCCGAGTACCCTCCACAGGTGAGAACCCGGTCCATCTTGGACGAGGGATGGCGGTTTCTCGAGCGTTGTTACCTTCCTGAAGGCGTCGCTGTGGATTTTGGCTCGGCTAGGGTGTTGTGAGTGTGAGGCCATGGTCGGAAGTCAGAGCTGCGCTTGTGATTTGCTCGTGTTGGGCAACGATAACCTACAACGACCTTTTGGGTGCACTGGACTTGTATCTTCTTGGGGTTGTCGATCTCTCCGTGGTGTTGCTTGGGTTTGGTTTTTGGGCCCGGTTTTCCTTATAAACTGGGTCAATTCGCTTCGACTTATTAATATATGCTGGAACAATCTGTTCCTGGATCTTTCAAAAAAAAATCCAAGTATTTAAATTATATTTTGTTGTTGCCTTGATGACAATGAGCAGTCCTGTTCTAAGTGTCGAATTGCTAGCTCATTCTTTGGCCGACAATGCCAACTATAGCTCTGTTACCATTCTGTACTTCTAGGCGAAGAGAATCAACAGCCACCTTATATGTTTTGTCAGCAATGTTGACGCTTAGCCGCCAGGGGCCAAACCACCTACATGCTAGTGGATGCACAATTGCACCCACGGTCAAAGAAAAACTTAGAGCTAGCTCCCTCAGCGCAAGCACATGCACCCCCAGACTCAATGGCAATAGGCTGATAGGTCGAACAACATGCTAGCTGGGTCCTAGCGGGCAAATAAATTCAACAAGAAGCATTTTCCTTCACTAATTTGGTTTGTTTGTGGGGATAAAGACGGATCTATTGTTCCAGTACTTGTCAACGCGTGCTTTTCTTGTGATTTGCCTTTTTCCCCTTCTTCTTTCACATCATTTGACTTTGCTAATTTAGTTTCAATCACATGGTGCCACATGGCTACCTTTCTTGTTATTACTTGGATCTGATTCCAAAAGATTCTGGCAAATAGTTTACCGCCGGCCTATTGCTAGTGATCGAAAGCGCTAAGCACTTCCCTTTGATGCTATGTCATTAGTATAGTTGTGTGTGTTCAAATGCTTGGCATGCAGGAAAGTACTTTGCCCCGTCGTCGTCGGTCCGTGTCCGTCCGTCCGAACATGTCACACAACCAAACATCCAAAACGCCGGTCATGAGTCAGAAATGAACTCGAGTAGTATGACGTGCCTCAAGAGAGGCGACTCGGGCGACTCGCCCCGCCCCCGCTCCTCCTCGCCGGCGTTGTGGACGTCGGCCGGAGCTGGAGGGGCTTGCCGCCGGTGTCCCCCTGCAAGGTGCGCGGCACGCCGCCACGTGGGAAGAAGTCTTGCGAGGCTGGAAGGTGGGGTTCGGCCGTCAGGGGAGCCGGCGAGGGCCCCATCGGCGAACCACGCGTCGTGCCAAGGTTGAAGCAGGTGGCGACAGCCGGCGTGGCCAGATCGACAGATGCGCGGGGGGTTAACTCAATTTGGAGGATGAGAAGGGGGAGATTGAGAATTTCTTTGGTGATCTCTGGTTTATCCCCTCCAATTCGCCGTATCCAGCCAGTTCTAGGGTTTGGGAGCATGGCGGCGGAGACAGGAGAAACCTAGCCTGGATTTGTCGAGAGAAGCTGAAGAGCAAGTCCTTCTCCTCTGCTGATTTCTACCCAGTTGGTCCCTCAGATTCTTGGGTAGATCCTCCTCTAAAGCTTAGCTCGCTAGACATCTGGGGATCGGAGGGCAGAGATTCTTATGCGAAGGTAGTGAAGGAAGGCATGGCGAACAGGGGTCGGGCACCGAGGGGACCAAGGCCAAGAACTCCGGAGAAGGCGCAATGGGTTTGGGGAGAGGGGGATGGTTTCCGCCACCGCCCTTCTTCCCGCCGGCGATGGGTCCGCAGATGGGGGCGATGGGCCCGCAGATGGGGGCGATGGGTCCTATGGGTGGGGGGATGGGACCTTTCCATCCTCCTCCTCAAGGCCCGATGCCTTTCGGCTACTACAATCAAGGCCAGTTCCAAGGTCCTCACCAGTTCAATTCTCAGGAGATGAGAGGTGGGGGTGGACAAAATTTTCATCCTGGAGGTGGCAGAGGTGGTAACCAAGGTAATCGGGGTAAGCAGCCTCAGACTCAGAATCAGGGGAAAAACCTGCCTTCATCTCAGCCTAGCAAGGTAACTGCTCCTCAGGCTCAGCCTCAGCCTCAGACCCATCAGGTTCAGGGTAGTCAGTCTTCCTCTTTGATTCAGTCTGCTGTAGATGGTGCTTCTGGTTCAGGAACTGGTGGTACTGCTATTCTGGATGGTCAACAGGGTAGTGGTAAAGCTTCTCAGGTTGCTTGCTATAACTGTGGGGAACAGGGTCATTTTGTATCTGCTTGTACTCAGGTTAAGGCTTGCTTTGTGTGCTCTGCTGAGGATCATATTGCTGAGAGTTGTCCTAGATGGTCTGAGAACATGAAGATGGCTCTTTGTTTGGGTAGTGCTGATAAGGGTTTAGGCTTTTTTCATGTGGATGTATCCCCTAGTGAGGGTAGGTTCAAGTTGTGGAATGGTTTTGATAACTGTGGCATCTTCACAGTGGAGGAAGGGGTCCTAGAACAAGAGATGTTGCTTGATCTACTGAAGAATCAGTTTGATCCATGTTGGAATTGGCAGCTTAAGAGCTTGGATGATTTCACCTTCCTGGTTAGATTTCCTCCTGAGTTAAGAGTGGACAGGATTGTCATCAACAAGGTCTCCTATTTCTATCTGGATGAAGGTGCTGTTATGATTTATCTGAAAGTCTGGGCTGGCAATATTGAACCTGTCAGTAAGCTAGTGGAGGTCTGGGTTCAGGTGAGATCAATTCCACCAAAGTGGTGTAACTGGCTGACCCTCAGGCTGGTAGCTTCAACACTGGGCAAGTTAGTGGAAGTTGATTGGCACTCCTTGTTCTCTAGCTATTTTGCAATGGTTAGGATCAAGATCAAGTGCAGGAACCCTGAGAAGATTCCTTTGAAGAGAATTATGGAGTTTGATGATGGGTTGTTTGTCATCAGGTTCACTACAGAGGGCTTTGTACAGTTGGAAAGTCAGCTAGATGGAGGTGTTGATGGTGGTGATGGGGGAGACTCTGATGGTGATCAACCCCCTAAAGAGGATGATAAGGATAATGAACTGGACTCTCAGGAAACTGGTGGAAGATTGTTCCCTGATGCTAACAATGGGGGTGCTGATGGCTCTTCTGGTGGTGTTTGCAAAAATGGGCAGGGGGGTGCTTCTGGTAGTAAGACAGTGAGAAACTTGAGCCTGTTGTTTGACCTAGAAGATGTAGCTCCAAAAGATGCTAGTGAGTTTGATGAAGACCTTTGTATCAACCTGCTTAAGGCCATGGAGTTGGAAGATAAAGAGGAAAATTGGGAAGAGCTTTCTCAGGTGGATGCTGATCCTGACAATGAAGGGGTTCCTTTGCCTAGGAAGTGGCTGTATGGTTGTGACCAGTCCATGTCTCAGGAGCAGTCTGGGTCCCTTGCTCATGTTGAGGCTAGTTCTTTGCAGTCTGCTGATTTGGTTACTAGTGACAGGGCAATCTCGGTGAATGCAGTTTTGGGAGAGACCCAGGAGAAAATCATGTCGAAGCAAAGGACAGTTCTGCTATGGATGGTGATGAACCAAGGAAGACTAAAGCAAAGAGAGTGGTCTGGGGTCCAATCATACCTGAGAGAAAAAGCAAAAGGATTCCTCAAGATGGTGTCAAGGTAGCTGACAAAGCTCAAGCTCTCAAGATGAAGAATAACCTGGATATTGAGAAAGGTAAAAAACCTTCTAAACCTATTTCTGCTAAGTCTCTTCTAGAAGTAGCTGCTTGTATTAATGTTGCTGTTCCAGCAGTGGAGCTGGGGGGCTTATCTTCTGTTAATAATATGTTAGAATCTGAAATAAATAGACATTCTTTATATGCCCAGACTTGTGCTGTAGATAGTTGTCTTGGTGAGGTAGACAAGATGAAGTCTGCTTCTATTAGTAATAGTTTTCCTGCTAATGTAGAGCAAGCTAGTTGTAGTGCCCAGAGACTGAATATGTCTAAGTTTGTGGTTAGTCCTTCTAAATTGGTAGGAAAAGTTTCTGTTAATACCCAGGAAGAGGATCCTGGTACCCCTAGGGATGCTTGTAAGAGTCGAGAGGGCTCTAATATCCTAGAGGCTGAATTAGAGAAAGCCTGGACTAGAGTTACTTATAGGAAAAATCCAAGAGTTATATATGATAGGTCTCTTTTGGAATATAAGAGGAATGGGCAAAACTGGTAGATTGACTGCTTTGAGAAATAGGATCTCTAGTACAGGTGCAGACTTTGTAGGTATTATGGAAACCAAGAAAGAGGTTTTTACTAAGAGTTATCTTGAGTCTATAGCTGGTAGGGTGCCTTTTGAGTGGTTTGTTGCTCCTGCTAAAGGTAGTGCAGGGGGAATTTTGGTAGGGTATAAAAGTGAAAAATTTACCTCTTCTCAAGTTACTATTTTAGACTACACAGTTAGTGTTATTTTAGTAGAGAAGAAATCTGGGCTTAAGTGGAAATTAGTTGTGGTTTATGGCTCTCCCTATGAAGAGGGAAAGGAAAGCTTCATTAATGAACTCCATTCAGATCGTAGTGATTGGCAAGGTCCCATCATGTTAGGTGGTGACTTTAACCTTATTAGATTTGCTAGTGACAAGAATAATGATAATCTCAACTTTAGATGGATGGATGAGTTTAATGAGTGGGTTCATAGATGGGGGTTGATTGAGTTGGATCTGCTAATAGGAAGTACACTTGGACCAATAACCAGGATGAGCTGGTTATGGCCAAGTTAGATAGAGTTTTGTGTCTGTTGAATGGATTACTCACTTTCCTTTAGCTTCGTTTGTTGCTTGGATAGAATTCCTAGTGATCATAACCCCGTGGTAGTTGATACTTTGGAGATGTAGTGTGTTTTAGTAAGAAGAAGTTTAGATTTGTGAAGTGGTGGTTCCAACAACCAGATTTTGCTAAGATTGTAGAAGAAGCCTGGAACACTTTCCGTCCCTATTCATCTAGCATTGATAGGTGGCAATTTAAAATTAGAACGTTGAGAAGAATTCTTAGGGGCTGGGCTATGAATGAAGTAGCTAAGATTAATAAGAGAAAAGAAGCCTTGGTTCTAGAATACAAGCACTTAGAGGCTGAACAGGATGAGTCAGGTCTTTCTATGTCTGAACAGCATAGAATGGACTTTTTAGCTAATGAATTAGATAAACTATGGGCTTTAGATGAAATTAAGGCTAGACAGAGATCTAGGGATAGGAACATTCTTGAAGGGGATAGGAATACCTCTTATTTCCACACTGTAGCTAGCTTAAGACATAGGAAGAAAAGAGTGGAGATTTTAGAAGGACCAAATGGACCTGTAGTAGATCAGAAAGGTATGATGGAGGTAGCCATGAACTTCTATAAGACTTTGTTCAGTAGGGAGGAGAGATTAGGGGCTACTCTTGGGAGTGACTTTTGGGAAAGTTCTGATTTAGTAGAAGACAGTGAGAATGCAATGCTCACCGATCCCTTCTCTGAAGAGGAGGTGAAGCAGGCAGTGTGGAGCTGTTATGCTGATGGAGCACCTGGCCCAGATGGCTTCTCTTTTATGTTCTATCATAGATTTTGGGACCTGATTAAAGGTGATTTAATGAGGATGTTTGTAGACTTTCGATCTGGGAGCTAGAATTGTAGAGATTAAACTATGCCATGATTGCTTTAATCCCCAAAGTGGAAGAGGCTAGGGCAATGAAAAACTTTAGGCCCATTAGCTTGATTAATTGTAGCTTTAAGATCTTTTCTAAGGTTTTAACTTTAAGATTAGGTAAGGTCATTAATAGACTAGTATCCCCCAACAAAGTGCTTTTATCCAGGGTAGGTATATTTTAGAGAGTGTGGTCATTGCTCATGAGCTAGTCCATAGCTTACACAAATCCAAGGAACCTAGCTTGATCCTGAAATTGGATTATGAAAAAGCTTATGACCGGGTTAGTTGGGATTTTCTTTTTGAGATTCTAGAATCTAGAGGTTTCAGCAGTCAGTGGGTGAATTGGATTAGAAAGCTTGTGATAGGAGGCTCAGTAGGTGTAAATCTTAATGGTGAGGACAGTAAGTTTTTCAAACCAGGGAAGGGTCTTAGACAGGGTGACCCTATCTCCCCTCTGCTTTTTAATCTGGTAGGAGATGTCCTTACCAAAATGCTTAAAAAGGGTGCTGAGAAAGGTATAGTTAGGGGTGTGGCTGAGGATTTTATGGAGGGAGGTATTATATCTCTCCAATACGCTGATGATACCATTTTGTTTACTAGGGTGGAGTCTGAGTATGTCAACAATTTAAAGAGTATACTCATGTGGTTTGAACAACTTTCGGGTATGAGGATTAATTTTGTAAAGAGTGAGATGTTTCCTTTAAATCTTAGTCCAGAAGTTACTCATGACTTAGCTCACCTCTTCACTTGTCCTGCTGGGACTTTTCCCCTGAAATACTTGGGTGTACCTTTACACTATGAGAAACTGAAGAGAGAGGACATTCAGCCTTTAATTGATAAAATGTTAATGAAAATGGCTGGTTGGAGAGGCAAGCTGCTATCTTATGCAGGGAAGTTAATCTTAGTTAGATCATGTCTTGCTAGTATTCCTGTTTATCTCCTCTCCTTTATCAAGTTCCCTAAATGGGCTATTAGGATTATTAACTCCCATATGGCTAATTGCCTATGGAATGATGAACCAGGAGCCCATAAATTCCATTTAGCTAATTGGGAAAGTGTAAGCATGATGAAAGAATTTGGTGGGCTAGGGGTCCCCAATTTGAGAGATCTTAATGTTTGTCTGCTGGCTTCTTGGGTCAAAAGATATAACTTGGATGGCCACAAAATCTGGAAACAATTGATTGATTTTAAGTATAACACTAGTAGACCAAATATCTTTTATAGTTCTGTGAATGGTGCTTCTCAATTTTTTAAGGGTATGATGTGGGCAGCTACTGCTGCCAAGATGGGTTATAGATGGAAAGTAGGAAATGGGAAAAGGTGCAAGTTTTGGGAGGCTAGGTTCCTCTAGTTGGCAATTCAGTTTTAGGATGTTTACATTCTAGTAAATGAAAAATCTAGTACTATAGTTGATCTCTGGGATGGTGAGAATCTGAAATGTTCTTTTAGGAGATGTGTTGATGAAAACTTGATGTTGAAATGGTTAGAGGTGGTCCAGTTAGCTTCTACTATAGTGTTTACTGATTCTGATGATGAGCTGGTTTGGCAGTTTAATTCAAGTGGGGTCTATTCCTCACAATCCCTTTATAAAGTAATTAACTTTAGGGGGATCACCCCTGTTCATATCCCTGCTGTTTGGTCTTTGAAGATACCTCCCAGAGTTCAGTTTTTCCTTTGGTTGCTTTCCAAGAACAAGTTGCTAACTAGAGATAACTTGTCCCTTAGAAAAAGTTTAGATAATGTAGATTGTCTTTTCTGTGATGAGGCTGAATCTTGTCGTCATATGTTCTTTGAGTGTGTGGTAGCCAGACAAATGTAGGATGCCTTGTCTGAGGTTTTTAATGTCCCAGTAGGTTCTGATTTTATCTCCATAGGTTCTAGATGGTTGAGTAATTAGAGATTTATGGTGATTAACATGTTCTGTGCAGCAGCCCTGTTTTCAGGAGATGAAATGGGAGGGGGGACATGTGTTGCTACAGAAGGTAGCGGTGATGAAATGGAAGGATGGACATGTGTTACTATTGAAGACTGAAAATTGGACCAATGTGAATTTAGATGCTGTATATGCTCAGCAGTCTCTTACGGTATCAAACAGATCGCGTTAGCTGGCAAACTTCCGTTCCAGACAGTGGCGTAACCAAAGCTTTTCAAGAAGCCTGCTGAGCCTGGGTGGTTTAATGGGCTAAACGACATATTATGCATGCCTAATTTCGTTCCTCTACACATATGGTACACAGATAACTAGACCTACTATGGAACGGTACGTGCAGAATCTGAGAACCTTTAGACTACCCACACCGGGGGCCTGTAAGACTTACGCAAAAGCTTTTGCGTTGGAAAAACGCTGCAGCGGCGAATGCAAAGCGAGACGCAAGCGTTGCGTCTCGGCGCGCAGACGCCATGTTTGCGGGCTGTACGGCGAGACGGCAAAGGACAGGGCGGGGCCCAGGCGAGGAGAGAGAAGGCCGGAGCGAGGAGAGCAGGGGGAGAAGTGGAGATGGGCCCGCGCGCGCCGCCGGAGTCCGCGCCGGAGGGAGCAGCGAGGGGGGTCGCGCCCGCCGCCGTTCGTCGCGCCATAGTGGGAGGGCGAGGCCCACCACGCCGGAGAAGAGGGCGGCGCGCTCACCATGGCCGCCCGCCGTGCCGGAGAAGAGCCCTCGCGCGGACAGGGAGGCGCCGCGGAGGACGATCCCACCGGGAGAGAGAAGGCCGGAGCAGGGAGGCCGCCCTCGCGCTGCTCGCCGCGCTGCTTGCCCAGAGCTTGGAGGCCACCCTCGCGCCGCTTGCCGCCGCCGTGCCTCCACCGCCGCGCTGGCCACCATGGAGCAGAGGAGGAGGAGCTGCGGCGGAGGAGACGGGCGCCCGCATGCCTGCCGGGGAGGTCGCCCGCTACGCGAGGAGGCCGACGCGCCAATCCGCGGAGCAGTGGAGGGAGCTCGCGGCCGGGCCCCCGGAGTGGGGAGGGAGAAGGGGCGCCGGGGGACGCGCCGTCGGGGCTGGAGGATGCCCGCTCGCCGGCACCGGCCACCTCACAGCCGCGCGGGGAGGGAGGCCAACCGCTCGCGCGTCGCCGCCGCGCCGCCGCCGAGCCGATGCGCGCCCGGGCGCGCTGCCGCTTTGGCTCCGGCCGCTCCGCTCCTTCTCGTCATCCCGGTCCGCCGGCGCTTGGAGAGACGTGGATGGGGAGGTGGAGGTGGAGGTCGCCACCGGCCGTTGAGGGAGGCGCGCCGAGCTCGCAGCGCTGGATGGGGTGCACCGGCGAGAGGCCGGCCTCGCTCCCTCCGTCGGGGATCCCGAGATCGCGGTCGATGGATGAAGTAGGGGAGGGGAAAAAAGGAAAGGAGGAGAAAAGAAGAAGAAAAGAAAAAAATTAATATGTGGGTCCTATGTTTTGGTATTGAGTAAACGGTAAAGGATTGATGAGTGCGGGAGAAAGTTGTATATAGTAAGGAATCTGGCTGACCAAGACAAAATATTCCTTTAGAGAGATGAATAGAGGTTCATGAGTGCGGGTAGTCTTAGGTAGCTGTCTAAGCTCAACAATCTCCGTCACTATAGGCTCTTGCAGTGACGGAGAGGGCAGCAAAACCTCTTGCAGAAGTTGACGCAACCAGTAGGCTTCAGGTACACCATTTGCAATAGTCTGATATTCAGTCCCTGCAATGGATCGAAACAATATAGGCTGACGCTCGGATGACCAAGAGACTAGTAGAGACAATACATCAAGAAACGAGAGGTGGGTTTGGAAGAACCCTGCAGAATAGAGAGACAAAGTAAGGGACTCCAGTTATTACTTATACTTCTCACAGGCCTCTCTGAAAGAGTATGAATGGGGGAACACTCAAACATTACTCAATGAATAGTAATGTGTACATATAGACATGGTGGGGAGTCTGGGTCGTCGGTAGGCCCACCGAGATGGTTTATACTCTAACCGCCCCCCGCAGTTGGAACAGGCACTAGTATAGAAAGTGACATATATAGCGGTTAAAATCTATTTTTATAAATGGTTTTAAAAATCGACACTATGCTAGTGATTGTAAAGATATGTTGTTTTCAACACCGGATTTTTTATCGACACTAAAAATACATCTCTCGGGCGGTTCTGTTAGAAACTCTGCCCCCCTAAAAATGCTATTTTTAGAGCCGATGAAGTTACATGAACCAACTTTGAAAATATTTTTAGCCATTAATAAAAAGCTCGCCAGTGACCGCACTCCCATGCATGCAGGTGTTCGCTGATGCTACTGTAGAACTCGCCAGTGCTCGCACGTGCTACTGCGCTGCACAACTAGTGGTGGCCGTCCAGTAGGCCAGCTGGCCATCGATGTTGATGTCGGCACATCTCGCCGTCGGTGTCGATGTCAGCGCAGCTCGCCACCGATGTTGATGTCGCCATAGCGTCGCTGTCGCCGCTGGCACGCCATCGCTGCTTGCGCAGCACCTAGTCGCTGAAGCCGAGGAGCTCACCACCACCACTATGCCCTTCAGCTCACCGTCGATGTCGATGTTGCTGCAGCTCGCCGTCGATGTCGATGACGCCGAACTTGCCTCTGCCCCCGGAGCCACGAGCCGCCACAACCTGGCTCCACCACCTCGCCAGTGCCGAGCCGTCTGTCCGGCATGCCCGCTGCTCTACTCTCCCTTCCTCTCCTCCCTCTTCTCTCCAACTGCACCTCACAAGCCTTTACTTGGACAAGATAAGGTCACATGCGGTGGTGAGAAGATAAGGTGGGGAACGCGCCCATTTCAAAAGTTATTTTTAGAGCGAGTCAGCAGGGCAATCTAAAGCAAAATTTTGAAATGCATGCACGTGTAGTTATTTCCAGAGCCGGAGCTCTTAAAAGATCCATATATCTAAAAATAGTGTGCTACTATAAGTAGCGGTTCTCATAAACCGTCCGTTTTCTTAATGCAACCACTTCTGAAGATAAATCTTCAAGAGCGATTGCGAAGCTATAGTGCTGGCTCACGAGTTTAGCATCGGCGTGCTATGTCAACCGCCTCTGTTTGAAAAGGGTGGCGTTACAAATGGTCCTAAACTCCGTGAAGACGGACCTCGGAAAACCTTTGGTGAAGATGTTGGCGTACTGAGATGAAGTGGGAAGGTGCATGACGCGGAAGATATCGTTGATCTCTATAACTTTTGGTATATGGGCTTCTGTGCACAGCACAAGATATCGTTGTTCCTTTTCTCATTCATGTTATAGTTTTGTACTTGTGGTATGTTGTGTTGCAGAACAAGCATCAACGCTTGGAGATAATTTGGATGGCTCACGTTGACTGATCCAATGGCTAGAAAGGCCAAAGGAAATAGGAGGAAATGGTAGGGAGGAAAAGGGAGGAAATTATCGTGTCTATGGTCTGTGGGCCATATGCGCCAAATTGCCTCTCAATTCCTCCAAAACTGAGACAATTATGACTCTAAATAAAGGAGCAATAATTCTATTTCTGTATTTCTTTTTTCTAATCAAGGGTAATACGGTAATGTTGTCAATCTTTTTATTATTATTAGATGTGCAGCTGCTGATCAGTCTGCGCACATAGTCGCTTCATCTCTAGATGCAGGATCGATCAGGAAAATAGGATATAAATAGTTTTTTTTAAAAAAAAAACAGAATGGTCGCTGCCCACCTCGACAACTGGAACACAGTCCAGGTCACTGTCCCAAACATGTCATATCTCAAAATTTACAAACTTGAATGCACACTAACACTTCCTTCTCCAAACATAAGAAAATTTTAAATCAAGTGCATATAGCTGCAGGCGTGATAGTGGCCCAACGAAACCGGAGGGGAGCGACTGAGAGCGACTGAGCTCCGCCCCACCGGGCGCCGCTCCTCCCGCCGGCCGCTCGTAAGCGCCCCGGCTCCGGCGAGCAGGCAGGCACCCACGCCGACACCAGCCCCGACGGGCAGGGGCTGTAAACCGGCAACGAAGCAGGAGGACACCATGGGTGGCCGCTGCCGGCGGTGCGTCCGCCTCTGTCTCCTAGGCGACGGCAACGCGTTGCGGTGGTGACTCCTGCTGCCGTCAAGGGAGTCACCGGTGTGACGGCGACATGCTGCACTTCGCCGCCAGGTAAGTCACCAGCCCACCGCCCCCCATGGAGCTACATGGGCTCTCCTTTGCTCATGGAATTGCCACACAAGAGCGCATCCGGGCAAAGATTTGCCGCTTCGGTCACCCACCATGTTGAGGACAAGTACTCCTTCCTTCTTGTTGCGGCTTTCGGCCGTTGCAAATTTCGCCTCTCCACCGAATCCGTCAGCCTGCTCCTGCAAGCCGCTCTCGGAGGCTTCGCCGCTCACTTCTTTGTCAAACAGCTTGGGGACCGCGCTTTTCGGTTTTCAGTCTCCTCCAAGCAAGTTGGCTTCTTCATCAATTCGATGCGCTTCTTCTCTTGCGATGACTTCATCGTCCACTTCCATCTCTGGGGCAATGGCGGCCCCAATTGGAGGCTTGAGCTTAAACTCTTTCTTAGGGAAGAGGAGGCATCCTGGTCCTTGCCAAAGTCCTCCCGCTGCTCCACCGTGCCGCCCAGCAGGGATAAATCTCGGGGCAAGCGACCGGTCTCCGATCTCCCTCCTAACCCCAACAGGCAGTACTCTGGCAACTCCTTGGCCGGAGCTTCGTCGTCCACCGCACCGTCAACCCTCAAGGCAGTCCTCACCGGCGCCAACTCCATCAGGTCCCACAGTTTGTTGTTCTAGAAGATCCAGATAACATTGGGGGTGAGAGCTTCACGGTCCAATGTGAGCTGTTGAGGCATAAGCAGCCAAATGATGTCCCACCGTCCCACTGACACAGATCTTCCCTGAGCTATCTTCTTTTGCAAGAAACAACCAGGTCACTGCACACAAGGCAATGAACTTTCAGGATCTTGATCAGCTAGTGCAGTTGCCCCTATCTGAACAAGCCTTCAATCAACTACAGATATTACAGAATGAGCTTCAGACAAGGGAACCCAATCCCAACTCAGATAAATGGACATGTTGTGGGCAAAGTGATAATTACTCAGCCAAAAAGGTCTACAGATCATTGGTGGGTCACAACAATGTACATCAGGTTTACAAATGGATATGGAAGAACCAAACTCAGCCAAAGCATAGGGTCTTCTTCTGGTTACTAATAAAAGACGGACTAAATACCAAGAACATCCTAAAAAGAAAGAAGATGGAGCTAAATTCCTACCACTGCGCCTTATGCAGCTGGTTGACTGAAGAAACAGTGCAGCACCTATTCATTGACTGTGACTTTGCAAGAATGTGTTGGGATGCCATTGGAGTTCAAATTCCTTTACAGGCAAACTTCCCAGATTTGGTATCCATGATCAGAGCACAACTCAATTCACAATTCTCCATGGAAACAGCAATCTTGATGTGCTGGACGATCTGGACTGCAAGAAATGAGTTAATCTTCAGGGGGGTTTCAACAAACAGAATTGGATGCCTAAGGTTGTTCTTCAAAGAGCTTAAGCTGCTCCAGCACAGAGTTAAACCTGGCCAGCAACTACAGTTTACTTCATGGATACAAAATCTAGAATTGATAGCTGCCTAGTGCAGATCTTTTTTGTTTCCTTTTTTGTTTCCTGAGCTCCCTTCCTTTTGATCTTTGTTTTCTGTTTTTATTCTTGTAACTGAGCTTGTAACCGAAACTTTTTGCTTTACTTTCAATAAATTAACTGCAGGGGCCCAGGCCCCTCCAGATTCTTCAAAAAAAAGTGCATATAGCTAGACCAAGAGGAGATTTCAACCATACGTACAGATTTCTAATATGAATCCAGCACCTTTGCCATTTATTTATTCCCCGAGTCATGGAGCTGCCTGTCAAAACCGTGCAAACTGAACTCTCTTTACAACACCCGCTACTGATACTATACAACATACAGATGGTGATCATCATGGGTAACATGGCACTTCTCGCCCAACTGCTATTACAAACGCAAACATCTACCTGAGATAGAACTAGGCAGGTAACTAAAACGAAATTTGAGCCAAAGAGCCAAATCCATTGATCAAAACACCTTACAACAACTATACTACAGATATTACATCTTAGTTGCTTATTACAATGCCCACACACACTGACAAACTACTGAAAACTAACATGACTTTGCTTCCTCTATTGTCTCTCTTTAAATTTCCCCATAGCAGGGCCATTCGTGTTCTGTAGAGAATGATCTGTTGATAGACTACTAGCACCAGTTCTCTCGGCTCTACATTCTTATAATCTTCTAGTGCATAGCTACTGCCGATCAGCACAAAGCAAGCTCCTGCTCCCACACTTCGCCTCTTCTAAACTACTCATCATTGCTGAAACCTGTACTGTTTACTAGAGGTAACTAAGCACCTCTTTTATCAGACACTCACTTAACATTTTGCACCAAAATAAAATTAATCAACCATACACTGTTTTTGTATTTTAAAATGTTTATAGCACTGCATTGCAAACACATAATTCTCAGGGCTAAACAAGCCTGTTCCACCACACACCTGGACTGTTTGTCAGGGACTTCACTTGACCTTTTCTGAAATTCTTCACATGGTACTAGTTTGCATCTCTGAACATGACTTCACATAACCACAACATCCAGAGTACGTCAGCCAGTACTCCACCTTCTCCAACTACAACAGCATATGTTTCTAACGACACTGACTTCTCGATTACTTTCCTGAATCTATCTTCATCAACAAGTCAAACACTAGTACTCTATTGCTTTGTGCTTGCCATCTCCTCACTCTTCATGGCATCCCTCTCAGTAATCAGCTAATCACCTCACCCTGAATTGAAATTGTCTATCTACCATCATGGCAACAGCAGTGGCTCTGAAAATCACCCTAACACCTTCAGGGTGGCACACCAGCCGTCGCCTCCTCCTTTTCATTGCCTCCCCCTTTTTCATCTCGATCAACAGGGTAAGATGGCGGTGGCTTCGGCGAGGTTGAGGGGCGCGGGCGTCGGTGCAGGGCGAGCGAGGTTGGGCCGGCGGCAGCACTGGGCGGGCGATGACGAGGGCATGGCGGCGCCGGGCAAGGGCAGGCCGGCCGCGGCGGTGAGATCGAGGGGCGAGCGGGCGGCGGCGGGTTTGGCGAGGAGCTCTTGTCCCGGACTGAGGGAGCGCAGGGAAGGGGATGCGCGTGGTTCAGGGCCCTGGGCAGATCGGGCCGGTGGTTTTGGTGGGGGTACGAAATGACAAACATACCCTTTGTAAATAAAATTGGAATTTTGTAGAGGAAACGAGAGGAAATAGAAGGAAACTCCAAGCATAGTAAAAGAACTCTTACCTTGTTTGGTGCTCTCATCATCCAAATCTTATTCCATTGAAAAGCCCTGTCGCCTTCCAGATAGTCCCCGCTTCAATAATTCAGCGTCACTTAATATGTTGTCATTGGTCCATGCATAATGCAGTTTATGTTTCGTCAGTCTGACATTAGGTCCACATGCTAGATGCAAATTTATTTATTTCTGTTTTTTTTAACGAGGAAACACGCTACTTCAGTTTTGGTTAATAATAAGGCCGGACCTCACTGCTGGAAGTGGCAATGGACGCCGATGTGCATTTTCATTTCTGCAGTCTATTTTTCACAACCTGCCCAGTCAGGAAGGAACAACTCCGGTAAAACTTTTGTGTTTGGCTCGATGCATTCAGTTAATACTTGTATGTATAAACCTCTCTTGTTTATTTAAGTTAATATAAATAGTTGACACAGTTTTTGCCTTAAAAAATCCGTAGCGTGTAGCCTGATGAAGAGATTAGATAGTGACTATGGAAGAAGCTCCGGTAAATTGGTTAGTTCTGATCCCAAATTTTTGGACGCTGGTACCATGGAGCTTATTGACAGCCATTAAAAAGAAATAAAGAGACGACAGGTTGTAAAGGGAGTTAAGCAGGAAGCACGGATAGTTGATTGTTCCTTCGAGATAGTTTGTAACACCCTAGGTGTTATGTTTTCTAATCACACTGCATCACATGAGCTTTAGCACCATTAATCCATGCATTAGCATCATCTCATGCTCTATGTCCATATTCTCTTGTTACTTGAATGCATATTGCTTGTTTATGCTATGGTCATGTGTGGTCAGTGCCTAGGTGTATCTTTTAACCTTTGTTTAGATTAACTATGTTTAGTATACAATTTGAACTTTATTCATGTTGGTCATGAAGAATTAAGCTTCTAAGGTTCATGGTTGCATATGGTTGACTTCTATACCTCTTTTGCTTGGTTGTTTAAAAAGTGCTTTTCTAATTGTTCAAATGATTGTACACCCTTTAGCATGTTTGTAGAGAACTTTATAAGGATCAAAAGTTGTTAAATAATCATCTTTTGAAAATGCCCAGAAAACCATCTAAAGGGGCACTTTCTAGATGCGAATCATGACATGCGCAAAAATGAGAGAGCCTTGCCGTCGTCCTCGTCGCCCGTGGGCGGGCCCCTAGGCCACCACGCCCTGCGCCGGCGGTCCCCCGCCACCCGTGCGGCGGGCCTCCACTCCGCCGGCGGTCCCCCTGGGCCGCCACCAACGTCGTCGTTCGCCTCCAAGCTTTCCTCCGCCAAGAACTCATCCGATGGGGGGGCTCTCCGACTTGGACTTCTCGCCGGGATTGGACTTCGCTAGAGTTACCCGCGATCGCTTTGGTTGCGCAGTGAGTCCCCCGTCCATCCTCTCTCCCAAATGTTTTCACCTTGTCGTGAGCTTTGGCCGTAGCGCCATCAGACTCAATGTCGACTCTGTTGCTCTCATTCTTCAATCTTGCTTGGGTGGATGTGCTAAAGATTTTAACGTGCTCCACCTTTCCGGTTAGATGTACTGCTTCTCTGTTACGTCTAAGGAAGTTGGCTTTATGATCTATAGATCAAAGCATTTCTCGTGTGCTTCCTTCCATCTTTTCTTCCATCTTTGGGGGGGAGGTGGTCCGAACTGGCGATGAGATTTTGCCAGATGGGAAGCTGAACAAGCAGCAGAGTGGACCGAGGTTCGAAGGAAACACTCCCCCCTCTCCTTTGCTGAAGCTGTGAAATTCCCAAAGAGAAGTCCAATCCCAAACCCCTCTCTTGCCCGGACAAATTCCAGAGTGCAGCCCGTCTCTTTGGCTGTCCGTCCCTCCCAATCAAATCCTGGCCACCGTCATTTGCTGTCCCAGTCCTTTGCTCGTCAAAATCGAGAATCAGAGCCGGTGGAAGCTCACCGGAATCCGGCGCCGACGCTAGAGAAGAGGGACCTTGGATACCTTTGGAGGCCGAAAGTAACGGCCAGGGAGTTTAATGCACCAGGCAATAACTCTTCAGTTACCGCGAGTTCAATTCAGTCAGAGAAACCCGCCCGGATTTCAAATTCAAACAAGGTGGACGCAACTGGCAAGGCCCCAGTGCCGGAGTCCGGGACTCCCACTCAGCCCAATGGGCCAGCTACCAACCTGTCTCTCTGCCAAAGCTGTAACAGGCCGGGCCACTTCAAAAGGGCCCATTCCAACTGTATTAGGTGTCTCAGCTGTCTCGCCGGGGATTATGCCATTTTGAACCGGCTTTGGAAATCACCGAGGATCTCGGGGACTAATTTGGAGCCCGGCCCAACCGCGCCCGAATCTCGCTCCCCCCTAATTACGAGCAATCAACGGGCCCAATCCAAGGAAGGTGAAAAGGCAGTGCACCAAAAATCTATAAGTCAGAGTCCGGAGAACTCGAGAGGCCCTTCGGTCCCCATTCACTCTAGTCCACCTAACCAGTCCACCTCCGTCTCGCCGCAGTCGCCGCACTCCAGTGCAATGGCGAACATCGCCGTGGATCCGCGCCCCTTCGTTCCGGAAGGCTGGGAGGTGGAGATCCCCCCGGCGCAGCCACTCCTCCGCCACGAAGTCTTCGTTGCAGCGTGCTACACCCACTGCAACGAGAACCTGGCCATCGTGAAGCTGCAACCGGCGGTGAACAAGGCGGACTTCGGCCTCCTCGCCACTGAGCTCCGTAAGTTCTTCAGAAACGACCACGCCACTAGTGTCCTAGAGATTGAGCAGTGCACGCTGGGAGATGCCTATGTCAGGTTCTGATCAGTCCAGGATAGGGTAAAGTTCATTGGTAGAGTTATTCCGTTTGGTTCCTATCTGATGAGGGTCATTAGGCATGATGAAGCAGAAAACGCCACCAGCATAGATATTGATAGAGAGGCCTGGGTCATGATGCTAGGTTTTCCTGAAGATCTGAAAACAGACTCTGTGATTGCTAAGTCAGTTTCTGGGTTTGGTAACATGGTCAACTGGAGGGGTACACTTGCTAGAGTGGTAGCTAGAGTCTATCTGAATGATGACAGTAAGATTCCTAGTTCGATCAAAGTTACTGCCGGTTTGCCACCCAAAGGAAGGTCTTGGACAGTGCCTGTTTTTACCCTGAAGAGATCCAATGTTGTGGAACTACCTGATGAAGCTGGTTATGCCACGGTTGGGCCTTTGCACCCAATGGCACCACAAGAACCACGCTGGGAAGGTCCTGTGCCCCAACCTGGGATGGGGCTCTCTCCAAGGGGCTCCAATGCTGGCGATAACATGCAGATTGAGGACTTTGGTAATGGCAATGTGCAGCACAACCATCATGCCGGTCAGGTCCAGCAACATGGCAGTGTGTTTGATGAGGATGGACCAGGACCCAAATCCATGGCTCTGTTCGAGGCTGAAAGAGTCAGTCTGCTCAAGGAAAAATTTGGACTCGTGGAGGAAGATGACAGGGTCCCACTTGCTGAAAACCAGGTGATTCAGGTTGATGACAGGGCTGTCGGCCATGTTTCTTTCAAAGCTCCAGAGGTCAACCTCTTCCAGAAGCTAGGCCTCAACACTGACAACCCGATCAAAGCTGCAGAGCTAACTGGTGTCTCTGCCTTTGCTTTTGTCAAGACTCCTCAAGCACAGCTGAAAGGACCTGAACTGAACCAGGGCTTCACCAAAACTCTGGGCTGCCTCCAGAAACAGATTGATGGGAACCTGATCATCCGTGGCTCTGACCTGGACAGCAATGAGACTTGGACTGATTCGGTGCACTCCAGTGGTAAGCAAGTTGCAGACCGGGCTGCCCCAGCTAGGCTCCAGTCAGTGCTGATCCCTCCATCCACTGCCCTCAGCTTCAATCCGGAGATGCCCCCCCCCCCGCCCGTAGGAAGCTGTTTGAAAAGGTATTTTGTTTCCTCATCGTTTCCCCTTCACCAAGTTTACTTTCGACTGTCTCTTTGTGATTTCGACTTGGACATCTGTATCCCTCCATTTTTCTCGACCACGTCTGACTTGGCCCGCCTTCTGTCCCTTTTACCCTCGCAACTTGACGACCCAATCTCTAATGCGAGCCTCTCTGAAATCAAGGAAGCTCTTGATGAAGACGATGAAGTGCTTAAAGCCCTCGGGATGAAGAAGGTGCAAGGGGAAACCACAGTTGAGGATGATGACCTGATGATCCTGGATGCTGCTCCCTCAGTCTTCCTGACACCACCCAAGAAGAAGGTGAACAAGAAAGTGGAAGATGTCCTGGAGAGCAACTTCTTCAGGCGAAGCCACAGACTGTCAGTAAAGCGCGCAGGTTTCAAATCACCTGCTGGCGCAAAAGCCCATGAGAGCAAGTAGCTTGGAAAAGGCCCAGCAGGATCCAGCAAGACAAAGAAGACCAAAGCTGGAAAGGGGCCCAAGAAACATAGTGCCAAGGAAGACGTCGTGCTGGATGCTGAACCCCTCGCCATGATCCCGCCAGAAGAACCAGTTGCTCCGTACCTGACCAGAGATGTCCTGATGGGCATAGGAGAAGGTTTCCTCCAGATACAGTCTGCGGCTGTCTCTGCTGCCACCCTTGATGCTGATGACCTCGATGATTAGTCCTCCCAGACAGAATTCCAGAGCACCTGCTGTTTCAGGGGTGCTCTTTAATCTTTGTTCAGTCTTTTGCTCAGTTAGTGCCTGCACTCCTTGTTTGCTAAGGATGTGCCTTAAACTCTTTGCAGCTGCCTCGTTGGCCCACCAGTGTTTGTACTGGTTAAATAAGTACTTTGTAATGTTGGTTGTGAACACCTTTGCTTTCAGCTATTGATCGAGCCTTTATCTTTATATCCTGCCTCGTGCCTTTGCTTCTGTTACTGCTTCTGTGCCTAGTGAGTTTCTCTTGTTCAAGAGCTTACTCCTTTTATACACCCGTTTCGATTTGGTTATTAATAAATAACACAACCACCAGCACAAGAAGTAGCAAGATTTTGTTCTGGAATGTAAGAGGCATTAACTCCCAGGAAAAATGGGATGGGATTAGGAATAAGATCACTGAGAGCGCCTGCCACATCGTTTGCCTACAAGAAACCAAAAGAGAAAGTTTCGACAGTTTCTATCTTAAAAAGTTCTGTCATAGGGGACTAGACAAATTTACCTTTGCTCCCTCCATTGGTGCCTCCGGTGGACTGATCACAATCTGGAACAGTAGTATGTTTGATGGGGAAGTTGTACATGTCTGCTCCTATGCTATTACTGTCAAACTCCACTGTAGAATGGACAACACCTCTTTCCACATCTCTAACATCTATGGGCCTTCCCATTCTGAATAAAAACAAGCTTTTATGACATGGCTGATGAACTACGACACAAGAGACTTTGACAACTGGATCCTGGGAGGGGATTTCAACTTCTACAGATCACCTGAGGACAGAAACAAACCGGGTGGTGATGTTGGAGAAATGTCAATGTTTAACAACCTACTGGCTGATCTGGATCTCTGTGAAATACCATTTGTTGTTTCGGCTCTTAACCTTGTGGTCGTGGGTTCGAGCCCCACGGTGGGCGCCAATGTTGTTTCGGCTCTTTGGGTTGCACCCCCTGAAGGACCAAAACAGGAGATAATGGAAACGTAGAACTACAAAACGAAACGAACAACACGAACCTTATATTCCTTGAGCTCCGGCTGAAACGCACGGAGACCAGAAGTCCCTTACAACGTCCCCCAGGGGTCTACTTATAGGAAGCCGTGTTGCATTTTGTACAAGAATGCCCCTGGCAACCCTAGCTTCAACGTACAGAGCGGCCGACACGGCGCGGAGACAAGTAAATGGCCCGAGGGCCCACATTTGTCGGTTAACCACCGACCAGACACATCCGGGCTCTCCTTCCCCGCCCAGCCCCCGAATGCATCTAGTCTCAAGCCGAATGCGCGCTTCCCCGCTGGGGTTTCCGCCGGCGCAGACGCGGCCGCGTCTTCGCGCTATCGGGGCTTCCACCGGCGTGGACGCCGGATGCGCGCCTTCCCGCTATCGGGGGTTTCCGCTCGGCGCAGCGCCGGATGCGCGCCTTCCGCGCTTATCGGGGTTTCCGACCCGCGCCGGACGCCGGATGCGCGCCTTCCGGCGCTATCGGGGTTTCCGATCGTCTCGGACACCGGATGCGCATCGTCCCGCGCTATCGGGGCTTCCGCCTGGCGCAGACGCCGGATGCGCACCGTCCCGCGCTATCGCCCGTACCTGCGCACATTAAGCACATGAGGCGTACACGATTAGGGGGGACGGGGTGGCCAATTCCACTCTTGCCCCCAACACCATTCAGTGGGAGAAAATATACCTGGAGCAACATGCAGCCAGACCCCCTCCTAGTGAAACTCGACTGGGTCTTTACCTGTTCAAACTGGCAATCTACTTACCCAGCCACTTTTGTCCAGCCCCTATCCAAACCCATTTCTGATCACATCCCATATATCCTGCACATTGGAAACAACATACCAAAGTCCAACGTCTTCAGATTTGAAAGCTACTGGCTAGACCATCCTGGATTCATGGAGGTGGTGAACCTACACTGGAACTCAACCCCCTATTATGCTAATGCAGCCAAGCACCTCTCCTGCAAGTTCAAACAAGTCAGAAGTGGTTTAAGACATTGGAGCAAATCACTTTCAAACCTGAACAAACTAATCTACAACAGTAACTGGGTCCTGTCACTCTTGGATGGTCTTGAGGAGCAGAGAATTCTTTCTAGAATGGAAGCCTCCTTCAGAAGACTTGTGAAAAGCCACCTGGCAAACCTTCAGGAATCAAAAAGAAAATACTGGAAGCAAAGAAACACGACTAGGTGGGCCCAACTTGGTGATGAAAATACACATTTTTTCCACCTAATGGCCACCATTGCACATAAGAAGAACTTCATTGTGAGCCTGAATGACTCAAATGGTAACATTCCCGACAGACCATGAACAAAAAGCAAACCTGCTCTGGACAGCTTTCAGAGATAGAATGGGAGTAAGTGAGCATACAGTACACTCTACAACCTAGATGAACTACTGACAAGACATGACCTAGTAGAACTCGAAGTAGACTTCAGTGAAGATGAGATCAACCAAACAATCAGCAACCTACCCAATGAGCATGCACCAGGCCCTGATGGGTTCAATGGACTGTTTATAAAGAGGTGTTGGAACCTGATCAAACCTGATTTCATCAGACTTTTCATGGACTTCTGTCACCACAATATAGACCTCACCAGCATCAACAACTCTGTGATAGCCCTCATCCCAAAAACTGACAACCCAGAGTCTGTCAGTGACTACAGGCCAATCTCCCTCCTCAACTACTCCCTAAAGTGCATCACCAAAATCCTCTCAAAGAAGGTTACGTCATATATCCCGGAACTAGTCCACAGAAACCAATATGGCTTCATCAAAGGCAGGACCATTCAAGACTGCCTAGCCTGGTCCTTCCAGTTCCTCCACCTCTGCCACCACTCCAAGAAAGAGATCATCATCCTCAAAATTGACTTTGAGAAGGCCTTTGACAAAGTGGAACACCACTTCATCTGTGATGTACTGAGATCAAAAGGGTTCACTGACAGATGGATTCAATGGATCCAGAACCTACTGGGAACAGGCACCTCTTCTGTACTACTAAACAGCTGCCCTGGCAAGACCTTCCACTGCAAGAGAGGGGTCAGGCAAGGAGATCCCCTCTCCCCTCTTCTTTTTGTTCTGGCAGCCGACACACTTCAAAGTGTAGTCAACCAAGCTTGGCACAATGGACAAATAGACCACCCCTTGAGCAACTTGTTTGAAGATGATTACCCCATTATACAATATGCAGATGACACCTTAATGATCTTACCTACGTAAGAAACTACTCCGAACAATCCGAAAGATCTCGCTCAACACCTTCTCCACCCAGTGGCCTCCATGTAAACTTTGCAAAAAGCATGATGGTGCCCATCAACTTGACCCAAGATAGAGTGACCCTGCTGGCTACAAGCTTTGGATGCCAGGTTGGAAGCATGCCATTCACCTACCTAGGTCTTCCACTAGGTACCACCAGACCCACCTTCACAGACTTTGCTCCCTTACTAAGCAAAGTGGACAAGAGACTCTCTTTGATCAGCAGAATGCTCTCCTACAATGGCAGACTAATCCTGGTGAACTCAGTCTTCTCTGCCTTAACCACTTTCTACATGTGCAGTCTCAAATTACCTCCACCAGTGATTGATCAACTAGACAAAGCCAGGAAAGCTTGCTTGTGGAACAAAGGAGATATGAACTACAGAGGGAAAGCATTGGTGGCTTGGGAAGAGGCCTGCAAGTCAAAAAAAGATGGTGGATTAGGGATAATTGACATTCAGAGACAAAATGATGCCCTTCTCATGAAGCACCTAGACAAATTCTTTAACAAGAGTGATATCCCCCGGATCACCCCGACCGGAACAAATGGTACTCAAATAACCAAACACCACCACAAGGAAGAAGCCCAAATGCTCCTTTTGGTGGAAAGACTTGTCAAACTCTTTCCCAAATTTCGAAACATGTCAATCGCAAACCAAACAAAGGGAACTCGTCCTTTTCTAGGCCGATGTTTGGATTGACACCCCACCGAAAGAAAATACCCACAGTTGTTTTCATTTGCAAGAAAGCCAAAATGCTCTCGTGAGATTCTTTCTCTCACAAAGAATCGACAGAATTTTCAGCCCTACCTTAAGCCCGAGCAACAGCACTAACCGGGCCGAAATCAACAACTACCTTTCCACAGACAGTGGGATGAAAACCAATTTGATACCTGGACCTATAGATGGGGAAGCAGTGGTTATAGCAGCAGAAGGGCTTACAAGTTCTTGACCCCAGCTGAAACGGCCTCACCTCTCTTCAAATGGATATGGGGATCCTGCAACCTTGGCAACCATAAGTTCTTCACCTGGTTACTGATAAGGGACAGATTAAATACTAGAAACATGCTGAGACGCAAACGAATGCACCTGGATGACTACAGCTGTGCTCTTTGTGATGACAACCTTGAAGAATCAAGCTTCCACCTTTTCTTTCGATGTGAGTTCAAGAGAGACCGTTGGGCCGCATATCAATGTCACTTGGGACCTAAACCTGAACCCACTTGAGATGGTCCTAAAGGCGAAAGAAGATTTCAACAGCTTGATCTTCGTAGAGATCATGATCACAGTCGCTGGAGTATTTGGTGCACTAGAAACAACATAATCTTCAACAATGGCCGGAGGACAATCGAGGCTTGGAAGAACCACTCGCCGAAGGAGCTAGACTTAGTCGTGTTAAGGCTAAGCAAAATAAAAAAACCAAACTACTCGCCCGGATAGGCAAATATATGTAACCTTCTTTGTTGCTCTTTTTTCTCTTTGGGCCCGAAGGCCTTGTAACCGCCGTTGTATTCCCATTCTTTCATTTAATTGAAAAGAAAAAAAAAGGTAGGGGACTCCCCTGCCGTTCAGGTCAAAAAAAAAAAAAAAAAAACCATCTAAAGGGGCCCCCAAGTCAGATTTCTGTGCTGTCCAGCAGTTTTGGAATTTGACTAGGTCTGAATGCATTTTCAGTTTCCATGTACCAATGTTTGGAGCTCTGTAGTTCCAAATCTAGGCAGAACTGGTTCAAACTCAAATTGACAAGATTGTTCCCCTTTTAAAGCTCTATAATATTGTCAATTTTGACTTGGCCTAATTCTTCTTAGTTTGAGAGTTACTAGCGCTCTAAAATTCGTACGGCAGTAATTTTCAGCAAAACAGAAATTTCCGAATGGGCCGTTTTGGCCTTTGGGCCTCTCGACCAGGCCCATGTCGACCCAGGGCAGCTCCCCATCGACCTGCTGCTGCCGATAGCTCCCGGCGAGGGCAGGTGGCGCCGTACGCCGCGCCCGGGCCCGCATCGCCGCATGCAAAAGGCGCCGGGTCGCCACATCTTCCCTCCCGGTCCCGCACTTGCGACCTCGGCCGCTCCGCGTCGTCCTCGTGCCCTTCGCGCGGAGAGCGGGCGAGCAGACGGAAACGCAGCAGCAGCACGGACGCCGCGGCCCTAGCTGCGAGCTCCGCCATCACCGAGCTCCGCCGTTCGCACTGCTCCTGCGCCGCCGCACTGCCTCCCTCAACTTCGTGCTCGCCTGCCGCTGCCTCGTCCGCGTCCTCGTCATCTCCGCTCGAACCAGGTGAGCCCAGAAGCTGCTCGCTAGGGTTGTAGGTACGTTGCCTTAGCAGCCCCTTCCGCTTCCGATGGTCTAGGGTTGAAACTTTCTGCGGTGACCTATCCCGATAGATTTGTCTCGTCGAGACGAAGCCAATAGTGGTGGTGGCTTCGCCGGAAAGCTCGCTGTCATCGAGCTATGGCCGGTCAAAGCTGCCTCCTCTGTTTCTCTCTCACTGACCAGTGGGTCCGTTGACCCACGGGTCCCACCTGTCAATGGCACAGTTAGTGTTAGGGTTAGATTAGATCTTTGAAAATCATATCTTGAGTTTTACTTGTCCAAATTTGGTGAACCAAGTTTCTTTAGATTTCTGGTGATGCCTAGTTTTTATTAAAAATATAATACATGGCATGTTTTATAGTAAAATAAATAGTTATGATTTAGACCTTCTAATTATGCTTAAAAGGGGAAAATTCATATCTCATTCTGTGAAGCTCCTTTTGACTTGAAATTTCTATGAGGTGTTTTCCATGCTATCATAAGGCTACAGTTCAAATTTTAAGACTTTTGGATGTCAGATGATATAATTAAATATTTATTTTGGCTATAACTCTATTTCTCTGGACAGTTTTAGCCAATGCTTGAAGTTCACATTTATCATTTGGTTTTATGTGAATACTTTGAGTACAAGAAATGTTCATAACTCATGTATATAGCTTCTGTCCAAATTTGAGGCCAATTGACTTAGTAGTTTGTGACTTACAACTGTTTAGAGTTGTACCAGCCGCATGTTTGCTCTCTGTCCAGCCTGAGTTATCTCTGAATTTTGATCAATTCGACCATGTTAACTTGTGAATCATGTTTTAATGTCTGAAGATAATTTATAGGAAATTTTATAAGATTTCCAGAATGTCTTGTTTGAATTCCATTGGACTTGTATATCTCGAGTTATGATTTATTTTCTGGACTGCTGCTTATATGTCCAGATTTCTGAAAAACTGCCTGATTGTATGATTGGTTTGCTTAAGCATAATTGTGACTCTTTATATGCTTAGACTAATTAAGTTAAGTATATCTAGGTGTATATGTCTTGCTTAATCTTGTCCTTGTCTTAAATACTCTTATGTCATTATGTGAAACATCTCCTATTGCCATTCATTGCATTCATACACTTGCATTGGCATCTCGTTTAGGTACGCTAGAGGAGCTGCATGAAGGATGTGATGCTGGAGCCGAACCTAAAGTCGGTGTTTGGTGGACTATCCCAAAGGAAGACTATGAGGGTGGAGTTGGAGTCACCAAGACAGTTGAGGTTTTAGCTGAACTAACTTGAGCCAAAATCCAGGCAAGCCCCGGAGCATTCTAAGCCTCTTACTTTTGAAAGCAATTGGTTATATATATGTTATATATGTGTTGTTGCATTAAGTTGATAGGAGTTGGTTGGAACCACTTGCTGCATATATATCCATCCTTGTCCAGCACATCTTACCTAGATCCCATTTAGGTGCAGGATCGTTTAGATGCTTAGTAATGCTTTAAACGGTAGAAGTGAGTGTCTGAGTGATCTCTCATCACTCACAAATTAGGTGAGTTGGCTCACGGTTGGCTATATTTGCTATCGTGGAAAAGAACCATGTGTTAATAATATGAAAGGAGACCAAAGTGGGATGACGATAGTGAAGCAACAAGGCATGGAGGTCTTGGGTGTGAATCTATCCCCGTCTCGTGTCGATTAAGGACTGGATCATGGAGCCTTCTTTGTCATTTTGAACGCATGCCTAACACTTAGCCGGTTGGATCTGAGGTTATCCGCCACGAAGCCTAGTAGCTCGACTTAGGCCGGGAGTTGAGAAGTATAAAGCGCATGCTATCGGAGGAAGCAAGTATGTGTGGCGGCTACTTTAGTAAGTCCAGTCGGCAGCGCATGCTATCGGAGGAAGCAAGTATGTGTGGCGGCTACTTTAGTAAGTCCAGTCGGCAGGTGTTTAAAAGTCCTGACCGTCCTGGCAGGGTAGTCGCCCGGGGAGCGTGGCGCCGCTCGTACCCGCGATTCCCGAGTTGTACCAACGGTGACCACTGGCTGCCCTTGCAAAGCATGCCTGGTTTGTGTTAGGAATACCCCCTCAGCTGAGTTGTAATCGATTCGAGTCGCCATCTCTCCTGGATAGTGAGAAACTTGACGGGTTATCTCCATTGTAGTCACACTATAATTAATGGATGGTTAAGTGATGATGATAATGTTGGCCATAATGAACCTGATATGGTTATTACTTGATTGTTTAATCACATGATTGGTTAGTGCAGGTGCAAACCTAGTTGAAAGGTTAATAAGTTTTAAATTGATGCTTAAGCTAAAAGGGTTACTTTCTATACTTAAGCTTTTATGCAAATGATGAGTCAAGCTATCTCCACTTATATAAGCCTTGCATGCCCTTGGTGTCTTTATTTCCGTTTTGACGGGTAAGTCTAGCTGAGTACATCCTCGTACTTAGGGTTTATTCCCTCTTGTTGCAGGTGACACATTCTATAGCGGTTGCTGCAAATACTGTCTTCTCCCTGCCCGGGATGAAGACTAGACCAATGGGCTTGGTCTCTTTAGTCATCTTTTCTATAATGCTTTTGTGGAATGTGACGCCAATCTGGCAATGTAATAACTAAGAGATTGTAAACTTGTTTTCAAAACTATGTTGCTTTCGCTACTTGAACTTGGTTTGTAATAACTTAAGTGAACTCCGATATATATGAAAGCCATTGCAATCTATGTGTGAAATGTTGTAAGCAGGTGATGTGTTATGCCAAATTACTACGATCTTGGTTTGTTGTTAGTTGGTTTGAAATCCTTCGAGATTTTGCTTGACTACCGGAATTATATGGGCTCAAGTGGCGAAGATTAATCGCTTCGGTGATTGTTTTTTGTACTTGTGCTCTTATAATTTGGTCGGTGACATAGTTGATTGCCAAGGACAGCACGGCTAGCTGGGAAATGTTCCCAAGAGGTGGCGGAGAATGGTTCCGATGATGCTGTGTGTTTTTTTTTCCAACTCTAGAACTGAGGGCGACGGCGTGTCGCCGGGATGCTTCCAGTTAACCCCTGGTTGCCACTGATTCGGATCACACCGAGGCCTGTGCTTGGTTTCTTTGCACTGGCTGACTATATGAAATGCTCAAATCACGATCTGTGACTCCTATGCCGTAGTGGCAGGGCTCTGTGCCTAATCATGTTGTTTATAATATGTGCTTGTTGCCTGTCGGAGACTGCAGTTTGTAACCAAGGTTTTTAGCAAGCTGGAATGGACCGTTGGTTTGTAATTTGCAAAAAGAATGACCAAGTAACATGGGTTGATATATTAATAAAAGGAGATATTACACAGCTGTAGAAAGAGAAACAAATCTATTACAGATTTGAACAATACATTTAGAGAAACCTGATAGTATAAGGCAGTGGTGATTAATTTGAACTCCAGCATGTGTCTGAAAACAAATAGGGTCTGTATTTTACATGTTTTGGCCCAAGTAGCGGGCATCCAAACAGGGCCTTATTATTTAGTAAACATATATTTATTTCTGATAGCATGCATCTCTACAGCAGCATCATTCATTGGCAATCGCTCTGTGGGTAATTGCATTGAACAAAGGACACCAAGCTGAATGACGGCCGACAAACATTCTCTGGTTCTTGTTATATGCCTTGTATCATTGCTATTGTTTAATCCATCATGCAGCCAGATGTTGGAATCTGCTATCTCCATAACATTGTCAGGAAGAGCTGCCTTGGCATAATAATGCAAGCTTATCCCATCTCTAAACATATCATCTGTGGGGCTCTTCCCTGTGAACATCTCGATCAAAGTGATGCCAAGACTAAACACATCTCCAGATGTTGACACCGCAAGCCCTTCTCCATATTCTGGAGTGGAATGAAATATGAGGATACATAATATGTGTATAAAACTCAAAGACTACTTGACGTGCATCTTACTACCAGAAATTAGATAATCCTATTGGAGTCTCCACACTAGTGCTCACAAAGCTAGACATATAACTAAAAATAAATCTGAGATGTCCTCACAAAAATAATAGGCATCGGCCATCAATTTAGTATACAGTAGTTATCAATGGTGATAAATATGCGTCCCATATATTGTGCTTTCTAAAAATACACACCTCAGCCATACACATTCTTAAATGGCCTTTCTATCTTGTATATCTAAAATGCCAACATAAAAAACTAACTTAAAATAACACCACAATTTCATCTTAACTATCCATAATGCCAACATGAAAAATAACATATAGTAATAATCATTAAAATTTTCTTAAGTACCCACGTGTATTATTATTAGAAACATTTTAAAGTAATCCCAAGCCTGAATGTAATAGCATACATGTATTGTTTTTTGTTAAAAAAACTATCTAAACGTTAACCCTCTATTCCAAGTTATCCATTTATGGTATCAAGACATGATGTGTGTCACTTTGTTGACAATGGGTAAAAGTTTGAAGGAAGTATTGAATATGCCAGTTTCCATGTGCAATGCATAGTTGAAGCTATGATTCAAACTAAAGGCAAACATATGAGCAAATAAAAAAGAGAAAAGATCAGCAATTATCCATGAATTTCTGATTTTTTTAAACAGTTACTAACCCACACAGTAGCACATATTGATTAGCTAATAGGGACAAATGCTATTATTTGAAGCATGAAATAAAAAAAGTTACCTGGAGCAATATATCCAATGGAACCTCTTATTCCTATGGTGCTGCTGGAATTCATATGATGTTTGCTTGGTGATTCATCTAGAACTCTAGCAATGCCAAAATCTCCAACATGAGCTCTCATGTCCTCATTGAGAAGAATGTTACTTGGCTTGAGATCACAGTGGATGATCGAAGGCTGGCAACCATTGTGAAGATAGTCCAAAGCATCCACAATGTCAACAGCAATATCCAATCTTTGTGACAAGCTGAGTGCTCCTTGTCCATTTTGAGCCCCTAAACTTGAGTGGATCCATCTATCTAAGCTGCCATTAGCCATGAACTCAAAAACTAGTGCTCTGAAGTCTTGGCCTTGGTGGTTGATGCTAGAACAAGATGTAATGATCTTTAGAAGGCACCGGTGCCTCACTCTTCTTAGTACCTCACATTCAGCATGGAAGCTTCTGTAAGACCCTGATTGCATGACATGAAACACTTTCACAACGACAACAATGGCTTGATTTTCTAGTGTGCACTTGTATACTGTACCATACCTTCCCTTTCCAAGCACATTTGCTTCTGAAAATCCATCTCGTTCCTTTTAAAATATCATTGTATGGGACTACTGGAAGCTCAATCTCTGAAAATTGTAGTGGAAAATCTTTCTTCGATGCTATCTTGGACTTTCTATGGCAAAATCCAGCCCAAACTAGAAAAAGTAAGAGGAGACTTCCTATAGTTGGGATTGTTATTCTAAGAGATTTGGGTATGCGTTTCTTGTTCTTTCTTGTAATATAGTCAGGGGCATTTTTGTAGATGGAGCACGGGTATTCCACCACATAACGCATTGTTACCAACAATTGATAGACCACTCGCATTTTTGAAAATGCCTCCTTTTGGTACTTCACCGTGCAAATTGTTGTAGGATAGATCTAGGCGAAGCAACGATGTTGAATTACCTAAATGTTCTGGGATTGTTCCGTATAAATTGTTGTGGCCAAGATACAACTCTTGTAGGTTGGTAAGGGTAGCCAAGTTGTCGGGGATGCTTCCATTCAACTTTGTTGTCTGTTAAATTAAGTACAATTAAGCCTACCATGTTTTTGAACGTAGTAGGTATGCTTCCTTGGAATGAATTGCCATTCATTAAGAGGTATTCCATGTCCTTACAGTTGCCAAAAGTATAAGGTATCTCACTAGACAATTTGTTTCCAAACAGGATGAGCTGTCCGAGGTGTACCAAATTACCAACTTCTAATGGAAGTGGGCCCTCCAACATGTTGTTGGACAGATCAATAAGCATTGAGATTGATGGAAGCTCCATCATTTTGCTAGGAATCGATCCAGCAAGCTTGTTATCTGATAAACCTAGGGCTAAAAGATTGCTCAAGTTTCCAATGCTTGGTGGAATTTGTTAGTTTTGAATAAGTTTTAGACTTTCATCTTATTGTAATCTAGTTGGAACATGTTTTAAGCTTTCAGTAGTTTGTAATAGGTGTAGAACTGCAGGTGGGCTGGTGCTATGCCTAAGCCCACGCTGCGGCCACCAGATGTATCGCCCCCGCCATGACGTCGCGCTGCGCATGCCCACGTTCTGCCGATCCGAAAATAGTGGATCGTGGAGCGAGTCGTGTGGCGGCGTGGCCAGGCTTCAAGCCTATGTTAATCAATGAGAAGGTCCGGAAAACGCTGCGGCAGTTGGCAGCCTCATTCGTGTGTTTCTCTGTGTCCATTCTCGCGTGTGTCCACGAAACCGATAGTCGCCGCGGTCACCGCGCTCTCTTGCGCCGTCGCCGCGTCGTCGCCGGGGCAGCTCGCCGGAGCTCGGCCCCAACATCTGGTATCAGAGCCGCCGGTTGATGCACTACAGTGGGTCCATAAGCCCACCGCGTGAGCCCGCGAGGAAGAAGTACGTCGTCCCCCGCCGCGAGCCGAAGGAGGAGATGGTCGAAGGCGAGTGTTGTTTCTGCCCCTTAGGGTCGTACCCCCTAATGGGCCGAAACAGGAAACACCGAAAACACGGAATTACAAAACGACACGAACAACACGAACCTTATATTCCTTGTCCTCCGGCTAAAACGCGCGGAGTCTAGAAGTCCCTTACAACGTCCCCTGAAGGGTGTATTTATAGGAAGTCGTATTGCGTTTAGTACAAGAATGCCCCTGGCAACCCTAATTTCAACGTATAGGAATAACCGACACAGGGAAGACAAGTAAATGGCCCGAGGGCCCACTTTTGCCGGCTAACCACCGACCAGCGCGCATCCGGATTCTTCTTCCAGCCGGGCCGCCGAATGCGTCCAGGATTGCACCGAATGCGCGCCTGCCCGCGCTATCGGGGTTTCCGCCAGGCGCCCGGCGTTGCTGCCGAATGCGCGCCCGCCAGCGCTATCGAGGTCTTCGTCCTGGCGCCTGACGTCGATGCCGAATGCGCGCCTTCCCGTGCTATCGGGGTTTCCGTCCTGGCGCCCTGCGTTGATGCCGAATGCGCGTCCTCCCGCGCTATTGGGATTGCCGTCCTGGCGCCCGGCGTGATGCCGAATGCGCGCTCTCCCACGCTATCGGGGTTCCCGCCCTGGCGCCCTGCGTTGGTGCCGAATGCGCGCCTTCCCGCGCTATCGGGATTTCCGTCCTGGCGCCCTGCGTTCCGGCCGAATGCGCGCCTGCCCGCGCTTTCGGCCGTGCCTGCGTACATCAAACACAAGAGGCGCACATAATCAGGGGGGACGGGGTGGCCAATTCCACTCCTGCCCCCAACAGTAGCCCTCCGGTCTTGCCCGGAAGGGTGGTCCCTTTCGGGCAAGGCCGACAATAACTCGCTGCGCCGAATGTGCCCGCGCCGAATGTGCCAGTGCCGCCCCCAGGATGAGGAGACGTTTACTCGGGTTTTTTTTTTGCCTCGATTCGCGTGAAACGATGCGTCGGCTCCCCCACGGCCGCCCCCTGCCTATAAAAGGCAGAGACGCGGGAGGGGGCGAGCACTTAGCTCCTGCGCGCCTGCCTCTGACGCATTCGAGGATCACTTCCGGTCTCCGCATCCGGAATTTTCCTTCTCATTCGGTAAGGCATTTGCACTTTCGTTTCTTTTGCGTTGGTTAGGCTTTTGGGGCTGGGTGTGGAGGATTTAGGTAAGGTACGAATGTTACTATCGGCCCTATTGAACGCAATTTCGTTTTTCTTCATAGCTCGGAAGCCTCGGCACCCTATTGGAGCGATCACCTATGTCCGAAAGCTCCTCGCCTGGGGATTCGGCCGGAACAGCCCACGACACCGCATCCGGGCTCTCCGCTTTTTGCGCTGAACTGGCAGCCCAGCTTAGCCAATCCGGATCGGAAAACATGCCGCATAATTCTGGGGCCAGCTTGGGGGAGCCAGAAATAGTTGAACCTATTCGTGCTATAGCACCCGCGATAGCGGCGCCCGTGGTTGATATGTCTGCCGAGGAAACCGCTAGCGGCCAAGGCAGCGCTGGAATGGCAGATGAAGAAGATGCCGAAACTGCGGAATACGACGGGGCAGAAGGGAGCGCGGTGGCCGGTGGACCGGATGGGGGTGAAGTTGCCGAATCTGGCCCGATCCGAAGAAGCCGGTGGGCCAGAATCGAAGGGCACACCGGCATTATTTGTCGATCTAAAATTGACGAGGAGCGACTCAACTCATACCAGCGCAGCGGCCTACTCAGCGCATTCGAGCGCGAAAGGAGCCGAGCTCGGGGGACGAAGTAACCCCGAATCCGAAGCCGTATGAGGCAGTTGTGTTCCGCGATTTTTTTATAGCCGGATTGAGGTTTCCCTTGGTTCCGTTTTTCGGGGCCGTTCGCAAAAATTCCGCCTGCAGATCCATCATCTCACCCCTAATGCGATCGCCCGGCTCAGCATATACGCCATGGCTATGAAGATGATGGGCCACGAGCCAAGTGTTGCCCATTTCGTGAAGCTCCATTGCACCCACTTCCACTCGAAAGTGGGGAAGGTTGATGGACGGCCCAATATTCGCACCGAATATGGGTCCTACAACTTCGTGCCGGCTCCAGGGCAAGAACAAAACTGTTTGGTGCCCACCTTCAAAGAAAAATGGGAGGATTGGAACAAGTACGGTTCTACATTCGGGTTGCCTCGGATGAAGAGGTGGAAGCCGCCGAGAGTAAGGCGCCGCCGGCAAACCCCTTGGTGTCCTTGATGGCCGTGATGATTGGTGAGAAACATGCGCCTCACGACACTTTCGGTCCGGCTGATCACGCCACCGCGGAAGCGTATGCTCTGACCGCCAGCCGGCAGACTAGCCGTGACTTGGCTGAAGAAATGATAGCTATTGACGAATGGCCCTTATGTGCAACTGTGAAATTCAAGCCTATACGGAACATCAACGGCTATCGGGGTCCCGATTTCCTTCTCGAGCGCCCGGACTACTTTGAGTCAGATGCTGCGTACTTGGCTGCGCTGGAGAAGAAGGCTGCCAGATTGTGCGGGCCGTATGGAGAGAGGGAGCACAAGAAGAAGATGCTTCGACTTGGAAATTCTCCTAGGAAAAACCGCGCTCTGGACTGCATGGGTATCACCTATTCGGAGAGGCCACCGCCAGCTCCGAAAGTGACCAAGGCCAAGGCAAGCGATGAGCGCCGACGAGCCGGAGGCCGGCGCACCGAGCGGCTCAGTATCGGGGGTCCCCAGGCCGGCCTCCGTTCAGTGCGCTCCTCCTTCCGCGCTGATTCGGGCCGCCACAACGGCTGCTGCCGAGAAGAGAAAGCGCGCGAGGCAAAGCCGGGAGCGCCCGGAGCCGGAGGCTCGCGATGTTCAGGTATGCCGCGAAATGGCCGGACGATTGTGGACCAAACCTCTGAAACGCAGCGCTAAGTTCTCATTGGACTTCCTGGGGGTCCCGGAACCTTTGCATGCCGAAATGGTAGAGCAAGATACGCATTGCGCATTAGGGCGTAAATGTTGTGTCTCGGGATGACATGGACTAATGTGATAGTTTCATCCTTATGTTTTGCAGGACGATATCGGTGGTTCCAGCTCGATGGCCGGAATGCGCAAGAAAATTTCTGACCCGTGCCGCTTGCCTCCGAAAGCGCACCCAACGCTGAGCACCCTAGGCGTCAGCTTCAAAAGGCCGGCTGACGCCCCCGGAGGTGTTTTTGAGATGACCAAAAGACACAAAGGCACGGGTGCACCTGCAGCCACTGCCGCGCCTTCCTCCATGCCGCCGCCCGCTTCCGCCGAAGTTGCACACGCCGTTTCGGACCAGAACCCTAATCTGGCCAGGAAACCTGGTAAGTCCCGATTTCACCATGAGCTGAGTCGCATGACCCCCGAAACCGCAGCGTGTGCTCTGTTTGGACATGGCAGACTCTCCTTAGAGCGAGCCCCAGACGAGTGCGACCACATGCGCGTGTATTCGGGGTGCTCATCACCCGAAGACACGAGCCCAGACCGTGAAAGGACTTACCAACTTGCTCGTGCTCTAGGGGCGGCTTCGGACGCTCGCTTAATCGCGGGGGTGGACTGCCGCGCAAGCAGCGTGTTGCCGGGCGCGGCAGGTGTCGCTTTCGCGGACCAGTGCAGCACCTCTTTTAGCACCACCACCAACGAAAGGGATTTGGCCAAGGTGGATCGCCTGGAGCTCCTCTCGGCCATCAACTTCCACGCGATTTCTATAAGTTGTCGACCCCGAATGATCAAAGTCTTTTTCATTTCAGGTTGTTTAAATTCTCACTCCTTTTTCTCGCGCAGCAATCTGTTATAAGTGCTGCGCTCGCCAAGCAGGACTGCGCCGCGGTCGCTTTCGTTGAGTCCAAGCTCACCGAAAGTGAGGCCGAGGTGCGCAGGCTGAAGGAAGAGCTGGCGCAAACGCGCACCGAGCTTAATCGGGAGAAAACCGCACGCGAGGAGGCCGAAGCTGACGCCCGCACCGCCAGGACTGAAAGGAACACCCAGAACGAGCTGCAGAGGTCCGCCCGTCGCCAGCAGCTTAATGAGCTCAGACAGGCCGCTGCCATATTCGCGCGCCTGGTGGCTGGGGTCGGCGACGAAGTGGTGGTGCCCGCCATCGGGGAAGACACCACGGTGTTTGACTTCTCCCGGTTCCTCCAGACCGGGCTCGCCACTTTGGAGGGCCAGATGGAGCTCGGACGCCGCTGGGCTGCCCTCGAAACCACCCGCGCCTTGTGCAAGGCGCTGAAGGACGCGGGTTGTCCGCATGCGGCCGCACTTCCGGCTCCCGATGACGTGGACCGCTTCTGGGTCCCGGATAGGGACGCGCACGAGGCCGCTGTGAAGTTCTTCAGCGGCTTCTGGAGCTGTGGCGGTCGCAATCTCAGCTTGCTGCGGGCGGCACTGAGCGTGGCGGAGGTAAAAGCTGCCGAATGCATTTGTCTTTTATGACGGGCCTGGTTAGGAATCTTTTAGTTGACTTGACCACTTTCATGTTTCTTTCTTTTAGGGAGATGAGGTAGAAGAGACCATTATTCATGACCGGGTTATGGCCTACATTCGGGACAGGGACGAGCGCGAGGCGGCCGCGGTGGGCAGCACGCCATCTTCCAGCACGCTGTGGTCCCCGGAGATGGCTCTTGCGCCCGATGGTGCCGCACAAGGCGATCATTCCGGTGCCATCAACCCCTCTGCGGCGGCATCCACCGAAGCTGACGCGCCCCGTCCTCAATCTCCTGCCGAGGAAACTGCGGCCGACTCTTAATCTATTCATTCTTCCTCTGCACAGACTTAGACTTGCGGAAATTGGCCCTGTGTGGCCGGGGTTCGGGGAACCCTTGAACTGTTTGAATACATTTTGTGGCACCAGTGCCGCATGTGGCCGTAACTTAGCTATCTTGTTGTTTTCATGCGCGCTTATGCTGCCACTTTCGCCGCAACGACGCATTCGGCCAAAAGTTTTTTATAGATTGTTTTGTTGCGTTTCTTGCAATTTCGGAGGCCCGCCTAATTACGGAGACTTGGAACGCCGAACCCACGAATTTGGGCGGTGTAGGGTTGAGCGCACCACCGTGTGTGAAGTTTTTTTAAGCGGTGAGCCCGCGGAAATTTCTCGCTGTCCGGCGTTGTGTGGAAGTCTTAGAGCACCGTCCCCGAATTTGAGCGGTGGAGGGCGCATTCGGGAAAATTTTTTTTTTGCTAAGCCCTCCGGCGTTTGTGGAGTCTTAGAGCGCCGCGTCCCCCCCCCCGCGCCGCCCCGAATTTAAGCGGTGGAGGGCGCATTCGGGAAAATTTTTCGCTAAGCCCTCCGGCGTTGTGTGGAGTCTTAGGCGCCGCCCCCGATTTTAAGCGGTGGTGGGGCGCATTCGGGAAAAATTTCTCGCTCGGCCCTCCGGCGTTGTGTGGAGTCTTAGAGTGCCCCCCGAATTTAAGTGGGAGTCTTAGGAAGTTTTTCCTCTAAGCCCTCCAAATTGTGTGGAGTCTTAGAGCGGTGGGGGAGGGCGTATTCGGAGGAAAAAAATTTCGCTAAGCCCACCAAAGATTTATTTTCACTTAGGGTGTGCTGATATCGTTACACGGTGCTCTTGCGCTCTGCATAGCTACTGAATGGAACTCTGTATGGCTTTAATGGTTGTAGCCGGTTGAGCCCTATCTCGAAGTGCTGGGATGTGGCTGCTGACGCTCATGCGGGCATGCTGGTTCCCTTTCTTGCTTACAGAAAGTCGGAGCTCTAAACCTAAATGGTTGGCTATACCCCGAAAGTGAGCTAGTCGGCGTGCTGGATCTGGATCTTCCAGTCATTCTTGGCGATAGCGGGACACGCGGTTCTGCGCATCTCTGCTATTGCGCGCTTGCTGCTTTTACTTAGGCAGTCGAGTTGACCCTGGCTGCGCCTATCTGTTTGGTGCTCACAACTAAAACAGGAGGACTAGTACTGACTCCCTCCCGACTCCTCCCGAGTTGAACCTGGCTGCGCCTATTTGCTCAATGCACCGAACTGAAATGGGAGGACGAGTGCTGGCTCCTTTCCTGACTCCTCTCGTTCCTACTAACCTTAGCTTTGAAACGGGATGAGTTTGTTTTGACCAACATGGCTTTGTATTATGGGGGACATTGTGCATATATTATACTGCTTGGATCATAATGCCGTGAAACACCTTTTTATGCAATAACGCCATCGTACATTTGTTAGGTGAGTCATAAATTTTACCCGCCTTAGAGGCTGAGTAGCTGGATTATATAATCTGGTCCAAGCTCTTGATTTTTATCATGGCTGCAAAGACCTTGATTTTTGTCTTACCAACTGCTTACCCTGTTTGTGTCATGCTGGAATGGGAGGTTTTGGGATATGCGGTGTCATCAGGCCAAATGCCGTATTCACTACCCAGTCCTCACTAACCATATTAGGCGTAGGCTTTCGGCCCTTTTGCTTGTTTTGTATGCTGCATTCAGGTGATGTATGCCCGATCATGGTGCAGTACAGCGCTCCTTTCGAGAGTCCGAGGGGCTCTAATCGCACACATTCTCGAGGCATTGCTCGATATAGAGGGTGTGTTGCTCTTGATTGTGATATTAAATACCACAAGCGCATCCGGTGTAATTATACCGCCAGAATATGATGAATAAGAAGTTTGACTTTGCGGATGAAAATTGCTTGTTGGTAGCTTTGCACTATTGTTACATTCGGGTCTTTATCCTCGAGGCTCGTTTCACCTGAGGCGTTGTTTGCACGTATTCGGCTTCTTGCCACTTTCGCGATGCTTCAGCGTTTTTGCTGAGTTCGCCTGCAGCGTTTTCTTTCGCGCATTTGGGTTGTTTGATGCGTTCGTGACGCTTCAGCGTTTTGCTGAGTTTACTAGCCGTTTTTGGCTTTTGGTTGCTTGCAACCTGACAAAGACTGCTCCGAATAGGGTCAGTGGCACATATGACACTGTCTTTTTCGGATTGGAGAAAGTAGTACGCACCCATGCTTTTGGGGAAACGTGAATTGAAGAGCATTAAACAGGGGTACATAGGGCCGCCTCATTAAAAAACCTCACACCTCCGAAAAGGCTTCCCCTGTGAGGAAAAAGAGCGCGACCCCCGAATCGTAAAGCAAATGTTCAAAAATTTGTAAAAAAGAAAATTACAGCCCCATTGGGGTGATCTCATGGGTAGAAGCGACGCAGGTTGTCGGCGTTCCAGGTGTGGCTGGATTCGACGCCGTCATCATTCACAAGCGTGTAGACGCCTGCTTTCACCATTCTTGCGACGATGTATGGCCCATACCACTGCGGCTGCAGCTTTCCCTGCTTGTCGGGTTGCCGAATGAGCACCATATCTCCGGGGCTGATAACTTGCCTCAATACCCTCTTATCTCTCCATGTCTTTGTTTCTTGGTGGTACTTATCGAGATTTTCCGCCGCCTGAAGCCTCAAAGAGTCTGCTGCTTCCAGCTGAACGTATCGCTGCTCAGGGGTAGTGGTCATGATTTCGGTTCTGAACGACCCCAAGCGCACTTCCTCTGGTGTAATGGCTTCTTCCCCGAATAGGAGTCTGAACGGCATGAAACCAGTTGCTCGAGACTTGGATATGTTATGACCCCATACCGTTGCGGTCAATTCCTGAGCCCATTTGCCTTTCTTTTCTGTGCTTTTGAGGGTCTTTGAAATTGTAGTGAATATGTCTCCGTTGGCGCGTTCTACCGCACCGTTTGATTCTGGGTGATTCACAGATGCGAATGTCAGCCTGATCCCCAGGTTCTCGCAGAAAGTCCTGAATTTAGAGCTGTCGAATTGCTTTCCGTTGTCTACAGTTATGTAAGATGGGACCCCGAATCTGCAGATGATCCTTTGCCACACAAAGTTGACTAGAGTGCCAGATGAAATTGTGGCCAGCGCTTTCGCCTCAATCCATTTGGTGAAGTATTCTAGCGCTACCGCGGTGAATTTCAAATTTCCAGGTGCCGGCGGAAGCGGTCCGACTATGTCAATTCCCCACCTTTGCAGCGGCCAGGTTGGGCATATCGGGGAGGTTGGATTCGCCGGTGCCCTCTGATATTTTGCAAACTTTTGACAGCCGTGGCACGATTTCACCAACTGCTTAGCATCTTCTACGGCGGTTGGCCAATAAAACCCCTGCCTCATGGCCCTGTGGGCAATTTCGTGCGGCCCTCTGTGTGCTCCGCAGGTTCCTGAATGTATATCGTGCAAAAGCTGGATGCCCTCGTTTCGGCTGATGCACTTCAGCATTGGCGCCACCACTCCCTCCTTGTACAAATTCTCTCCAATTATGGAGTATTGCTTTGTCCTGGACTCCATCCTTTGCTGTTGCTTTCTGTCCCCGGGCTCATAAGTCCCAGAAATGAATGCCCATATCGGGGCCCTCCAGTCGTCACTCGCGATAGCATGAATTACCGCCGGTCGCTCCTCTTCCCCGCTTGCCGCTGCGCGGCTGTCGACTTGGTAGAAGACATCGGGGGCAAGGGAGTGTTCAGGGCTGCAGCTTTTGCCAGCGCGTCTGCCTCTGTGTTGTCTGCCCTCGGAATGTACTGCAAGGTGAATCGCAGGAAATATTTCTCCATTCGTCGCACAACTTCCAGATACCTGGCTAGGGCCGGCTCCGTGGCCGTGTATTCCTTTCGGATATGCCCCACAATTACTTGCGAATCAGACTTAATGACGCATCTGCGGATTCCTAGCGCCCTGAGCTTCCTGAGACCCAGCAAAACTGCCTCATATTCGGCCGTATTGTTGGTGGTGCGATACTGCAACCTTGCGGCGTATCGCAGCCTCGGGCCTGTGGGTGGTGTCAATATCGCGGCTATGCCCGCTCCAGCTGAGCACCACGCTCCGTCCGTGTGCACTGTCCATTCTGGTTCCTCGAAGCTGAGAGTAGTGTTATCCCCGCAAGGGGTCCAATCTGCGATGAAATCCGCAATCACCTGCGACTTGATGGCCGATCTATGCTCAAAGTCAATGACATATTCATTCAGCTCGGCTGCCCACTTGCCTATTCGCCCTACCGCCTCTGCGTTTCTGAACAGGGCATCTAGGGGTTGGGCAGACAAAACCCGAATGTGGTGAGCCTGAAAATAGTGCTTGAGCTTCCGTGATGCCATGACCACCGCGTATGCGATTTTCTCCAGCTCGGAATAGTTTGCCTTTGCTGATGTCAACGCTTCTGACACAAAGTAAATTGGGAACTGCTGTAACTTTCCCTCATTCTCTTTTTCTTCCACCAAGACTGCGCTCACTGCGGCGTGGGATGCTGCTACATATAGTAGCAAGATCGCATCTGGCGACGGGCTTGATAATGTTGTGGCCTTTGACAGGTAAGCTTTTAGGTCATCGAATGCTCGCTGCTGATCCGGACCCCATCCGAAGCCTTCTGATGCCTTTAGGACACGGAAAAATGGAAGTCCTCGCTCCGCGCTCCTGGATATGAATCTCCCAAGGGCGGCGATCCCGCTCGTGAGCTTCGCACTCGCTTTTTGTCTCGGGCGGTTTCATGTTTACAATATCCGGGTTAGCTTCTATACCTCTGGCCGATACCGGACATCCCAAGCATTTGCCCTTGCTAACCCCGAATATGCATTTTTCCGGGTTTAGCTTCGGCCGCTTGCTCGTAGGTTAACGAAGGTTTCCTTGAGATCCTCAATGTGCGTGCTTTTTTTGTCGCTCTTCACCACTATATCGTCCACGTATGCAACTAAGTTTTTCCTCTTTTTCTGCTCCCTGAAGACCTCGTCAGTCATTCGGGAGAAAGTGGGGCCGGCATTGCGCGAGGCCCTCGGGCATGCGTTTGTAGCAAAAGGTTCCTCCGGAGTGATAAAGCTTGTTTTCTCTTGATCTTCTTCGTTCACCATATCGATGGTATCCCGAGAAGCAGTCCAGTAAGCTTAACAGCTCGCAACCCGATGCGATATCGACAAGCTTGTCGATTCGCGGTAGTGGGTACGGGTCTTTAGGGCAATGCTTATTGAGATCTGTGAAATCCACACACATGCGCCATTTGCCGCTTTTCTTCTTCACCATAACCACATTGGCTAGCCATTCCGGATACTGCACTGGCCTGATCACATCTGCGTCTAAAAGCCTTTGCACTTCTGCGGCTGCCGCGTCTGCCCTTTCGGATGACATCTTCCTCAACTTTTGCTTCCTTGGTTTTGCCGTTTTGCTGACATTGAGGTTATGTTGTGCCAGTTGCCTGTCAACCCCCCTGAGGTCTTTAGTAGTCCACGCGAATACATCCTTGTTTTCAGCCAGAAATGCTAGCAGCTCTGAAGCGTCCTGTTCCGAAAGACTTGCCCCGATATGCACACACTGATCCGGGCGATTTGCCGATAAAGGCACTCTTCTCGTGCCCTCGTCCGGCTCTACTCTCCGCTCTATCCGTTCTGCAACTTCATCCGCATCCTCTTTTCTTGCGGGCTTTTTTACTTCGAGCACCATGCTGTATCCCGGTATAGGTTTGCCGTCAATGTTTCTGGGCGCGAGCTGGTCCCCGTGCACCGTGATTACCCCGAATGGGGATGGCAATTTCATGCATAGGTAACTCTGCTTGATGATGATGTCGAACTTGTTTATGATTCCCCTTCCGAAAATGGCCGTGTATGGGTATTCCATTTGCACCACATCGAAAGATATTTCTTCTGCTCGCAATTTCTCGCCCTCGCAGAAAGCTACTGTCAGCGTTTTCTTCCCCAGTGCATCTATTTTCTTTCCACCAAAACCGAATAGGGCATTGCCTGCCTGATCGAGCGAACGCCTGTCGAGTTTCATACTGTCGAACGCTTTGGTGAACAGGATGTCCGCCGAACTCCCGTTGTCAATTAGTATATTGTGCAAGGTGTACCCAGCGACGAATGCTGTTGCAACAAAAGCGTCATAATGCGGGTAATCCCGGACCCGATTATCTTCTTCAGTGAAGGTGATGGGCTGAAGCTTCCACGCGGCTCGATTTGTCGGAGTTGCCGGTGCTACTGCCAACACGCGTCTCTGGTACTCTCTTCGTGTTCTCTTGCTGTCGTGCTCTATGTTAGAGCCTCCAATGATGGCGTATATGTGGCCATTGGATGGCATCACGTTTGTGGGTGCCACAGTGTGTACAATTTGCAACTCCTTGGAAGTTTCTTGCTTTGCAACCTGCTGCTGCTGGTGCTGCCTATTCTCAGTCGGTGCGGAAGAGGATGCCACCACCGAAACGGGCAACGAATGCGCGATTAGCGGCTGCTGATATTGCTGGTAATGCATATTTGGCGTTCCCCCCCAATGCGCCTGCAAATGTGGAGCCAGGTACGGGTTTACCGCCGGCCCTGCCTGAAAAGTTGGCAGCTGATGGGGGAACGCGTATTGCTGTGTTTGTGCCGTATGGAACACATGTTTTGCGAGTTCGGATTTTCCCATAGCGTCATCTCTTTCCTTCTGCTCCTTGGCCTGTTGCGTGTACTTGCAATCTCTGGTGAAATGGCCTTTGTTTTCGCCGCATACACAACAATATGGCGTTTCCGGGGCGCCACCATTATGCCCTCGACCTCGTCCGCCTCTATTTCCCCGGCCTCCCGATTCCGCGGCCTCCACCTCGGTTTTCATGAGACCGGGCCGTCGTTACGGGGGTGCCCGGTTGGACGACTCTTCCCGGAGGTTGTTGACGTAGCTTTGATTGTGCCCCCACTTCTGCTGATTCTGCTGGTTCTGCTTCGGGGTGTTTTGCTTGAGGCTGTTCCTAGAGACCTTGTGCTTCTGCAAGTCTTCTTCTGATATGGCGAATTTTCGCATTTCATCAAACAACTGTTTCACAGTTTTGGGTACCTCCCTGGTTAACACCTCTGCGCACGGCCCAATCTTGAGGCCTCTGATGGCCGATGCAATGACCGTTTCGTCGGACACATTCGGTACTTGTGCCGACGTTTGGATGATGCGTTCCAGATACTTAGCCATTGGCTCATCGTCCGGCTGATACAAAGTGAGCAAGTCCATAATGGTTTTCTTGTCGGACTGAAGGCCCTGAAACGTTGCCAACAGCTCCTCTTTCACCTGTTTCCATGACCGGATGGACAAGGGACGCAACGACATGAACCAGTCGTGCGCCACATCTTGCATTGCCAGGATCAAAGTTTTGGCCAACAAAGCTTCGTTGCCACCTGCCGAATATATTGCAGCCTCATAACTTGATATGAACCTTCTTGGATTAGATTTGCTGTTGAAATGCGGAATTTTAGGCTTGTATCCGGGTGGCCATGGGTATTTCTGCAATTCTGGGGACAACGGGGATGCCATGTCAACCGTGTCCGATACCCCCTTGCCCGGGCCGATCCCAAGTACCGACTTCACTTTCGGTTTCGGCCCTTGCGCCGAGTGCCCGAATCTCCCGTCGTAACCTTTCTCGCCTCCCCGGCCGCGTGCTCGACCGCCACTTGAGTTGCCGATATTCTCCCGTTTCTTGCTTCAATGTCTCCCGTAGCCGATCCCGATACACTTTTAGTTCTTCGATTCTTGAAGTGTGCTCATCCAAAGATCTTTAGGAGCTTGGAATTCTGTAGCATCAACTCGTCCATCACATTCGGGGCCTCTGGCTCCGGTTCGACCTTAGCGTCATCTGCCGTCACTTCCGCGGCAACAACCCCCTCTGCTGGTTGATCCTGCGCTCCGGCGACTGACCCGATTGCGTTGTCCTCGATAGTCGGATCCGCTTGCTGAAGAGCCGAATTCGGCGGAGGAACCGCCGATCCTGATGCGGTGACCTCAGTGTGTGGCGGATCCGAGCCATTTGAAGCTAGAGGAACAATCTCTTCCACGGATGGCATTGGCTTTCTGACAGCTGAACCTCTAGCTTTTCCCTTTGGTGGCATGACAAGTCCGTGCGCCAACCACGGTGGGCGCCAATGTTGTTTCTGCCCCTTAGGGTCGTACCCCCTAATGGGCCGAAACAGGAAACGCCGAAAATACGGAATTACAAAACGACACGAACAACACGAACCTTATATTCCTTGTCTCTCCGGCTAAAACGCGCGAGTCCGTCCCTTACAACGTCCCCGAAGGGTGTATTTATAGGAAGTCGTGTTGCGTTTAGTACAAGAATGCCCCGGCAACCCTAATTTCAACGTACGGAATAACCGACACAGGGCAGACAAGTAAATGGCCCGAGGGCCCACTTTTGCCGGCTAACCACCGACCAGCGCGCATCCGGATTCTTCTTCCAGCCGGGCCGCCGAATGCGTCCAGGCTTGCACCGAATGCGCGCCTGCCCGCGCTATCGGGGTTTCCGCCAGGCGCCCGGCGTTGCTGCCGAATGCGCGCCCGCCAGCGCTATCGAGGTCTTCGTCCTGGCGCCTGACGTCGATGCCGAATGCGCGCCTTCCCGCGCTATCGGGGTTTCCGCCGTCGCCCGGCGCCCGCGTTGATGCCGAATGCGATCGCGTCCTCCCGCGCTATCGGGATTTCTCGCGCTATCGGGGTTTCCCGGGCGCCCGGCGTGATGCCGAATGCGCGCCCTCCCACGCTATCGGGGTTCCGCCCCGCGCCCGCGTTGGTGCCGAATGCGCGCCTTCCCGCGCTATCGGGATTTCCGTCCCGCGCCTGCGCCCCGGCCGAATGCGCGCCTGCCCGCGCTTTCGGCCGTGCCTGCGTACATCAAACACAAGAGGCGCACATAATCAGGGGGGACGGGGTGGCCAATTCCACTCCTGCCCCCAACAGCGAGAACTCCGGGGCCGGCGCAAGCCGTGTCAAGGAGAGCTCCTTGATCTGGCCAATGTTGACTCGCTCAAACTATATGGAGTGGGCAATGTTGATGCAGATCAACTATGAGGCGCTCGAGATTTGGGATGTGATCGATCCCGGCACCAATCCGAGACGTGCTCAAGATCGCCAAGCCATGGGGGCCCTGATGAGATCCGTTCCCAACGACATGTGGGGAACACTGGGGGCCAAGAAGACGGTGAAAGAGGCATGGGAGACGGTGAAGTCCATGAGGGTCGGAGCAGATCGCGTGAAGGAGATCAGTGTCCAGAAACTCCTCCGTGAATTCGAGAACATCGAGTTCAAGGAGGGAGAAGCAGTGGAGGACTTCGGCATGCGCATCACCAACCTCGTCGCCACTCTGAAAACACTCGGTGAGACAATTGATGATTCCCGTGTCATGAAAAAATTCCTTCATGTACTGCCATCCTGGTTCAATCAAATAGCTGTGTCAATAGAAATGTTCTGTGACATGAAAACATTATCTGTGGAAGAACTTGTGGGACGGTTCGTGTAGCTGAGGATAGATTTGATGACAAAGTCAATCATGTAACTGAAAGGGCAGGGAAATTGTTGCTCACTGAGGAGGAGTGGTTGCAGAAACACAAGAACCAGAACCGATCTCAGTCATCGGGACAGTCATACAGGAAGGATTCGAGTGGAGGGAGCAGTCCTGGAAAGGGCAAGGCCATTGCCAGGCAGGAGCCATCCAAGGGTGGTGTCAAGCTCACCTCTGAAGGCACACCACACCAAAAGGGTAGATGTCACAATTGTGGCATTTATGGTCATTAGGCAGAAAGATTGTAAAATGCCCGAAGAAGCAAAGAAAGGAGGATAGAAGGGAGGAGGCAAATCTGGCAAAAGCTGATGTTGAAGGAGGCACATTGCTTCTTGCAACAGTTTGTGACATCAGCCCAAGACAGCCTCAACTGGTTCACCTCCAAGAGAAGAAGGTGGTTCCTGTGGAATGTGAGGATGGAGTATGGCATCTGGACACAGGAGCTAGCAATCACATGACTGGCATGAAATCTGTACTGTCAAACCTTGATCAGACAGTGCATGGTTCTGTCAGGTTTGGTGATGGGTCTACTGTCAGTATAGAAGGTCTTGGCAGCATGGTCATGACAGGAAAGAATGGTGAGCACAAGGTACTGACAAATGTCTACTACATCCCAAAGTTGCAGAGCAATATCATCAGTCTTGGACAATTGGAAGAGGCAGGCTGCAAGGTGGTGCTAGAAGATGGCTGTATGCAGATTTTTGACAGAGTTGATCAGGGGAGAAAGAGAATTGTGAACACCCCAAGAACAAGCAACAGACTGTACAAACTGCAGATCAAGCCAACTACACCAATATGCCTGATGATGAGTGTATCAGATACAGCCTGGCTGTGGCACTCAAGATATGGTCATCTGAACTTCAAAGCTTTGAGAGAGTTGGGAAGAAAAGACATGGTGAAGGGAATACCAGTGGTGGATCATCCGGAGCAAGTTTGTGAGGGATGTACCTTGGGAAAACAACATAGAGCACCATTCCCAAGGGCATCATCTTATAGAGCTCAGAAAGGTTTGGAACTGTTTCACACAGATCTTTGTGGACAGATCACTCCTACAACACCAGGTGGTAAAGCCTATTTCATGTTGGTAGTAGATGATCATAGCAGATACATGTGGATTGAATTGCTTAGATCTAAAGATGAAGCTTTGGCATGTCTGAAGAAAGTAAAAGCAAGAGCAGAGACAGAGAAGGAGGGCAGGCTGAAAGCTGTCAGAACAGATCAAGGTGGAGAGTTCAACTCAAAACAATTCACTGTGTTCTGCAATGAATTTGGGATCAAACACTACACCACAACTCCATATACACCCCAGCAGAATGGAGTAGTGGAGAGGAGGAACCAGACTGTGGTTGAGATGGCCAGATGCATGTTGAAAAGTAGAGCAGTACCATCTCATTTTTGGGGGGAAGCAGTCACCACAGCTGTATATGTTCTCAACAGATCCCCTACAAAGAGCCTAGAAGGAGTCACTCCTTATGAAGCATGGCATGGAAAGAAACCTACTGTTGATCATTTGAGAGTGTTTGGGTGTGTTGGGCATGTGAAGAACAATGGCCCTGGTGTGAAGAAATTAAGTGATAGATCAGTCAAGATGGTGTGTTTGGGGTATGCAGAAGGTACAAAAGGTTACAGGATGTATGATCCTGTTGGCAAGAGAGTTCACCTCAGTAGAGATGTAATTTTTGAAGAAAACAAGAGCTGGGACTGGGAGACAGACAGTAATAGCCTGAACAATCCTGAATTTACAATCACTGAGACTGAATTCACTGTAGCAGATCCGACAACAGGCTCTACAACTGATAATCATTAGAATGGGGCATCAGAACCTAGATCTCCTGCTACTCCACCATCTGGGCAGTTGTTTCCAGCATTTGGAAGCCCTCACAGCTCAAATGTGGGAGCTGGATCAAGCTCAAATGGACACCAAGGACCTGCAGTTCAGTGGGCCACACCACCAGCAATCACGGCCCTGAAGAAGAAGATGGTTTGCCACCCAGGTTCAGAACACTCTCAAACATTTTTGATACAACAGAAGAGGTTCAGAACTATGAATACAGTGGCTTATGCTTGTTAGCTGCTGATGAGCCAGCCACAGTGGAGGAGGCTCTTCGGGAAGAATACTGGAAGAAAGCTATGGAAGCAGAAATGCAGTCCATAGAAGAAAATAAGACCTGGATGCTCACTGATTTACCCAGAGATCACAAAGCCATAGGGCTCAAATGGGTATTCAAGGTTAAAAGGGATCCAGAGGGGAAAATCATCAAGCACAAAGCAAGGCTTGTAGCCAAAGGCTATGCACAGAAAGAGGGGGTGGACTATGAAGAAGTATTTGCACCTGTGGCCAGAATGGAGACAGTGAAGGTGTTGTTGGCTTTGGCAGCACAAGGGAACTGGGAAATTCACCACATGGATGTGAAATCAGCATTTTTGAATGGAACACTCCTTGAGGAAGTTTATGTCAAGCAACCACCAGGTTTTGTTGACAAGAACAGTGCAGGCAAAGTGCTCAGGCTTAACAAGGCCTTGTATGGCTTGAAACAGGCCCCTAGAGCTTGGAATGCCAAGCTGAATCAAGAATTGGTCAGTTTGGGCTTTGTCAGAAGTAAAGTGGAACATGCTGTTTACAAGAAAGGTGAAGGAGAATCACTATTGGTAGTTGGAGTATATGTTGATGACTTAATCATCTGTGGTCCAAACAGCAAGAACATTGTTGCATTCAAGGAACAGATGAAGAAGGTTTTTAGCATGAGTGATCTTGGTTTGCTCAGCTATTACCTGGGTTTGGAAGTCAATCAGACAGGCCCTGCAATAACCATCTGTCAAAGTGCTTATGCCAAGAAGATTGTTGAGCAATGTCAGATGGTGGGATGCAATGCAGTGGACACTCCTATGGAGCAGCGTGTCAGACTTTTGACAGCAAAACCTGGAACTGAAAGGAATGTCACTCAGTACAGGAGCATTATTGGAAGCTTAAGATATCTTGTTAACTCTAGACCTGATATAGCTTTTGCAGTGGGAGTTGCAAGCAGGTTCATGGAGGCACCAGACAAGGAGCACTGGGCTATGGTAAAGAGGATTGTCAGATACATTGCTGGGACAATTCATCTTGGACTCAGTTACAAGAAGAACAAAAGTTTAGAGTTGTCACTGTTGGGATTCACAGACAGTGATCACTCAGGTGATCTGGTGCACAGAAGGAGCACATCTGGAGTTGTGTTTTACATTGGCTCCAATCTGGTGACCTGGACCTCACAGAAGCAGAAGGTGGTGACCTTATCTTCGTGTGAGGCAGAATATGTTGCAGCTGCAGTAGGAGCATGTCAAGGGGTCTGGCTCTGTAAGCTTCTGACAGATCTCACTGGTGTTGAAGTTCAGATTGCTTGTTGACAACATGTCGGCTATTGAGTTGAGCAAGAATCCTGTACATCATGATAGAAGCAAGCACATTGACACACGTTTCCACTTCATCAGAGAGTGTGTGGAGAACGGGGTGGCAAGTGTGGAGCATGTTCGGATAATGGTCTGGACACCTTGCAGAGCAGAAAAGTAGCTTAATTCTCTTACATGCCTTCTCATAGATGATCTGACCTTTAATTCTCTATGGCTGCACATAACACCAATACTATAATTTTGCCCAAAAAAATTTCTGGTTGGACAGATGATGAGCTTGAGAAAACTTCAGAGGCTAAAGGATTGGGTGCTGTTAAGTAAGTCTGAATTCTCTTTGTTTCACCTATTTTGTGATGGACAATAGATTTGAATAAATGGATTTGCAGAACTTCATTAATCTATCTTCTAGTAACATTTATTCTAGACTTCATTAATCTACCTGATCTAGTGTTGTCATGGCTGATCTAGTCTGATGCTGGTGAACTTTGTTTTTTTACTTATAGGATAATCCGACCAAGTAGCAATATCACTAAGAAAAGAAGATGAGGCTTGAATAGAGGTGATAGAGCATTGGCCCTTGTCAAGAAGGGCAAGGGAACATCTATACTGTCAAAAATAAATGGTATGCCTTATCTTCGGAATGCATATTAGCTAAGGTCTTCAATTCTTCCACACAAAATGGTAAGCTTTATCTACCTAAAGGAAAAAAGGATCAAACCATTATGTCTTGCTGAAATTCATTTATAACCTTTATCTTGCGTTTCTGTCTCAAAATAGCTAGCTGAATCCTAGTAATGCCTAGTATAATAATTAACTGTACATACATGTGCAGCACTAGTATGCATGGTGAAAGAGGTTCTCTTTCCTGAGTTGATGTAGCTGTAGACTAAATGGTGCTTGTTCTGCTAGCTGTCTTTCTATCTCAAGAAGAGAGGAGGAGAAATGTAGAATTGTTATTTGTTTATGTAGTTATATATGGCAACTAATTATCATTTCTATTGCAAGTCAGTGTTAGGTAATGATTTTACTTGCTGTTAGGGAACTTGATCTTGCTCGAAAGAAATTCTATATTGCTACAGACCACTCTTAACTCCTTTCTTTATCAATTTCCAGCCGCAGCTTTCAGCCATGAGTAGTATAAGGTAATTCTTGGTGAATATTGTTTTTTCTATTGATATGGACACATTGGACCATGCAGATTTGCACTAGACCTACATAATTGGGAGAGCATCTCTTTATTTGGTACTATACTCAGTTTACAAATCTGAATAGCTGCTACTATATGTGATTGCTTAAACAGAGTTGGGATGTCTGATAATGGTTACAAGCCTACATACCCTGTAATTTTTTATTGTTCGTGTATTCATCATTTATTTAACTTAGAAAACTATTTTTTGTATTAGTTAATATGGTTAAAGCTGTTAATTGGTCCCTAATGTTAGTTGTCTTACTTTTGAGTATGATTTATGATTGCTCACTCTATCAGTTAGCTGAAAACAGATAGCTATCATGTGGTTACTCTATCAATTAGCTGAATGGTCACTTCTAATAAAAAGTGGTTGATTGTACTGACTACGATTACGTTACAGGTTATCCTACAGCCTTCAGCATGCAGATTGTGTTCAGGTTGTGTTCTGTTATGTCACTTATGCATTATAAATCTTCTAGGCCACTGCTCATGTAAATGTAATGATAGATGTCTGTGCAGTGCAGATACTTTGTATCATAAGTTGTATGTATAGTTTGTAGATGATTTGATTGCTGAAATGTCAGAAACTTGTGTGTAATGTGAGACAAATCTGCAGCCAAAGCTGCTCCAGCATGGTACTGAACAGCTCTATAGGACCGTGGCAGTAGTTTCTATTTTTTTTGTTTCTGTAAGCTGGCATTAGTAACACGTATTGGCTGGACGCGTCACTACTGAGGCGTTATCAGTGACGCGTCTTGGCTGGACGCGTCACGCTGAGGGGTTATCAGTGACGCGTCTTGGTTGGATGCGTCACGCCGAGGGATTATCAGTGACGTGAGTTGGCTGGACGCGTCACTCTGAGGGGTTATTAGTGACGCGTGTTGGCTGGACGAGTCACGCTGAGTGGTTATCAGTGACGCATATTTACGCGTCACTAATAGCCTGTTATCTCTGACGCAAAAACAGTGACGCGTAAAGGACGCGTCACTAATGACCCTTTGGACGCGTCACTGATGACGTTTTCTGGCATAGTGCTGGGTGGCCGCCGGCAACCCCGCGACGGTGGATCCACGGTCCTAGAGGCCGGATCCATGCCCCCGCCCCGGCCCAGATTTGATGCTCCCGGGCAGCGCCCGCCAGGACCCCCTCCACCGTGTGCGCTCGAGAGAAGATGGCGTGGCTGCGGCATCTCTCACTGGGAGCTGCGGTCGGCGTCCATGGCGGTGGCCATGCTGGTCGTGGCCACGCCCGTCTGGCGTCGTCTCCCCAGAGAGAGAGAGAGAGAGAGAGAGAGAGAGAGAGAGAGAGAGATTGCATCTCTAGAAAAAAGAAGGCTTTACTGCAGATCCCAGACGTCCTTACTGCGGAGGCCATGGCGGCAAAAGAAGGCTTCGAGTTGGCTTTGGAGCTGGGCTACGACAAGGTCATCTTGGAGGTCGATAGCCATATGTTGCAAAATCTTCTACAAGATAGTTCGGGTTCGAGATCATCTATTGGAGGTCTCTGTTTCGATATCACAGAGCTAGGCAGGAATTTTCAAGAGTTTAAAATTTTGTGGGTGTGTAGGGAAGCCAACTCGGTGGCCGATCATTGTGCTCATATGGTGTCGGTCACTGAACGCTCCTTCTGGCTCGACTACGTCCCTGAATGGCTACAGGGACTAGCCGTTGCTAATTGTAATCCTGTCGATGATTAATGAATGAATGCTCTGTGTTGCTCAGAAAAAAAGCCCTCCAGAGAGAGAGAGAGAGAGAGAGATTGCATCACTTACCACGCTGCAACAACCGATGCCATCTCTAGGAAAAGGAGGAGCTGACAAAAATATATGCGTCGGTGCCATCTTTTAAAGAAATACAGAGTACTCTTGTAATGTCCGTCTCAACTACATAACCTGTAGGATGAGATTAATATAAAACCTTTTTTTTTAAAAAAAAAAACCTGTAGGATGAGCACAAGGCTTGTTGATTTGACTACTGCACTATACCTCCAGTGGTGCTTGCACGTTGAAGGAATTGGAGAGTGATGCTAGCTAGTTTTTGACAGTGTGGCCCTCAATTTTTGCTAGGATTCAGTTCCACGCTGTAGAAGGGAGCGTGGAAGGCCAGCCTTAAGGCGTCCCTGGTCGACGTGGTCGTCCAGTGTGCGTGGGGGTCTGGGCATTGCTGTGCCTTGGCCGATTGCACTCGCCTTGGGTGCATGCAAGGCGTCGCTTGGGCGTCCATTGGCGTCCGCCGTTATCGCATTGGGTGACTGGGTGAGAGGATGGTGGGAAAGAGTGGCGTCCTGGGGGATGGCAAGGAAACAAGGAGGGGTGCGCGGGAAATCGAGCGAGATTGCTGTGCCTGTGTGTGCGGGAAATTCATGCCCCTAGCTACTGTACTGTATGGCTGAATCAAGGCGCAATCGGGAAGACGGGAATGGACGAGGAGAGGGAACCTCGCACACGCACCCGCGGAGAGATATCCGCGCGTCCGCTGTCCGCCCACATGCAAACCCGTCCTTTGCTCTGCTGCTTGCTCTGTCTTTTCTCTGCTCTACTACCGTCTGCTTCGCTTACTCTACTCTGCTCTTGTTTCCTCTGCTCTGTTGCGCTACTCTGTCTTTCTTTACCTTCAGTATAAAATCGTCAGCTTGCCTCTGTTTTGTTTAATAGCTTGTTCAGTACTCTCCTCAAGGTGCTTGCCTTCATTATCACCAAGTGGACGACCATTCTGATCCCGCGAACAACCATTCTGATCATCAGCCTGGTCGGTGTTGTTGCTGGTATCTCCTACGCGAACAACAATGGCAAGCTCTTCTCTGTCTTTTGGGTGATTGTTCACTTGTACCCATTCCCCTGTGAGCTGGAGGGAGGATGGGAAGAAAGGGGATTGTAGGCGATACCAAAATATAACATAACTTTCTGGGAGCTCAGCATCATCAAATGTGTATGAAGTCCATGGCTTTTTTATATAACAAGTAACGAAATGTTTACAAATAGATGAAATAGGTGAATAGTGCAATGGCGTCATAACATTTATACTGGCATGATTCCTAATAACCCATTACCTTTGTGTCTCATCAACATTTTCTATCCAATGATAATGCCTCCCTGCCTTTGACATAAGACAGCAGAGGGCAATTGATAAAAATCTTGTACAACTCACCCCAAAATAAGCAAATATGTATATTCTTTTACATAACAGATCGGTTTGCATCCTGGATAGATATATTGATAAAAGGAGATGTTAAAACTAGAAAAGATAAACAAATATATTACAGCAATGGCGTCATAACATTTATACTGGCATGATTCCTACTAACCCATTACCTTTGTGTCTCATCAACATTTTCTATCCAATCATAATGCCTCCCTGCCTTTGACATAAGACAGCACAGGGCAATTGAAAAAAATCTTGTACAACTCACCCCAAAATAAGCAAATATGTATATTCTTTTACATAACAGATCGGTTTGCATCCTGGATAGATATATTGATAAAAGGAGATGTTAAAACTAGAAAAGAGAAACAAATATATTACAAACTTCAACAATACATTTAGAGAAACACGATAGTATAAGGTAGTGGTGATAAATTTGAACTAAAACCACTTAATTACTGGGTAGAAATATATTTATCCCTGATAGCATGCATCTCTGCAGCAACATCGTTCATTGATAATCGCTCTGTGGGCAATTGCTTTGAACAAAGGACACCAAGCTGAATGACAGCCGACAAACATTCCCTGATTCTTGCTATATGTCTTGTATCATTGCTATTGTTTACTCCATCATGCAACCAGATGTTGGAATCAGCTATCTCCATAATCTTGTGAGGAAGAGCTGCCTCGGCATAATAATGCAAGGTTAGCCCATCTCTAAACATATTATCTGTCGGGCTCTTCCCTGTGAACATCTCGATCAGAGTGATGCCAAGACTGAACACATCTCCAGAACTTGACACTGCAAGCCCTTCTCCATATTCTACAATGGAATGAAATATGATGATACATAGGTATATACATATAAAGTCAAAAACTACTTTATGTGCATCTTACTATTAGTAATTAGATAATCTATTGGAGCATCCACGCAAGTGCTCACAAGACAGGCCATAACTAAAAATAAATCTGAGATGTTCTCACAAAAAAATAAAAGGCATCGGCCATGAATTCAGTATATACTATAGTTATCAATGGTGATAATATGCATTTGATACATTGTACCAACATATGACATTGCAAAAACTAACTGAAAATAACCCTGCATCCTTATCTGATGAAAAATACATATAGTAACCATTATTTGCTTGTAAAGTATCCACATGTACTGTTACTGTAAACATTTAAAGTAATCCAGACTCTGAATCTAATAGCATGCATCTATTATTTTTTTTAAATACCATATAAAAAGTAACCATATATGTTTTCCAAGTTATCCACTTATGGTATAAATGCATGATTTGTGTGTCACTATGCAAAAGATCGGTCCACGTTTGAGGAAAGCATTGAATATGCCAGTTTCCATGCCCAATGCATAGCACAAGCTAAGATTCAAACTACAGGAAAACCTATGAGGAATGGGAAAGAGCAAGGATAAGAAATTTGATTGATCTCTAACCCAATTAAACAATTATTAACCCACGCAGCAGCACATATTAATTAGCTAATAGGGATAAATGCTATTATTTAAAGCATGAAACTAAATAAGTTTAGTTACCTGGAGCAATATATCCAATGGAACCTCTTATTCCCAAGGTGCTACTGGAATTCACAGAATGTTTGCTTAGTGCGTCATCTAGAATTCTAGCAATGCCAAAATCTCCAACACGAGCTCTCATGTCTTGATTAAGAAGAATATTACTTGGCTTGAGATCGCAATGGACGATTGATGGCTGGCAACCATTGTGAAGATAGTTCAAAGCATCCACAATGTCCACAGCGATATCCAATCTCTGTGACAGACTGAGTGTTCCTTGTTCATTTTGGCCTTCTAAATTTGAGTGGATCCATCTATCTAAGTTGCCATTAGCCATGAACTCAAAGACTAGCGCTCTAAAGTCTTGACCCTGGTGGTTGATGCTAGAACAACATGTAATGATCTTTACAAGGCATCGGTGTCTCACTCTTCTCAGTGCCTCACATTCAACATGGAAACTTTTGTAGGATCCTGATTGTTGAACATTAAACACCTTAACGGCAACGACAATGCCTTGATTTTCTAGTGTGCCCTTATATACTGTATCATATCTTCCCTTTCCAAGCACATTTGTTTCAGAAAATCCATCTGTTCCTTTTAGTATATCATTGTACGGAACTATTGGAATCTCTATCTCTGAAAATTGCTGTGCCAAATCTTTCTTTGGTGCCGTCTTGGACTTTCTGTGGTGAAATCCAGCCCAAACCAGAAAAAGAAAGATGAGACTTCCGACTGTTGGGATTGCTATTCTAAGAAACTTGGCTATGCCTTTCCTATTCTTTCTTGCATGAGCTTGGGCATTTTGGTAGGTGGAGCTGTGGTATCCCCCGCATAATGCATTATTACCAACAATTGATAGTCCCGACAAATTTTTGAAAACACCTCCTTTTGGTACTTCACCTTGCAAATTGTTGTAGGATAGATCTAGATGAAGAAGCGATGTTGAATTACTTAAAAGCTCTGGTATTGTTCCAGATAAATTGTTGTGGCCAAGATACAACTCCTGTAGGTTGCTAAGGGTAGCCAGGTTGCTAGGGATGCTTGCATTCAGTTGGTTCTCCGTTAAATTAAGTGCGGTCAAGCCTACCATGTTCTTGAGCGTAGCAGGTATGTTTCCTTGGAATGAATTGCCATCCATTAAGAGGATTTCCATGGCTCTGCAGTTGCCAAAAGTATCAGGTAGCTCACCTGACAATTTGTTTCAAGGAGCTCTTTGAGATTTACCAAGTGACCGACTTCTAATGGAAGTGGTCCCTCCAACATGTTGTGGGATAGACTGAGACCCATTGAGATTGATGACAATTCCATCATTTCGTTTGGAATCAAGCCAGTAAGCTTGTTATTTGATAGATCTAGGTCTAAAAGTTTGCTCAAATTTCCAATGCTTGGTGGAATTGGCCCGTGCAAGCTGTTGCCACTTGCATTAAAAATAAGTAGACTAGAAAGATTTCCAATGGAGGATGGTAAATGTCCTGAAAGGTAGTTTAAATAGAGGCCTAGCTTCTGCAATCGTGTAAGCTTCCCGATGCTTTCAGGAATGACCCCAGTGAGTAAGTTTTTGCCAAGATCAAGCATCTCAAGACCTGCCAAATTTCCAATATGTGATGGGATGACACTGGATATGCTGTTCTAGGAAATATCCAGCCACTGGAGATTTATCGACAAATTAACCAACGAGCCTGGCAGTTTCCCTGTAAACCTGTTGCTTCCAAAGGTCAGCGTCTGTAATCTGCTACAATTCACCAAAGAACCAATAAATGCCCACCCTTCATCGTTTTTCGCTTCAAACATGTTCTCATCTAGTACAAACACTTGAAGATTTTGCAATCTGCCCAATTCTGCAGGAACAACTCCAGTTAAACTATTTCCTCCCAATTCAAGACGCTGGAGCCTAGACAGATTGGTTAGCGATGGCGGAAGAGCTCCAGTAAATTGGTTCCCATCGGCCCCAAGCTCTTGGATGCTTGGAAGGCTTTTCCCCAGGTCAGATGGTAGATAGCCATGCAGCTTGTTATTTGCGACAAAAAAGTAATAAACAGATGATAGGTTGTAAAGGGAAGAAGGGATCAAACCAGAGAGGTTGTTAATAGAGAGCTGAAGCCACGTGAGGTATGGATTGTTCCCGATGCCTGCAGGGATTGGTCCCTCCAAGAAGTTCCTCGACAAGGACAGGGCGGCCAGCCGGGAAAGGTTCCCAAGAGACGACGGGATGGTTCCGGTAATGCTGTTGTTGTCCAGCGCTAGAACCGAGAGCGCCGGTAGGTTGCCAATCTCAGCTGGGATGCTTCCCTGCAGGCCTTTGTTGCTTTGGATGATAATCACACTGAGGCTAATGCAGCGGGTGATGTTACTCGGGATAACACCAGTGAGCATGTTTTCGCGCAGGTGAAGGCGCTGAAGGCGCCTGAGGGAGCCGATGCTGGCAGGGATCTCACCGTGAAGGCTGTTGTAGCTCAGGTTGAGTGAACGCAGGAAGGTGAGGTTGCCGATGGCGGGGGAGATGGTGCCGACAAGCCCCTGGTAAGTGAGGTTCAGGGCCACCACCCGCCATGGGTGCCTCCTGCTGCAGGTGACGCCCTCCCAGCTGCAGTAGCTGGTGCTCTGGTTCCACGAGTCCAGCACGCCGGAGTGGCCAGAGATCTTCGCCTTGAAAGCTACTAGAGCTCTCTCGTCGTCACCATGGCCTGGCGAATACAAGGCGGCAGCACTAGTTGTGAGTGGCGGATCCACGGGAGGGGCTGGGTGGGCTGCAGCCCCTCCCGTGAGCCACAAACTTAAGCAACAACTCTTCTTATTTTTCTATTTTTAGTACACAATTAATGTATTTTTATGTTTTTACCTATTATTAGTACATAATTAGTGTAATTTTTACATTTTTTCTATTATTAGTATATAGTTAACATAATTTTTGATTTTATAGTATTATTTTAGCCCCTCCCTTAGTCCGTTTCTGGATCCGCCACTGGTTGTGGCTGCAGCGGAGATCAGCAGGAGCAGCTGCAGCAGGTGCCTGCAGGCTCTTAGTTGTCTTAGGAGCAGCATGGCCGGCGGCGACGGCTTTTGGTTCCTTGCGTCGTGGTGTAGAGCTTGGTTTCTTTGCATTGGCCGACTATGATATGATGATGATGATGATGATGATGATGATTTGGCTCATGTTACGTGATTCCGTAGTGGCTAATCATTTTGCAGTATATTACTATGCTTGCTCCCTGTTGGTGTTGGTCTATGCTGGACGGAGACTGGGAGTTGGTGCCCAAGGTTTTTTTAGAAAGCAGGAATGGACCGTTGGTTTGCACTTTGCGATTAGTTTGACTAGATGATGTGGAGTTGTTCTATGCTTGTATCTTTTAACATAATTTTTTTTCAAAGTGCAAAAGCTTTTTATAAATGAAAGGTATTACCATAGTTTATCTTGCATATTAAAGACATTATACATAACGGTTTATTAATATTAATATAAGTTTATTTAGGTGCCTATATATGAAAGTTTGAGAACGCTTATACAAAATATAAAAAAACAAAAACATATACAATGAGCTAGGGAATACTTCTTGGTCTTGGAGAGCTCCACCGAGGCGCCGCCACCAGCGATTTGCGCTCCCGCCGGCGAGGTCACCGGTCTCTTCCGCCTCCGGCGGCCCTCGGGGCCTCAGATATGTGGACAACCGCGTGAACTTGACCGGCGGTGTAGATTAGGTTCCTTTTTTAGGGTTAGGGTTTCCGGCAGTGCGAGCTTGGTGGAGGTGGCAGCGCAGCCATGGTGGAATAAGGTCCTCCTGGTCTTCGTCCACCTCATCGTCGCCTGCTCTGGTGACTATGGGAGGCCTGTGAGGCGGTGTAGGAGTCTGCAACGGCTGTTGTTTCGTCCTCGTGGCGAAGCAGTGGTGCTCGTACCGCGTTTTAGGTCAAGGCTACGGTGGCGGCTGAGGGCGTGGCGGCAAGATGGATTGCGGTGGATCGAACTCGATCTGCCGGCGGCACGGATCAGGATTGAGCGAGCTTGGCTTCACCGCGACGGCGGATGTTATCGTTGACGCCACTCTCGTCGCTCCAACCTCGGATTGTGATCCTGACGGATGGGCGCGCAAAGTCTTCTTCGCCTCCGCGAGATTGAGCGTCTGCTGCAGTCCACCTCAACACCGGTGGTTTCCTCCGGCTTCTGATGATTCACGTTTGGCGGCGTCGGCGGTCTTCGTCGGCAGCGGATGTGGCCGGCTTCCTTTCTCGTAGAATATAGGTTGGGCAACTGTCCTACGTATCCTTATTCGATATACTTGTATTTGGACGTGTTTATTTCCATTAATTAATACAGGTACACGTTATAAAAAAAAAGTAATCGAGAGATGCATATCATGAATATATTAATAAACAACAAACATGACAGACGTGGAAAAGCATGATAGATAGATAGATAGATAGATAGATAGATAGATAGATAGATAGATAGATAGAAGAATATAAAAGGTAATGAGATGACACATCTACGATTTTCTCGATCATCCATAGCACAATAGCTAGCATAAATAGTCTCTGAAGTTAATCTCAAAAAAAAAAAAAAAAAAAAAAAAAGTAGTCTCTGAAGTTGAAGCAAACGCAATGGCTAGTCAATAGTGTACACCTGAGCTGTCACGGCAGATAAAAAAGGCGCAATTCAATATCCCCTGATAACTTAGAGAATTGCTAGTCAATAGTGCACGGCAATAAGCAAACGCAATGGCTAGTCAATAGGTTCACACCTGAGGTGTCACGGCCGATAAAAATAAAGCTGGCATTATTTTAATCGGCCAATAATAGTTCTGTGTAGTTGCAACGTGAAGAAGTGTTGGCATATCAACTTAGGTCTTGTTTAGATTGCAAATATTTTCAACCCGATAGATAGTAGCACTTTCGTCTTATTTGACAAATATGTTCAATCGTAGCCAACTAGGCTCAAAAGATTCATCTCGTGATTTTTAACTAAACTGTGTAATTGGTTATTTTTTTACCTATATTTAATGCTCCATACATGCGGGTAAAAATTGATGTGATGGAGAGAGAGTGAAAAAACTTGGAATTTGGAGGGAAACTAAACAAGGCTTTAAAGGAGATTTTTATAGACTATGTGACGATTTCTTACAAAGATCTATCAATTTTGACACCACCAATGGCTCATTCATAACACTCGTTCCAAAGATGGACAATCCGGAGTCTGTTAGTGACTACAGGTTGCGATCTCCCTTCTTCACAGCAGCCTCAAGATTCTAACCAAATTGCTTGCATATGGTCATCAATGGGTTATTATGCGGATTATTCACAAAAACCAAGTACGGTTTCATTCGATCGTGCACTATCCAGAACTATCTTGGTTGGCGTTTTGAGTATATCCACCGTTGTCACCAGTCGAAAAAGATAAGCCCTCATTCTAAAACTGGATTCTGTGACAGCGTATGACACGGTCGAGCACAGTGCTATTCTACACAAGTCATGGAGACGATGAGCCTGCCAGCACGATGGATAGATTGGAAACACAGCTTCAGGGACATCAGCTGTCCCACTTAATGGTGTGCCGGGGAAATCCTTCAAATGTAAACATGACGTCCGACAAGAGGACCTCCTCTCCCCCTCATGTTTGCTCTAGCTGCTGAGCTTCTGCAAGTTATTGTCAACAAGGCTGCTAGTCTGAACTTGGTTAAAGCACCGATCTCTCTGAGCCCTAATAACTTCCTAGTGATACAATATGCAAACGATACCCTTCTCGTTTTACAAGCTGATATTGTCCGGCTTCATTTTCTTAAAAGCTATCCTCGAAAGTTTCAGTGAATCTACAGACCTCAAGGTGTTAGCAACATACTGCTGACAGCTCGATTCAATGTAGCAGGATACAAGATCTCAGGGAGAGAGAGATCTAGAAGTAGAGGAATCAGCCTGAGGAGGAGGAACCGGGTACCGGGGAAGGTGATAGTTGGGGGTGGAAGATGAACAGTAAATGCAAGGGCCGGGGAAAGTAATTGGGTTCTGAATATTCTTCGATGCCTGTCTTCTCCAAATCGATTCCCTTATATACAATTGCCTAGCTGTGCCTAACAGCCTGACCCCACATACACATGTACTGGCATTTCCCCTTCTTGAAATGTGGTTTGCCCCCAAGCCGTGGGACAAAAAACCTTGCAGATTACATGCCTTGAGCCAGAGTGCAGAGACAACCACCGAGCGGTTCCGGAAAGCACCATGTCAGCATTGAACACTTGTAGCTTCAGAGGTTCATGTTTCTGTTGCTAGAGATCCTTCACCAAGCAGCAGTAGACCCCATCATGTGTGGAAGGGTGCATCACGTAACTACCAGTAGCTGCATGGACTGAACTGAAAGAAGACCTTGGTGTTGGCCGCAACTGAGCTCCATCACACATGATCTCTAGTTGAATTACAGCCATGAGCATTCAATCAAGAACATACCCTTTGATGGCAACGAAACACGCATGGTTGGAACACAATGCCGCAAACTGTAGGCCAATTGAGTCAAACTTTGAGTAAACTAGTTGACAAGTGTGTGGCCAAAACCCGTACTGAGGTCAGGGTGCCGTGCAACAAGGCTTTCAGCACAGGTACTCAACCATTTCAGCTTCTGTCAGCACTCTGAAAGTGGGATCATTGTTGCTGACACCCCCAACCTCAACTTCTGTGGCTTTGAGGTCCTCCTTCAGGGCGAACTGCAATGCTGATATTGCCATCTTAACAGCTTCCTGAAATTATTGTCAAGTATTTTTTCTGCATTTTCTTCTCAGGAAGGTTGACAGCCACTCTATCTCTTTGGCCAGCACGTGCTGCTTTGTGACCAAAGAAACACCCAGCAGGATCACATGTAAAGAGCTGTGTAGTTTGTTTCTCAGCATCAATGCCCTAAATCATAGCTCCAGAAGGTCTCTTGGAACCATACTGGGTCTAGATCTGTGCTCTATCTAGGGTCCCCGTGGCAAGCAATGCCAACTGGTCAGTGATCATAAACAGATGCAAAACGCTGATTTGTTGGCGAATTTGTATAGGCCACGGGGGCTTCCAAAGGCGACCACAGTAACACCTGACAGAGCACATCTCAACCATGTTGAAAGAAGACTGTACTCAGCATCACAACTCTTCAACCTCAGATCATCAGGTGGTGGATGAACATCAGAAAACTCACAGTGTGAATGGTGGTGGTACGTGCTAGGCATCTCTCCAAACTTCAGCCGAGCATGCTTCAGGACCACCGGCATGGGCACCTTATGTTCTTGATGCAGCACATCGCTGGCAGCAACAGGGCCATAGTGGTGTAGTCACCGGCAGAAACAACTCAAAAACCTTGTGCGCACTCCAATAGGCATGCTCCCAGGACATCAATCTCGAGATAGTGATGCCAGATGTGCCGCCTTGGTGGAACTCGGTGTGGGACGTGCCTCCCCAGTCTTGCTTGCCTGAGTCTTGGAAGCATCGGCCAGCAGGTCCGAGGTGGCGCGGGCATGCATGGTTCCAAGCGCCCACAACAGGAGCAGCGAGGAGGCTGGCGGGCGAGGGTAACCGAGGCCTTCTCGTGGTGGGCGTGGGGGACCTTCATGAGGCGTCCGAGTGCATCGGCGGGGATGGTGCAAGAGTCATCATTCCAGTGGAGCATTTCCATCCAGAAAGCACCTGGGACGTTGGCGAAGCTGCGGTCGCGGGCTGGGCAAATCATGGAACAGGTGGCCTGCGCTGATCCTGCAGTCACCATATATGCCAGCAGCCCACCGCCTGCTGCGCCTCCAGCATCGGCATGGAGCGCGGCAGCAGCTGCGGATGCCTGACTAACACGGCCAATGGCACGGCGGGTGACGCCGGACTCTGGGTCATCATCGAGGGAGCGTCATAGCCACCGAGCGGGGTGGCGCGGAGCGCGCACTCGGTGGAGTTGAGGCAGACCCAACGGACAAGGCCAGCATGTCATCGGGCGTGAAACCATTGTGGCTCCGCTGCATGTTCGCGCCAACCAACACGAGCTTGTCGCCACCGTGGGGAGCGTTGAGGGCCGCCACTAGCGCCATGAGCCGTAGGCTGTACATCCCCGCGGCACACCGTAGCTCCGTGTCTCAGGTGCCATCCAGGTTGTGCAGCGGCAGCTCCACCGGAACACGCTCGATGGGGCCCACACCTAGCTTCAGGCCCCACCACGCGCCGAGCTCATAGAGGAGGTCAAGGTCGATATGGGGCAACGGGAAAACTTGAGTGACAGGATGGACTCGCTGGTACCGGAGAGCTCGTAGTCGAAGGCGGCGTCGGGCGCGGCTGTGAAGGGGAAGACGCAAAGGCGGGGCAGCCTAGAGAGCGACCGCATCCTGGCCTCACGCTTGGACAACACCTCCTAGGGTTCAGTGATGTTAGCATCCCGCGGCTTCTCCTCGAGCTCCTGGGTGCTGCTACTCTACTGGGAGAGACTTGACGCAGGCGGGTGCATCGGGGACGGTGAAGGTGGCTTCGGCCACAGGGAAGAAGGCGGGGTTCTCGATGAAGAGGCCGCCCCACTTGTCAGCAATCACTGGGGCATCGGCACCCGAGGCAACAGAGTCGCCGTGTCCATTGCCGTCCCAGCTGTTTCTCTCCAAACAAGATTGTGTGTATCTCTGTGGAGTTTAACTATCCTTTCTGTATACATGCTTTACAGTTTTCTGATTTTTGCTGGTCAAAGATACAATGTTCAGAGTAGCACAGAGATTGAGATCCAAAGGCATCTTTAGTAGGAAAAAGTAAAAGATGAAAGTCAAAAAGTCATCTGCTGCCATTTTTTAAGAATGGAGCCAAACGAGTTATACTGCTTTGGTTTTAGTTCAATTCAATGTCACTGTAAGACAATATACAATTTGGTCATATATAATTTTCATTTTCTAGCTGCAAGCTCCATAGTTACTACAGCAGGTAGAGGAAATTGTTTTCGCCCCTCATATTGACTCATGAAACAACATGCAAGTGCAAATCCTTGATTAAGGGATCAAAACTTCAAAGGTTACATATGTTCAGAGAAAATAGCTATCTAATATCTTGGAACAAAGTCACTCGTGCTCAGACCTTCGTGTTCACAACTCAAAAATGTTAACAACATGAACCATTATGACGTGTATATTTTTAGCAGGCAAGATTTCTTATGTGCCGATTGCCAAGAAACATTGTTAGTTGCTGTCTCATAAATTATTAACGGTATTTGTTTAACCCGTGAGACAATAAGTGTCTTCCATCACAAATCAGAAATCACCATAAGGTACAGGTACCTTTCCATGAAGAAGTAAGGAACAAATTTGGAAGCATACATGGGCCCGACCCAAACAATATTGCTACAAACATATGTTTCAGGTTCAAAGTGAACAATCATCTCATAGAGGCAAAGCATCGAGCACTTGGTGTGCATGTTTGCTCTGAAAAGACATAGCCAGAGACAGAGGTGGGTAGCAGGGGACGAACCTCGCAGCGTGGCTTCCTTGCCTGCGTAATGGCTGCAGTAGCTGGGACATGCGCTGGAAAGAGGAGGCCAGGATGGGACGCCAGGAGTATTGAGAGCGGCGACCACCGCGGGAGAACCGGAGAACTATGGCTTGGAAGCCGGAGGCGAGCAGCACGAGGACAAGTCTGCAGTAGTGCCTGGCTTTATTATTATTTCCTTATAACCAGCGTGGTATATACATGGGCTGAAATTATGGGTCATATAGGCTCGGTTGGGCTAAAACAATTCAAACTAGGCTGGTTGGTATGGGCTTTTACTGGGCCTCACCGGTAAAAGCGATTTTCAGTGAATTTTAGAACTCTAGGGATTGCATGTTCATTTCGAGTGTGGCTCGAATTCAAGCAAAGGTTTTTAATTTATCTTCAAAATATTGTATTCAGAAACATCATCGATTGCCATGTTGTTGACTGGTTCAACCTTGTGACAAGTGGTTTGTTGCAAAAGGGTTTGAAGTCCTAATTTTAAAAATGAGACGAGAAGGGGAAACATGCATTCGAACATAAATTTTAAAAAGCTAGTATTTTTATTTTACATAAAAACACGGAATGTTACACATACCCCCACCATGTGGTGTGCCGCATGACTCACCTCTCATGCCACCCGTCGCCAGTCACCCCGGTCACCTCTCATGCCCAACTGCAGACAACCGCCGCCCCGTACCCTCCCTATTGTGGACGTCCCTGGACAATGCTGTGGTGCATGATGTGGATGTGGCACGGGAAGGGTAAGGAGTGGAAACTGGTACGGGGGAGCATGATGGCGAGCCACGCCCGCTTGCTTTCTATAACGACCAGGAGGGATGGAGCCTATTTAGTGCCACAAATGACTAATTGGGGGCTAAAATGAGTTGCTCTAAGTCGCCATATGTTTTGGGTGCGTGGTTCTTTCACTTCTTTGGCCCCCACAGTGATGCTACAAAGAGAGAGATTGCATCACTTACCAGGCTGTAACAACCGATGCCACAGCACTAGCCAAATGAGGAGCGACGCAAGTATAATTAGGCACTACCAAGTACTCTTGTACTGTCCATCTCGACTCTTGTAGGATAAGCAAAGGGCTTGTCGATTGTCCAGTGGTGCTTGCACTGTCGATGATTGTCCAGTGGTGCTTGCAAGTTGTAGGATTGAACAGTAGCGGGTCCCAAATCTTGTCCATATTCTGTTCCACGCTGGGGAAGAGAGCGTGGCCTTACCGTCCGCTCGCACACAAACCCGTGTGGCTTGGCCGTCCGATAAGAGTGCCTGACATGCCGCACCGCCTTCAGCAGGGTGCGCAAACCCCGTGCGGCTCTGCTGCTTGCTCTGTCTTTCCTCTGCTCTAGTACTACCGTTTCCTTCGCTTACTCTGCTTTCCTCTTCTTTCCTCTGCTCTGCTGTGCTTACTCTGTCTTTACCTGCAGTATAAAATCACCTGCTTGCCTCTGTTTTGTTCACTGATCCATATGACTCGCTGTAATAGCATGTTCAGTACATGTCACGGCGTCGCGCCTTATGCACCTAAATAGCATGTCACCACATGTATTGCATAATGCACGTCACAACACAATGATATTCTTTTTCAAATTTGCAAATTATTGCATATTTCGTAATGGTTGGGGTTCAACTTTGAGGTGTGAGCTAGTCAAAATTGTTAGAAAACATGATGTAACAAATATTGTAAATGTGCAACGTGTGTACCAAGGCTATGACCTGGTGAAGTGCACCGATAGATATGATAGGCATTCCGTTGATTAAGCTAGATATAGTTGTTAGGGTTAGTTAGCCCGTAATCTATCCAACCGAATGCCTTGACCCTCAAGTATGTAATGTGTATATAAGCATTAACATGGAGGCGTGGCAAGCCAAGCTAGGCAGCCGCGATTATCATCATCTTTACATGGTAATCAGCTCTACTCTTCCATAAACACATCTAGCAAATAGCAATGGCGTCATCTTCCTCCTCCGCTAGCCACTCCCACCACTCGCCGTTCGGTCCTACCGTCTCCGAGAAGCTGACGCGCGACAACTTCCTCTTATGGAAGGCGCAGATCATGCCCGGCATCAGGGCTGCGCAGTTCGAAGGTTACCTAGATGGAACCAAACCTGCGCCGGCCAAACTAGTGGAGCTTGTCAAGGATGACAAGACGAAGATCACCGCCATGAATCCTGACTACGAAAAGTGGTTAAAGGAGGATCAACAACTGCTTGCCCACATCAACAACTCCCTCTCAAGGGAAGTGCTGGGGCCGGTGGCATCTATGACCACCTCGGCGGCCGTCTGGACTACGCTCAGCGACATGTACGCAGCGCAGTCACAGGCCAGGGTCACCAATCTCCGCATGCAACTCGTCAACTGCAGGAAGGGCGGCCAATCTACCGCCGCCTACTTCGCCAAGGTGAAAGCACTCGGCGATGAACTTGTTGCTGTTGGTCGCCCTGTTCCATATGAGGAACTGGTGACGTTCATCCTCGCCGGACTCGACCTCGACTACAATGCGCTGGTTTCCTCCATCGTGGGGCACACAGATCCAATCCCACTGGGCGACCTCTATGCTCAGATCCTCGCCTACGACATGCGTCTTCAGATGCTGCAAGAGAACTTTGGCTAGGGCTCCTCTGTGAACGCCGCGTCACGTGGTCGTGGAGGACGCCGTGGCCGTGGAGGCTTCGGACGAGGCTACGACGGGCACAACAACAACACCTCCGCTCCGCCACCAAAGACTGGTGGACAAGGAGGCTCCAAGCCCACCTGCCAGGTGTGCAAGAAGAAGGGCCATGAGGCCAACATCTGCTGGCATCGCTTTGAGGAATATTTCCAGTCATGTGCCTAATGAGAGCGCTGGTGTCGTGTTCTGGCTGGCGACAGGCGGGGATCCCGGAGGCGATTCTGCCCCCCCCCTCCCCCACGCGGCGAACCCGGATTGGCCCCAGCGCTATCTAGTTCTGGCGCGATCTCAACAGGACTTGGCGCCGCCGAATCTCCATTGATGGGCGCGCTCGGATCGGATGTGGCACTTGGATCCGTGGCTTCCTCATCTATTATTTCATGCACGACTTGTACTTCTCCTTGTTCCTGCACCTCGGATAAATCACTTGAGCCAACACGATTAGTAACATTAGGCACATGACAAAATACATCCCTAGAGGCAAGAATTTCAGGAAGAAGAGAGATCTCATGACGAAGTCGTGCACCAGCATTTTGATGCAATGAAGAGAAAGGAAACACGGTTTCATCAAATACGACATCACGTGATATATATATATGCGACCAGTGCTGGGTTCTAGACATTTAAAACCTTCATGCATAGAGCTATATCCCAAGAAGACGCACTGTGTGGAACGGAAAGCCAGCTTTCTAGTATTGTAGGGCCTCAAATTTGGCCAACAAGCGCATCCGAAGACACGAAGAGAGTTATAGCTGGGTTTCTCTGAGTATGAGCTCGACAGGTGTTTTATTGTCTATGACCTTAGATGGCAGGATATTGATAATGTAGGTGGCAGTAAGAAAAGTTTGATCCTAATATTTAAGTGGCATTGATGCTTGAGCTAAGAGGGATAAACCGACCTCCACTATATGGCGATGCTTTCATTCAGCTCGACCATTCTGCTGATGTGTATGAGGACAAGACACTCTATGAGATATGCCTAATTGTTGGAAAAACGAATTTAGCTTCTCATACTCGCCTCCCCAGTCCGTTTGGACTTGAATAATCTTTTTATTGAACTTTCTCTCAACAAGATTTTGAAAGTTCTTGAATACTTGAAACACTTCGGATTTGTGTTTAAGGAGATAAATGCAAGTATATCTACTAAAATCATCAATGAAGGAAACATAGAAGGCATGATTGCCTATAGACAACGGGGCAGGACCCCACACATCCGAGTGAATCAATTCAAGGGGAGCACAACTTTTATTGATCGAGGTGGAATAAGGAAATTGACGACTCTTTGCTCTTTGGCAAGAGTCACACACCGACTCACTAACATGATCACTTGAACAAGGAAGTAAATTGTTTCGATAACTCTTTCGACAATGGGAAAGGATGCATGACCTAAATGACTATGCGACCTCCATGTGGTTGGCCTAGCGACACGACAGACTTGCTTCTGGGGTTGTGCTCCCGACTCTTGAGGCCTTACAGGATAGAGGCCTCCTTCACACCTGCCGCGATGAAGGATTTTCCTCGTGGCCCGATCCTTTATCAAAAAATAATTTGGATGAAATTCAACAAGGATATTATTATCAGAGGTGAGTCGATGGATAGAAACAAGGCTCTTATTAGTGCTAGGGACATGAAGTACATTTTTAAGATGCAAATTCTTGCTTGGGGTATGTAAAATTGTATGGCCAATGTTATCAATCTGCATACCTGATCCACTAGCTGTGTGGACTTGATCAGACCCATTGTATTTGTCCCTAACGCTTAGCTTCTCTAGCTCGGCCGTGATGTGGTCAGTGGCTCCGCTGTCAGCGTACCAATTGGTGTCAACACCATAGTTGGTCGCAGCAGCGCCAGCAGTCTTGATCTGAGGATGGAAATCTTCCTCAAAGAGATGCCAGCAGATGTCGGCCTCATGGCCCTTCTTCTTGCACACCTGGCATGTGGGCTTGGAGCCTCCTTGTCCACCAGTCTTTGGTCCGGCGCTCTCAGGATCTTCTACGCTGGACTCAGTATCCGGTGCGGAGGCTATTGAACATGTTGAACCAGTTGCTGTGGAACCTGTTGCTGCACGACTACATACACGTCTTCAAAGTGGGATTGTGAAGCCCAAAGTCTACACTGACGGAACAGTAAGGTATGGAAATCTTGCTACATCAGGTGAACTGGAATCGGTGGCAGAAGCACTCAAGATGAAAAAGTGGAAAATGTCCATGCAAGATGAATTTGATGCTTTGCAAAGGAACGGCACTTGGACCTTGGTTCCACCATCTCGAGGCAGAAATATAATCGATTGCAAATGGGTGTTCAAAATCAAGCGAAGAGCTGATGGAGAGATTGATCAATACAAAGCCAGATTAGTTGCTAAAGGATTTAAGCAACGATATGGCATTGACTATGAAGACACCTTCAGTCCTGTCGTGAAGATTGCTACCATAAGATTGGTCCTTTCCCTAGTAGTGACAAGAGGATGGTGTCTGAAACGGTTGGATGTACAGAACGCGTTTCTTCATGGTGTTCTGGAAGAGGAGGCCTACATGAAGCAACCACCAGGGTTTGAGAATCCTAAGTATCCATCATTTGTTTGCAAGCTTGATAAAGCTATCTACGGGTTAAAGCAAGCTCCAAGAGCCTGGTATTCCAAGCTGAGCTCCAAACTTATTGATCTTGGTTTTGTCCCATGAAAGTCTGACATGTCTCTCTTTATTTATAAAAATAAAGGTGTTGAGATTTATATGCTGATCTATGTTGATGACATAATTGTCACTAGCTCATCACAAGATGCTGTGAAGATTTTGTTACAGGCTTTGAAAAAGGATTTTGCACTCAAGGATCTAGGAGACTTGCATTACTTCCTAGGAATAGATGTTGAGAAGAAAACAAGTGGTGATTTATTGCTAACACAACAGAAGTATGCCAAGGACAACATGTTACGAGTTGGAATGGCAAACTGCAAGCCGGTCTCTACACCTATGTCTTCAACGGAAAGGCTGTCACAATATCATGGTGACCCCCTTAGGCCTGAAGACAACACTAGATACAAAAGCATAGTTGGAGAACTTCAGTATATCACTCTAACTCGTCCTGACTTAGCTTTTGCAGTCAATAGAGTTTGTCAGTATCTACATTCACCTACTGCTGATCATTGGACAGCGGTGAAGAGGATCATCAGATATTTAAAATTTACAGAGAACACTGGGCTGCTAATTCGCAGGCATTCGCCTTTTATTGTTAGTGTTTTTTCTGATGCGGATTGGGCTGGATCCAGAGATGACAGAAGATCGATGGGTGGCTTTGTGACTTTCCTTGTATCAAATGTAATCTCTTAGAGTGCTAGGAAGCAGCCTATAGTATCTCGGTCAAGCACAGAGGCTGAGTATAAATCTATGGCAAATACTACAGCTGAGATAATGTGGATAGAACAGTTACTTGGTGAACTCGGTGTGAAATTGAAGGTCAAGCCTCGACTCAGGTGTGACAACTTAGGTGCAACATATTTATGTGCGAACCCTGTGTTTCATGCTAGAGCCAAACAAATTGAAATTGATTTCCATTTTGTTAGAGAGAGGGTTGCAAGAAAGCAACTAGATGTGAGGTTTATTTCAACTCATGATCAAGTAGCAGATGGATTCACCAAGGCTCTACCACAGCGAAAGTTTGAAGACTTCAAGAACAATCTAAATCTTGTTAAGAAGACAAGTATAGATTGAGTAGGGGTGTTAGGAAACATGATGTAACAAATATTGTAAATGTGCGACGTGTGTACCAAGGCTATGACCTGGTGACGTGCCCGATAGATATGATAGGCATTCGGTTGATTAAGCTAGATATAGTTGTTAGGGTTAGTGTTGACATTTCTAACGCCACTTAGTGTTAGGTTGTCATCCCAACATGGCGCCAAAAATGCTGGTACTAAATAATGCAACTGCTACTAGAAATAAATATGGGATCCGCAAGCGCACAGATAATACCGATGTAGCATTTTAACCAGGAGTAATCCAGGTATCGTTATTTATATTTTTACCACTGGGAAGGGAATGCACTGGATAATGAGTGATGAGCAATGCACATGCTGTAATGGAGAGCTTAACCTTGTCTCGTATCGATCATCTCATACAGGGGTAAGTGTCACATAAAATATAGGAATGAATGATAAATGACATAAGATAAATGAGAGCATTTAGCCACATAAAATAATAGTAATAAGCCATCTCAACTTAGCACTCTAAGCTTATAACACTAGCATGGACTAGGACGATCTAGGGTATAATCCTATGTTATTCTAACTATAAGGTCAAAGCATACAATGATTAGTGCAAGAACATCTAGCAATCATGGCGGGAAAAGGTTACATCTATGCATAGTGATATTACCGAGAAGACAAGAGACATAGCAATGACTTCAATGTAATAGGTTGTTCTACTAAGACCTACCAACGGGGATGGAATACAAAGGACTCAACGGAACTCGTCACTTCCGCGATCTACCACACGACCCGGCCAATAGGGTGTAATCGCAGATAAATACGGCCTAGGCACCACGCCTACACAATATTTACCACTCACCCATCGATCTAATGAGCAAGTGCTATACGATCCTATGCATAAACATAATTCTAGTCCAACTATGCTAAACATATAATCAAAGTAAACTAAGAACAATATAATTGAGAACATAATCAAATAGAGCAAAGTCAAGTCTGATATAATAGAATAGAATAAAGTACTACTCATAGTATCACGAACAATGATGAATATTACAAGAATGTAGAGGGGAATTACCAAGAACTCCGACAGATCCGGACTCCAAGCTAGGCTTGATTCCCTCTAGATCTATTCCTATGTAGCTATGCTACTAAACTATGGAGCTCTAATTGAGATGGTGGCTCTGGCTTCTCTGAATTCTAATGAGAGAATGAACTCTTGAATGAATTAGAATGAATTAGGGTTTCACCCAGGGGCCAGGGGCTCTGAATATATAGCCCCCTAGGATTAACCACAGCCCTCGGATCAAACCGACCTAAATGGACGATAATTATTCATCCTCAAAGGCGGTGGAGGCAGGATCCACGAGACTCCACCTGATTGGTGGAGGCGGGGGAGCCGGCCGACTCCCCCGGGCCGGCCGACCGGCCACCCCGCTGTGTGGGCCCCAGCTTCCGGGTTTGCCTTCTCGGAGTCTTCTAGATTATACAATTTTACCCGTTCGGTCTTTATCTCTATGTAATCATGACATGTGGGCCTCCTTTGGTTCTCTTTCTCGATAACCCCCGCAAATAGACAATCACCAAAACTCGTGGAATTCTCAATGCGTGTAACCCCTATATCTAACAGTGAACTCATATTAGTCCTTTCTCTTGCTGCGTTGATGGTATAAAATTGATACTTAAGGACCGTCAACAAACTCCCCAAGCTTACCTTTTGCTCGTCCCCGAGCAAAGATAGACTCAGTTGATGGATCGGAGTTGCTACAATGCTTTCACTCCTCACAAGTACACATGCGTTCAAACAAGAACTCTCCTCCGGATTAGAGTGAACTATCCCGACTCAAAACTCACTCATATTACCTTTCACCATGGGGCTTGTAACCGTCACTTGGGTCTTGAGTAGTTGAAAGATAGAACGGTCAAGTCAAGCGCCATGTTTCTCGCTCTTTGATCAACTATTATCCCGGAGTTTTTGCAAGGTTTGAAATAAAACTCGAGTTCCTTGTATGAACCTTTCAAGTCTCTCATTTGTGGTATTTCGGATCCTCTCTAAGGCATGAGTAGTGTATGCCTTCTCTTTCTCTCAAGAATATGTGGTATTTATGGAACTAAGGCATAGTGGAAAGTGCCTTCTCTCTCTCACCCTTCTTTCTAATAGGCTTATGTGGAGCTCATAGGTGGGGAGACACTCAAACTCGCTTGCATATATTGCACGCTTAAGACATGGATCCAATAGGAACTAAAATAATAATAAAGTCATATGTGCATGTGAATGAGGAAATGGAATGGATGAAGAGATGATAGGATGATGGTAGTATGATGGTGATAAGGAAATGGTTATGAGGGGTACTCAACCGGTGAACATCTACTTCTACACTCGCTCCTTTGGGGATAACATGACTCCCTTTATTCGGAAACCTTGAAACTTCTTGAATGGAAGGACTTGGCTACTCTTTCTTTTTTTCTTTCTTTCTTCTTTTCTCTCTTTTTTTTTTTTTTTTTTTTTTTTTTTTTTTTTTTTAGAGCAACCAATCCTCTCGAAAATGAAACTTTAGCACAGGAGTGTATAACTTGAAATGATAATGACCGGAGCTTTTATGTAGGCAAATAGAACAAACGATGATTATGTCTAGACGTTCACTCCCGAATAGGAGTAGAACCTTTTCTCGGATGATGTGAAATGAATGGCGTATGTATATGTGGATGGATGAATGGATGGATGCGTACTCCCAAAGGTAGGAGCAAAGATAAGTGCGTGTCTCTAAGGTAGAGATAGCACAATATGTGGAGAATGCGTACTCCGGATAGGAGCAGATAAGTGCGTATCTCCGTGGTAGAGATAGCACAATATGTGGTGGATATGGATCTATATGTGGGTGGTACTTCGAGGAACGTATAGCACGTAATGAATGAAGTATTTATAAAATGGGTGCGTGCTTCGAGGACGAGTAGCATAGATCAATGGATGGAGAGCACATAGTATTGACTTTAACTGCATGATCGATTCCTTATGGGTCCACAAGATAACCACACTCAATGCCTATAAAGTCTACACTCAAACCTACAATATGATCTATTTAAACAGATGGGTTTTCCTAATCTAGTAAGCATGAATGTATGGCCGTGGTAGGAATTTAAACTCTCATCATAAAGGAACTCATCATGCAGGAATTTAATATTTTCAAAGATAAATTCTCCGAACTCTAGTATCTCTAGGAATAAGATAGATAGCAGCTCAAAACCTTCCCATATCATACCCATCAACCACCTAGACTTAGATCAAGTGTTCGCTACCCACAAGTTTCAGTTCGAGCAAATCTCAAATCTAAACAAAGTTGTGTCCAAAACTCGGGAGAGTGCAAGGTTGAAAACTAGGTACTTGAAAGGAATTACGGCAGAGCAACTATTCATCATCTCCATGTAGAGTTTATTCTAGGGATCACTTTTAAAGACAGATTGCAAGAGCTCTCCAAAAGTAGAATAGATAAATAAGGAAATCTTTCTGGGTTTCTATGGTTATGCATCTTTTTTAGTTGTTTTAATCAAAGCACACTCTAATAAAGCATAAATAGATAAGTTGGAAACACTTAGCTTGGTACACGGGGGATGCTCTCCCCAAGCCGGATGTTGATATGGTCTCGATGTTGCCGACAGTGCACCGAAGACGTTCTAGTCCTCCAGAGTGTCGTAGATAGTTGCCGTTGGAGACAAAGCATTCAATTTTCGCGGCAAGACTCCGACAAATGGGACCGGGTGTCCTTCCGCTCGTTAGCTCTTTAGGATCCTTGATGTTCTGTGAAGCTCAAATAGACAACAAAGCTTGTGGAACTGATTAAGCGTTAGTGATAAAACCTCTAGGCCTTGGTTGTCTAGAACTTTCTTAACTTAGACTTGTTCTAACAGATCACAAGAAATATTTTTATCTTTTTATTATTTAAGGAACGCAGACAGGAGAATAAATATGCTTTGAGAAATTATTTTTGTGCCACCACAAGAATGGTTATCCACATGGGGCTTAAAGTTTTTCGGATGCAAATGCACAACATCTTTATTTTCTTTTCTAATGCGAGAGATGGTAAAGATGCAACTAAGGTGCAAGTAGGAAAACAAGGATGCTAAGGTAAAAATGCAATGCTGGAAAATAATGATGATAAATACCAAGTTACCTCTTGGCACGGCGTTCGGTGGTTTTAAGTCCTCCGAATGACTTGTCATGTTCGCTCATTTTTCAAGGGGCGCATTGGCCGGCGCCTCGATGATGTCGCCGTGTGTAGGAATTGATTCTGATTTTACTTTTATTTTCCACACCTTCTTTGTTGGAGAGGGTGACCTTGAGGAGGAAGCTTCTTGGACCACTTGTTTCTCTTCTGTTGGTAGCACCTCTTCAGGTTCTTCTATAATGTTCTTGTCTTCGTGGTACCGGTCTTCATATCTTGACACTTCTCCCTCATAGTTAGCCCATCCATCTGTAGTGATGTTCTTCTTGTTACTCCGCGACGGGTACGCTGCCTTCTCCTTGTTCTCGTTCTTCTTGGGCTCTTCGATTATATAATTATTGTTGAAGTAGCGGCATACCTTCTCAGTGGGAAAGTGGAAATGAATCTTTCCTGTTCCAATGTAGATGATAGCTCTGGTGGTGTTGAGGAATGGTCTCCCTAGGATGATTAGAGGGTCGTAGTCATCTCCCATATCAATGACTAAAAAGTCTGTGGGGACATAATGGTCATCTATCCGGATGAGGACGTCCTTCACTTCTCCTTCGACGAAGCGGAATGTCCGATCCGCCATCCGTAGCCGTGCATAGGTAGGCTCCAAAGGCAGAGTGCCATATAGATACTCATAAGTTACCTTGGCCATGATGTTGACGCTCGATCCGGTGTCACGCATGCCTTTATTGAAAGAGCTTCGTTGATGGAGCATTGAATGGTTGGGACACCCGGGTCATCCTTCTTGATCGACGTGGGGACCCGAGTAAGTGGTCATGCTCCCCGTGGACTGCAGTGACCATCCTCACCGTCCTCCGTCTTCTTGGTCTTCTTATCTTTGTTCTTGCTCTTCTTAGCCGGATTCTTCTTCTTCTCACTCGTTCATGTTGATGAGGGTGTGCTTTGGAACCGCAACTCGCTCTTGAAGAAGAAGGTTTCTCTTTTGCCCTTGATGTTGAAGATGATCTTGGCAAAGTGTTGGCATACATGATGGCTCCAAAGCAGTGTTCAAGAATGGTCGTCCCAAAATGACAGGGACCTTTCATCACCGCCCGTATCCACTACCACGAAGTCTCGCGGAACATACGAGTTGCCTACTCGTACACATATGTCTTCAAGTACTCCCAAAGGAACACGAAGTGACCGATCTGCAAGCCGTAAGCACATGGTTGTGTATGCTAAGGGGCATCTCGAATAGCTTCTCATATATCACTCTTGGCATAATGTTGATGCTTGCACCGAAGTCACATTGCCTCATTAAAGTTAGTACTTCCAATGGAGATCGGAATGACTGGTCTCCCCGGATCGCCCTTCTTGATTGGCAGTTGAGTCAATCCATGACCCCTTCGATGGATCACTCCGGCTATCTTCTACATTGAATATATCAACAAGATTTGCGAGTCTCGAGCTCTTCGGGTTGTCCCGCGCTTTACCTTGGCCGTGGAGGGAGCAAGGTTAACAAGCAGTTGTACCCGCGACTCAAGTATCTTGTTGAAGCCGAGCCGACTCTTGATGGCATTGGAAAAGCCATCCATTCCGTTGCCGAGTGTCTCTAGGACCTTGTCATTTGATGTCGCCTTCTTGGACAGATTGTCCATCATCTTGCCTTGGTTCAAGCACTAGCTCTCTCAAAGGCGGCTGTTGTAATTATTGTAGGAGGAGCCGTTACCTTGATAGTTGCCCGAGTAGTTAGGCCTCGCCGCTGATTCCAACCTTGATTCCGCTGAGGACGGTAGTAATTATTGTTGTTGTTGTTGTTGAGGTAGTTCACGTCCTCCTTCACTACGGGCGCTTAGCACCTCGTGTGCCCAGCTCTCCACACTCTTCACATGTCATGCGAGCATCATGTATATGCATGACTTCTTTCTTCTCTCGGGACTCTCTCATCGAGCCTCTTCATTAGCAAATCCATTTTGGCAGACAAAGATGTCTACCTCCTTCAGTAGTGCATTCCTCCACCTCTCTTGGGTCTCGAGTTCTTTCTTCACTCCAACCTTGGTTGGATGCCATCTTCTCCACAAGAGCCGTGGCTTGAGGAATAGTGAGTGATAATAATGCACCTCCAAAGCAGCAAGCATCCATCGTCTCACGTGTGCTGTTGCTAAGCCCATGGTAGAATGTCTGCATAAGCGGCCAATTCTCCATGCCATGATGAGGACACTCGAGGATGTAATCTTGAAAGCGCTCCCAAGCTTCCGGGACAGCCTCATCATGATGTTGCCGAAAGCTTGATATCTTCCCGCGAAGAGCATTTGTCTTGCCCATTGGGAAGAACTTCGCCAAGAAATTGGTGGAACATAATGCCCACGTAGGATTCTTCTCCTTATTGGCGTAGAACCACCGCTTCGCTCTCCCCAAGAGTGAGAATGGGAAGAGGCGAAGTAGTATAGCATCTCCGGGGACATCCTTGATAGTGAATGTGCTACAAATCTCCAGAAGTGTTGGAGATGAGCACTAGCATCTTCATGGGCCTTCCCACGAACCGGCTTGCTTGCACCATGTTGATTAGCGCAGGCTTGAGCTCAAAAGCTCCTTCGATGTCCGCACCGGGTCCAAGACGAATGTTGTTTGTAGTTGGAGCCGAGAACTCGCGGAGTGACTTGTGCGCCATGGCTTCAAACGCTCGGTGTCAAGTCTCGAACGAAAGGTCGACCTTCTGCTCCGACAAACTTCCAAGTTGAGTTGATGATGATGATTGATTGGTCTTCTTCAACTTGCTTCCGGCCTTCCCGATTAAAGCTTCGGATTGTCAATATAGTTATCGGAAGAGTAGTCTTTTTACCCCGCATAAAATACAAAAGTAGACAAAACAAGGGTAATCCCGTAGAGATGGGTTAGTATGAAAAAGACTACTCGATCACATTATCTAGTGCAATGCTGCTCATTATCCATTGGCTTTCAACCTTCCCCGCAACGGCGCCAAAATGCTTGTTGACATTTCTAACGCCACTTAGTGTTAGGTTGTCATCCCAACATGGCGCCAAAAATGCTGGTACTAAATAATGCAACCGCTACTAGAAATAAATATGGGATCCGCAAGCGCACGTATAATACCGATGTAGCATTTTAACCAGGAGTAATCCAGGTATCGTTATTTATATTTTTACCACCGGGAAGGGAATGCACTGGATAATGAGTGATGAGCAATGCACATGCTTTGTAATGGAGAGCTTAACCTTGTCTCAGATCGATCATCTCATACAGGGGTAAGTGTCACATAAAATATAGGAATGAATGATAAATGACATAAGATAAATGAGAGCATTTAGCCACATAAAATAATAGTAATAAGCCATCTCAACTTAGCACTCTAAGCTTATAACACTAGCATGGACTAGGACGATCTAGGGTATAATCCTATGTTATTCTAACTATAAGGTCAAAGCATACAATGATTAGTGCAAGAACATCTAGCAATCATGGCGGGAAAAGGTTACATCTATGCATAGTGATATTACCAGAGAAGACAAGAGACATAGCAATGACTTCAATGTAATAGGTTGTTCTACTAAGACCTACCAACGGGGGATGGAATACAAAGGACTCAACGGAACTGTCACTTCCGCGATCTACCACACGACCCGGCCAATAGGGTGTAATCGCAGATAAATACGGCCTAGGCACCACGCCTACACAATATTTACCACTCACCCATCGATCTAATGAGCAAGTGCTATACGATCCTATGCATAAACATAATTCTAGTCCAACTATGCTAAACATATAATCAAAGTAAACTAAGAACAATATAATTGAGAACATAATCAAATAGAGCAAAGTCAAGTCTCGATATAATAGAATAGAATAAAGTACTACTCATAGTATCACGAACAATGATGAATATTACAAGAATGTAGAGGGGAATTACCAAGAACTCCGACAGATCCGGACTCCAAGCTAGGCTTGATTCCCTCTAGATCTATTCCTATGTAGCTATGCTACTAAACTATGGAGCTCTAATTGAGATGGTGGCTCTGGCTTCTCTGAATTCTAATGAGAGAATGAACTCTTGAATGAATTAGAATGAATTAGGGTTTCACCCAGGGGCCAGGGGCTCTGAATATATAGCCCCCTAGGATTAACCACAGCCCTCGGATCAAACCGACCTAAATGGACGATAATTATTCATCCTCAAAGGCGGTGGAGGCAGGATCCACGAGACTCCACCTGATTGGTGGAGGTGGGGAGTCGGCCGACTCCCCCCCTGGGTCGGCCGACCGCCACCCCGCCAGGGCCCCCGGCTTCCAGGGTTTGCCTTCTGGAGTCTTCTAGATTATACAATTTTACCCGTTCGGTCTTTATCTCTATGTAATCATGACATGTGGGCCTCCTTTGGTTCTCTTTCCGATAACCCCCGCGTAAATAGACAATCACCAAAACTCGTGGAATTCTGTCAGTGTAACCCCTATATCTAACAGGTGAACTCATATTAGTCCTTTCTCTTGCTGCGTTGATGGTATAAAATTGATACTTAAGGACCGTCAACAGTTAGTTAGCCCGTAATCTATCCAACCGAATGCCTTGACCCTCAAGTATGTAATCTGTATATAAGCATTAACATGGAGGCGTGGCAAGCCAAGCTAGGCAGCCGCGATTATCATCATCTTTACAAAAATGTGCAATTATCTCAGGATAATCAATAACATTATCATGATTCATGAATAATGCTGCCTATGATACGGGCAACAAAGCATGATACAGACTGATATAAGGTCTACAACTCACAAGCAAAAAAAGAAAAAAGAAAAAAGAAGAAGCAAATACATTACATATGGATTTCGATAATAAATTTAGAGAAACATGGTAGCCACACATAAAGGTAGTATTACTAGTTCAATCATGCTAACTAATTAATGCAATCTGAATCACTGAGCACTAATATACTTATCTCTGATAGCATGCATTTGTGCAGTAGCATCGATTATTGCCAAACGCTCTGAGGGCAATTTCTTTGAGCAAAGGACACCAAGCTGAATGATGGCGGACAGACATTTCTTGGTTCTTGTTATATGCCTTGTATCATTGCTACTGCTTGCTTCATCATGCAGCCATAGGTGGGAATCTGCTATCTCCATAACTTTGTCAGGAAGAGCCGCCTCAGCATAACCATATAGGCTTAACCCATCTCTGAACATATCATCTGTTGGCCTCTTTGCTGTAAATATCTCTAGCAAGGTGATACCAAGACTAAACATGTCACCGCAGGTTGACACCGCAATACTTTCTCCATATTCTGCATTGGATGAAAACATGAACACACGTAAGTATGTACAACATTTGATTGCACGGGGATAATTAGATGCTATCACGTAAAGCACATGCATGAGGAACATAACAACAAATTAGAGTTACCTGGAGCAATGTAACCAATGGAACCTCTTATTCCTAATGTGCTCGCAGAATTCACTGTATGTTGTCCTGTTGCTTCATCTAGAACTCTAGCGATTCCAAAATCCCCAACACGAGCCCTCATGTCTTGATGGAGAAGAATGTTACTTGGCTTGAGATCACAATGGATGATCGATGGTTGGCAACCGTTGTGAAGATAGTCCAAACCATCCACAATGTCTATAGCGATATCCAACCTCTGTAATAAGCTGAGTGCTCGTTGTTGATTGTGGCCATCTAAATTTGGGTGGATCCATCCGTCTAAGCTGCCATTAGCCATGAACTCAAAGACTAGTGCCCTAAAGTCTTCACGCTGGTGGTTGATGCTAGAACAACAAGCAATGATCTTTAGAAGGCATCGATGGCTCTCTCTTCTTAGCGCCTTAACGGCAATAGCAATGGCTTGATTTTCTATTGTGCCCTTGTATACTGTACCATATCTTCCCTTTCTAAGCACATTTCTTTCGAGAAAATCCATCTGTTCCTTTCAGTAGATCGTTGTACGGAACTATTGGAAGCTCTGTCTCTAGAAATTGTGGTGGCAAATCTTTCTTCGGTGCTGTCTTGGACTTTCTAAGGTGAAATCCAATCCAAACCAGAAAAAATAAGATCAGACTTCCTATTGCTTGGGATTGCTATTCTAAGAAACTTTGGTATGCCTTTTTTATTCTTTCTTGTAGAGCTTGGGCATTTTGGTAGATGGAGCTGTGGTAAACCCCCACATAATGCATTGTTACCAACAATTGATAGTCTAGTTAAATTTTTAAGAACTCCTGATTTTGGTACTTCACCTTGCAAATTGTTGTAGGACAAATCTAGACGAAGCAGCGATGTTGAATTACCTAAAATCTCTGGTATTTTTCTGGAGAAATTGTTGTGGCCAAGATACAACTGTTGTAGGTTGGTAAGGGTGCCAGGGATGTTTCCGTTCAGTTTATTGTCTGTCAAATTAAGTACAGTCAAGCCTGCGATGTTTTTGAATGTACCAGGTATGGTTCCTTGGAATGAATTGCCATCCATAACCTTGCAATTGCCAAAAGTTTCAGGTATCTCACCTGACAATTGGTTTCTAGACAGGAGGAGCTTTTCGAGATATACCAAACGACCAACTTCTAATGGGACTGGTCCCTCCAACATGTTGTTGGACAGATCAAGAACCATTGATATTGATGGCAGCTCCATAATTTCTCTAGGAATCAAGCCAACAAGGTTGTTATTTGACAAATGTAGGGCTAAAAGTTTGGTCAAGTTGCCAATGCTTGGTGGAATTGACCCCTCAAAGCTGTTGTTGCTTGCAAAAAGTTGAAGGAGGCTAGAAAGGTTTCCAACAGAGGATGGTTGATGTCCTGAAAGGTAGTTTGAATTGATGAACCTGCTGCAATTGTGTAAGCTTCCCGATGCTTTCTGGAATGACCCCACTGAGTAAGTTTTGGCCAAAATCAAGCCTCTCAAGGCTTGCCAAATTTCCAATATCTGATGGGATTACACCTGATATTTTGTTGTTGGGAAACTCAAGAAACCGGAGACTAGTAGATAGATTAAACAACACACCCGGCACTTTTCCTGCAAACATGTTCCCTCCAAAGTCCAGGTCTTGTAATCTGCTACAATTCGCCAAAGATCTAATAAATTCCCAATCTTCCTCGTTATTTGCTTCTAACATGTTACCATCCAAATCTAAAACTTCAAGATTTTGCAATCTGCCCAATCCAGAAGGAACAATTCCGATGAACCTGTTGCCTCCGAAGAAAAGACTTTGGATCCTGGAGAGATTAGTTAGCGATGGCGGCAGAGCTCCAGTAAATAGGTTCTCATCGACCCCAAACTCTTGGATGCTCGGATTGCTTTTTGCCAGGTCAGATGGTAGACGACCGTGGAGCTGGTTGGTAGCCACATAAAAGTAATAAAGAGATGATAGGTTGAACAAGGATGGAGGGAACAAATCAGAGAGATTGTTAACAGAGAGCTGAAGCCACGTGAGATATGGATTGTTCCCTATGCCTGCAGGGATCGATCCCTCAAGATAGTTGTATGCCAAGGACAAGTCGGTCAACTGGGAAAGGTTCCCAAGAGACAATGGGATGGTTCCGGTAAGGCTGTTGTTGCACAGCGATAGAACTGAGAGCTCTGGCAGGTTGCCAATATCTGCTGGGATGCTTCCCTTTAGGCCTTTGTTATGTTGGATGAAAAGCACACGGAGGCTAATGCAGCTGTTGATGTTACTAGGGATGACACCAGTGAGAGAGTTTTGGTCCAGGGCAAGGCGTTGGAGGCGCCTGAGGGAGCTGATGCTGGCAGGGATATCACCGTGAAGGCTGTTGTAGGCCAGGTTCAAGCGCCAGAGGCGCCTGAGGGAGCCAATGCTGGGAGGGATCTCCCCCTGCAGGTTGTTGGAACTGAGGTTCAGCGAGCGCAGGAAAGTGAGGTTACCGATAGCAGGGGAGATTATGCCCGAGAGCCCCTGGTTACTGATGTTCAGGGTTACCACCCGCCACGGGTGCCTCCTGCTGCAGGTGACGCCCTCCCAGCTGCAGTAGCTTGTGCTCTGGTTCCATGAGTCCAGCACACCAGAGTGGCCGGAGATCTTTGCCTTGAGAGCCAGAAGAGCTCTCTCGTCGACGCCATGGTAGTTGTAGTCCGTGGAGGATGAGGAAGCCGTTGCGCAGTTGGTTGCCGTCGTCAACAGCAGCTGGAGCATGATGAGGCACCTAACTGTGAACAACAACATGGACGCACAAGGCGATGAACTGTTCACTAAGAGCAGAGCAGAGAGGCCTATTCGTCTCGTTTATTTACGTTTGAGACTTGAGAGGAAGCAACGAGCCAGCGGGGACCTTATATAAATAACCAGGGGCAAGTTACATCTATTCTAACGGTCATCAGCTAGCACATGAAATAGCCGCCACCTGCGTCTGCAATCAGCCACCATCATCCCTGGATCAACGGTCACTACTGCAAAAAAACTGTTTCTTAAGGCGGCTGTAAATCCGGTTACTACTGCAAGAAAGTTTTTTTTAAGGCGGCTACAAATCAACAAAGAGACCGATATTTCAGCCCTGTGGATACCTATTTGCATCTGAAAACAATGATTAAATAGAGGCGGATATTTCAGTCACGTCTATCTGTTTGTCTCTAGAAACAATGATTTTTAAAAGCCGTTGTCAAGCCGTCTAAGAAATTGATTATTTAAACACAGGAGCCATCACCATCCATATCACCAACGACCTGCTGGCTGTCACTGATACTGCATTTTTCCAGAATCGATTGTAACAATAGTAGAAATGTTATTTCGATTACCAAGTCATATAACATACATACATCTCTGCTAAGGAACACTTCAATAAAATACATCCATCCACAACGACGAGATAGTTCAATAAAACACATACGATGCCGGATCTAACGGCTATGTGTCCATCCCACTACCCCAGCCAAGTTTTTCCATGACGACCAACTCCGTCAGGAAAAGTACCGAAAACCGTTAGGAAAAGTCATCTGTGGCGGTTACCGTCAAGGATGAGCCGGCAGGAAAGAAACGACACACAAAGTCACCTTTCCCGGACAACAGACCATCACGGAGTATTCCCTTACGGTCATGACCATTAGAGAAACCCTACAACCCCGGTTGTCAGGCATCCCGTTAGGGAAAGTTTTCCCTGACAAATATTATTCGTCAGGGAAATTACCTTTCCCGTCGGCTAGCCTCCGTCAGGAAAGCCTGAATCTTTCCCGTCGGTTATGAGAGCATCATGATAAACATGAATCTTTCCTGTCTGTTGCCAGCCGTCAGGGAAAGCCAAATCCATCTAAAAAAACCAAAGGTGAAGCATTTTTATCTAAGACGGGTGTTTAGTGTGTTGTGTATATCGGACGAATGGTGACCCAACACTAGCAGGACATGAAATAGCTGTCATCTGCATCTGCAATCAGCCACCTTCACCGGGTCGCTCGACGGTCACTACTACAGGAATCTATTTTTAAGGCGGCAGGAAATCATTGAAGATGCGGGTACGTATGTATTTCAGTCGTCTCTACCTATTTGAGAAAATTTACAATGGTTGGAGAGGCATCAAGAGGCATTTGATGTGTCTATGATAGGTGGGTCACATGCGCTGAGAGGCATCGTGACGCCTCCGGATTTGAGGGAAATTAGGACTCCAATAAAAGAGTGATAATTGCTTTTTTGTAGTTTATTTTTTAAACCAAGGGTAAAACAATACTTTAATAATTGTAATATGAACAATTTTGTCTTGTTAGGGTTCATTCATGGCTCTTTGTGCCGTTGTAGTCCGCCGCCACCACCTTCGATCTGTCCATGGGAGGACCTCAACGCGCTACGCCCCTCCTGCATCGTGTGCAGCATGCGAGGGCGGCGGCCTACGCTTGCAAGGGCGAGGGCGATGTGGAGCGAGCGGCGTTGATGGCGGGCATGGCTATTTTGGGAATCCAGTGCATGCAAGCGCAGCACGGATGGGAATTGATGGCGGGCGTGGCTATTTTGGGAATCCAGTGCATGCAAATGCCGCGCGGATGGGAATTGAAGCGCATGAGGGGACGCAGTGCGAATTAACTGAGTTTGTGCGGTGATGGGAATTAGAAGCTTTGCGAAAAGACCATACAACCCTTAAATAAATTAATTAACAAAAATAATAATTTTGAGGAGGTATTGGAAGGTATTAGGAGGCATCTAGATGCTTTTCCAACCATTGTAAAAGGGCTCTATCTATTTATATCTGAAAACAATGATTTTTGGAGGTGGCTATTTTCAGTCGTCTCTACCCTATTTGTCTCTGCAAGCAGCCATTTTTAAAAGCGGGTATCAAGTCGTCTATAGAGTATAGATACTGATCTTTCAAGATGGCTGCAAACACGACCATTCGAAATGGTCTTCCAAAAGGGACGGCTATTTCTAGCCGGCTCTAGAAATGGGGTTTGCCTCCCAAATATAAAATTTAAAATTTAAAATTTTAAACCCCTCAAAGCATTAACTATGGACATAGTTTTTATGGTTCATAAGCTGATTGATAGTCTAATGCAATTTTGTTACAAGAATATGGAGCTGTGGAATGGATTCTGGCACAGAAGGAGCAGAAGAGAGAGTTGAAGAGAGTTGATGGTGATACTCCTTTGGTTCATCTGGTCATAACGCAACAGCATCAGGGAAGAAGGCCGTAGAAGACCGGTGGAAATAATAGCAAGAAGTATCGAGTTTTATATGCATGAAAACGTGTCTCAAATAAAGGAGGTAATCCCAAGTATAGAACATGTTTCAAAGAGGTGGTTGCGCCCTCCAGAAAATGTGATCAAATTGAATGTTGATGGTTCTTTTATCCCAAGTAGAAGAGATGGCAGTTGGGGATTCTTGCTTCGTGATTGTGATGGGGACATGGTGATGGTAGGGAGAGGAAGAATTGGGAGTTTATCGTGTGCATTTCAAGCCGAACTTGTGGCTAGTCTCCAAGGAATACAGGCAACCGCTGATCTTGGTATTAGTCGAGTTATCTTGGAGATCGATGCAAAGGAAGTGGAGAAAGTTCTTAACATGACTGCATATGATGCATCAAAATTTGGTCATCTGATCGAGGAGATTAAATTTCAAGCTAGTTTTAATTTTACTAGTTTTGTGTGTGTCTATGTTGGTAGAAATTGTAATGCGGCAGCTTATGAGCTTACCAAAGTGGAGTATCTATGTTCAGAAGGTGAGGGAGTCATTGCCGATATGTTAGCTAATGAGTAATGAAAGTCCTGATTTAAAAAAAAAAAAGACATTACCCATGGTTGATAAGTATATATTGATTCATGATGGTTGACTGAGTATACACACCAAAACAATCCGGAACCTACGTGTAGATAACGGAGGCGGGTACACCTAGAAATTATCTCCATAAATAGCCAGGAGACCTCTAGAAAAATTCCCGCTTCTAGAGATAATTTGTGGAGGCAGACATCCACCTCAGAAAATCATCCATTAACGAAAGTAGTCGTCTTAAGAGGTCTTTCTCTGTAAATCAATTTTGGTGGTGGGATCATACAATGCCTTCGATAATCGATGATTTATGAAGCCACCATTGTAAGTGTCTATCTCTAAAAATCAATTTAATTGTGAGGATCGGACTCCGTATTTGTCAGGCTGACACAAGCTTCACCTAGTTTGACCAACACAAGGTCCCTCACACGGGAGTGTCATCCGCTTTCCCATCTGCAGGATATTTACAGTTGAGTGACATTTGACAGTCCAAGTGACCACATGTACAATATCTCCAAAGTATAATTTATATCATATCTATAGAATTCAAGGAAATTTCAATCTATATCGTAATCTCTCAGTTTGGATTCGCCCGCTCCCAGGTCTTCTCTACCTGTCATCACAAGCCTTGTTCCCCTTTAGTCACAAAAAAAAAAAAAAAAAAAAGCCTTGTTCCCCTTCCTCTGCTTTGCCGCTTGCTCTGTTTTTCCTCTGCTCTACTACCGTTTGCTCCAACCTAGGAATGGGCTCAAATCCGCACCGAGTCCACACCACCCTAGACATATTTGTCATATTTAATTAATCCATTCCAGCCCACCCATTCTTCTGCACAAGCTAAAGCAGCCCAAACTGTTGCTTGCATCATACCGTATGAACCAAACCATACACATCCAGCCCATTTAATCCATAGATCGTACGGTACGAAGTGCCAGGGCTTGCTGTGGAGACGCTAGGCCCATGTAAAACTATTCCAAACCCCACCAGCCCATCATTGGAAGAAGTACAAACCAAACCAGCCCATAAAATCTGTAGCCCATTCCTCCTCAAACCATGCAGGCCCAAACAACAAACCAAACCGGAAAATCCGGTTTTGAGGCCTTGTTTAGTTCCATCAAATTGGCCTAGAATACACTATGCAAAAAGAAGATTTTCCGTCACATCAAAATGCCGACATATGCATGAAGTACTAAATGTAGATGAAATGAAAAACTAATTACACAGTTTGGTTGTACTTTGCGAGACGAATCTTTTGAGTCTAATTAGTCAATATTTTGATAATATTTCACAAATATAAACGAAATGCTACAGTGACGCATTTATGATGAAATGCCAATTTGGTCACTCCCAAATTGGGATCTAAACAAGGCCCAAACCGTTCCCAGGTTGACGTTTGCTTGACTTACTTTGCTTTGCTCTTCTTTTCTCTGCTCTGCTGGGCTTACTCTGTCTTGCCTAGCTCCATTACTATGTTGGTGGTTTGTGGTGCCTCTGTGCTTGCTTTGTATCCCACTGCCTCTGTTTTGCTTACTGATCCACGTGACTTGGCTAGCATCGGCAATTTGACACCACGTACGTCTAAGAAGGCAACAGGCGACCACTATCTCACCTTGTGCTTGCTGCCTGGCTCCATGAACTTGCGTTCCTCTCTGAAGCAGGGAAGGACCACCATCATTGAGCCCACAACAATGGGTTAATTAGGGCATTGGGCAAGCTGGAGGATGGGAATAAGGGGGGTTGCAGGCAATGCCGAAATATAATAATTAACTTTATGTGAGCTCAGCAAAATCAAATACGTACGAAGTGCATGGCTTGGTTATATAACAAAAAATTGTAATGACAAGTTTACAAATAGATAAATAAATAATAGTTTACAAATTGTAATCGTGACATTTATACATGCATGATTCCAACTAAGCCATTATCTTTTGGGACCATCAATATTTTCTAACTAGTGACAATGCCTATCAGCCTATGACATAAGACAACACAGCACAATTGATAAAAATCTTGTACGACTCACCCCCAAAATAGTCAAATATGTATACTTTATGACATAACAGAAGGGTTTAATTCCTGGATAGATATATTAACAAAAGGAGATATTACAACTGTAAAAAGAGAAGCAAATATATATATTACAGACTTTAACAATACATTTAGAGAAACACGATAGTATAAGGCAGTGGTGATTAATATGAACTAACACCACTTAATTATTGAGTAAAAGTATATTTATCTCTGACAGCATGCATCTCTGCAGCAGCAGCATTCATTGACAGTCGCTCAGTGGGTAATTGCTTTGAACAAATGACACCAAGCTGAATGACGGCCGACAAACATTCCCTGGTTCTTGTTATATGTTTTATATCATTGCTATTGTTTACTCCATCATGCAGCCAAATGTTGGAATCTGCTATCTCCATAATCTTGTCAGGAAGAGCTGTCTCGGCATAATAATGCAAACTTATCCCATCTTTAAACATATCATCTGTCGGGCTCTTCCCTGTGAACATCTCGATCAAAGTGATGCCAAGACTAAACACATCTCCAGAAGTTGACATCGCAAGCCCTTCTCCATATTCTACAATGGAACAAAATATGATGATAGATAAGTATATACATAAAAAACTCAAATTGTTTATTGGATAATCCTATTGGAGCCTCCGCACTAGTGCTCACAGGACAAGCCATAACTAAAACTAAATCTGAGATGCTCTCACAAAAAATAAAAAGGCATCAGCCATCAATTCAGCATACTATAGTTATTAATGGTGATAAAATGCATTTGTTATATTGCACTCTGCACACCTCGGTCATTATAAAAACATTCTTAAATGGACTTTTCAATCTTGTATAATTAAATTACCAACATATGAAATTGCAAAAACTAACTTAAAATAACCCCGCATCCTCATCTCATGAAAAATACATATAGTAATCAATATTTGCTTCTGAAGTACACACTTGTAATAGCATGCATATGTTGTTGTTTTTTTTAAAAAAAGTCTAAAAAGTAACCTATATATTTTCCAAGTTATCCACTTATGGTATAAATGCATGATGTGTGCCACTATGCAGAAGATGGGTACATGTTCGAGGAAAGCATTGAATATGCCAGTTTCCATGTCCAATGCATAGCACAAGCTAATATTCAAACTAAAGGCGAACATATGAGAAATGGGAAAGAGCAAAGATAAGCAATTTGATTGAGCTCTAACCCAATTATCCATGAATTTCTAACTTATTTCTTTTAACAATTATTAACCCACGCAGCAGCACATATTGTTAGCTAATAGGGATAAATGCTACTATTTGAAGCATGAAACTAAATAACTTCAGTTACCTGGAGCAATATATCCAATGGAACCTCTTTTTCCCATGGTGCTACTGGAATTCGCAGAATGTTGGCTTAGTGCGTCATCTAGAACTCTAGCAATGCCAAAATCCCCAACATGAGCTCTCATGTCCTGATTGAGAAGAATATTACTTGGCTTGAGATCGCAGTGGATGATTGATGGTTGGCAACCGTTGTGAAGATAGTCCAAAGCATCCACAATGTCCACAGCGATATCCAATCTTTGTGACAGACTGAGTGCTCCTTGTCCATTTTGGCCTTCTAAATTCGAGTGGATCCATCTATCTAAGCTGCCATTAGCCATGAACTCAAAGATTAGTGCTCTGAAGTCTTGGCCCTGGTGGTTGATGCTTGAACAACATGTAATGATCTTTAGAAGGCATCGGTGTCTCACTCTTCTTAGTGCCTCACATTCAACCTGGAAGCTTTTGTATGATCCTGATTGTTGGACATTAAACACCTTAATAGCGACAACAATGTCCTGATTTTCTAGTGTGCCCTTATATACCGTACCATATCTTCCCTTTCCGAGCACATTTGCTTGTGAAAATCCATCTGTTCCTTTCAGTATATCATTGTACAGAACAATTGGAAACTCTATCTCTAAGAATGATTGTGGCAAATCTTTCTTCGGTGTTGTCTTGGACTTTCTGTGGTGAAATCCAGCCCAAACAAGAAAAAGTAAGATGAGGCTTCCGATTGTTGGGATTGCTATTCTAAGAAACTTGGGTATGGCTTTCCTATTCTTTCTTGCATAAGAGCTTGGGCATTTTGGCAGGTGCAGTTTTGGTATCCCCCGCATAATGCATTATTACCAACAATTGATAGTCCGGACAGATTTTTGAAAATCCTTCCTTTTGGTACTTCACCTTGCAAATTGTTGTAGGATAGATCTAGATGAAGCAGCGATGTTGAATTACCTAAAAGCTCTGGGATTCTTCCAGATAAATTGTTGTGGCCAAGATACAACTCTTGTAGGTTGGTAAGGGTAGCCAGGTTGCCAGGGATGCTTGCATTCAGTTTGTTCTCTGTCAAATTAAGTACGGTCAAGCCTACCATGTTCTTGAACGTAGCAGGTATGTTCCTTGGAATGAATTGCCATCCATTAAGAGGATTTCCATGACCCTGCAATTGCCAATAGTATCCGGTATATCACCTGACAATTTGTTTCCTGACAGGCCGAGCTTTTCAAGATATATCAAATGACCGACTTCTAATGGAAGTGGTCCCTCCAATATGTTGTTGGACAGATCGAGAACCATTGAGATCGATGGCAGCTCCATAATTTTGCTAGGAATCAATCTAGTAAGCTTGTTATTTGACAAATCTAGGGATAAAAGTTTGCTCAAGTTTCCAATGCTCGGTGGAATTGGCCCCTCCAAGATGTTGTAGGGTGCATAAAATTGAAGTAGACTAGAAAGGTTTCCGATGGAGGATGATAGATTTCCTGAGATGTAGTTTGAATCGAGGAATAGCTGCTCCAATTTTGAAAGCTTCCCGATGCTTTCAGGAATGACCCCAGTGAATAAGTTTCCGCCAAAATCAAGCATCTCAAGATCTGCCAGATTTCCAATATGTGATGGGATGATACCTGATATGCTGTTGTTGTAAGTCTGAAGCAGCTGGAGAGTAGTAGACAGATTAACCAATGAGTGTGGCAGTTTTCCTGCAAACCTGTTCCATCCAAAGGACAGTTTCCGTAATTTGCTACAATTCACCAAAGAACCAATAAATTCCCACTCTTCCTCATTATTTGCCTCTAACATGTTATGACCCATAGTAAACTCTTCAAGATTTTGCAATCTGCCCAATGTGGAAGGAACAATTCCGATAAAACTATTGAAATTGACATAAAGACCCTGGAGCTTGGAGAGATTGGTTAGTGACAGTGGAAGAGTTCCAGTAAATCTGTTTCCTCCGATCCCAAGTTGTTGGATGCTTGGGAGGCTTCTGCCCATGTCAGTTGGTAGATGGCCATGCAACTTGTTGTTTGCCACAAAAAGGTAATAGACAGATGATAGGTTGTACAAGGAAGAAGGGATCAAACCGGAGAGATTATTACCGGATAGCTGAAGGAAAATGAGATACGGATTGTTCCCGATGCCTGCAGGGATTGGTCCCTCGAGGAAGTTCCTTTCCAAGGACAACACGGCCAGCGAGGAAAGGTTTCCAAGAGAGAACGGGATGGTTCCCATAATGCTGTTGTTGCACAGCACTAAAACCGTGAGCGCTGGCATGTTGCCAATCTCAGCTGGGATGCTTCCCTGCAGCCCATTGTTGCCGTAGATTCTCATGTGACGGAGGCTGATGCAGCGGCTGATGTTACTCGGGATGACACCAGTGAGCGTGTTCTCGCCCAGCTGAAGACGTCGGAGGCGCCTGAGGGAGCCGATGCTGGCAGGGATCTCACCGTGAAGGCTGTTGTAGCTCAGGTTAAGCAAACGCAGGAAGGTGAGGTTGCCAATGGCGGGGGAGATGGTGCCTGCGAGCCCCTGGGAACTGAGGTTCAAGCCTACCACCCTCCACCGATGTCGCTTGCCGCAGGTGACGCCCTCCCAGCTGCAGTAGCTGGTGCTTTGGTTCCACGAGTCCAGCACGCCGGAGTGGCTGTAGATCTTGGCCTTGAAAGCCACAAGAGCTCTCTCGTCGTCATGGTCATGGCCATGGCCTGGTGAATACATGGCTGCACTGGTTGTTGCTGCAGCGGAGGTTAGTAGGAGCAGCTGGAGCAAGCGCCTAATTCTGAGAACCATGGCCGGTGGTGGCTTTCGGTTCATTGCCAGCAGCGGAGGCGATGAAGAGCTCACTGATTTCTTTGGCTGATAACGATGATATTCGCTCATGTAGCAGTAGGCAGCACATATGGCCAGATGCATTGCCTCCCTCGGCTCATCAGGTCCCATGCCATGATGGAAAGGCTGAGGACACGACAAGCTTGCTGTGTCTGTGCTGCCGTGTAGTGCATACTGAATCGTTGATTGGTCTTTTTTTTATCGTTGATGGGTCTTTTTTTAATTACATGGACTGGACCATTGATTCTATGATTGGTCTTTTTCTATGACTCTGTGATCTGGAAATGTGTTTTTATGCTTGGTTTCCTCATCAATCTACGTTTTGGAAACGTGTGAAGAAGAAACCCTGTTGATCTACATTGAAGCAACAAGATGGTCAACATGGCCGTAGTGGTGAACGAGCAGACGAATGTCATGTATACAGAGTACAGATTCCATTCTACTTCATCAGCGAGGTTCTATGCCACAGCAGCATTGACATCGATGAATAATGAAGCTGGAATTTCAAAGGACTGATTTCTCATGAAGAACTGCAGAGTATGAAGAACTGTAAATAAATTGTTCCATCTGAAGGTTTGTACATGCTACGAAGTAACGGAGAAGATTAGTTTCTTCCAAAGAATTGACAGCAACTAAAGTCTGAAATTCTGAATTGAACCACTCTGTGGACTGCTTGTTTGGTAGCCCACCAGATTCGTTTGCACTAGTCCAGTCGCTAACATCTATTCATCAACTCAATTGAACAATCACCGTGATCTGGTGAGACGGTGGAAAGACCAGAGGAAAGTCATGGAGAGTGGAGACGACTGACTCGGTTCAGGAGGTCTCCGACGCCAACAATAATTCTTGTAGAAATGTAGAGGAATGGTCTAAAGGCGTCTGCTTTCTAGGAACTGTTGCTTTCCATCCTTGTAGAATGTAGAGGTTCATCCTTGTTCACAGACTTTATATCGAAGTCTGACGACTAAGTCTAGATCAGAGAATCTTGCCTGGTCTCCCCTGCTTGGCTGCTTGCTAACGTACAATAATTCATGGTGACTGCATGCAGAGGAGTCACTGCCGTCTTCGATTGAACCCGTGTTGGTCATGGCGTTGCGTATACTACGGGTGGTACTAGCCGATCAGAAATCCATCATATGTAATGAATGATGATTGAATTTTAGTTCTCTTCTGTCCACTTCGGTCAATCTGTCCTATAGATGCATGATGGTTGACGGCGTATACACGGATCCATAAAATCGATTTATGGATACACGCTCTTTAATTAGATGTCCGTCTCACGCGTGGCAAGCGCGTAGAGCAATTCATGAGTAGTTACATCAGATAATTCATAACTTTATCTCAATTCATAAGTAGTTACATCAGATAATTCATACTCCATCCATCCTGATATATAGCAAATTCTTACTATTTTGGGACAAAATAATAGAGAGAACAATAGATGCATATACCCCTCATTTACCTTCCTTATATATTGAAATTTGATTCGAGTTCCATAATTAAAGGATAAACTCTCAACTTTCTTAAACAAAATAGGTAAGAAAATGAATTACTTTCTATAAAGAAAATAATCATGTACTTTTATTTAAGTAAACATTATCCTTTTGTTCCCTAGATGTATTATATTTCAGAAAATATTCAAAAGCCAGAATAATCTATATTACAGGACAGAGGGAGTAAATAGGTACACGCTCTTTACTAGACATGAATAGATGTATGTCTCTATAAGTAGTTACATCAGATAATTCATAACTTTATCACAATGTTATAGCTCTTTACACCATCTACAATTTTGTAATTGATTTTTTTTCATTTGAAACAAGTTGAGTCGCGATTTTTTTTATGTTCAGGATATTGAAATTAGATCTAAAATTTTCAAACAAGCGCATATGTCGGCATGGTCTATATCAAAGTTGTAATTCTCAATACCATATACAACTTCTCAAATGAAATGTTTTTTTTTTATTTCAAGTGGTTTGAAGTCCCAAATATGTGTAGTATGTTGATAGATTTTGAAATTCAAATTTTAGAATTTCTAGATGACCTTGAATGTTCAAATGGTCAATACCGAAGCTGTGGTAAATGATTTGATCTATGTTTAGTATCTCATATTTGTTTTAAATTCACATATTTTGAGATTCAAATTTTTAAAGTCTTTAACCAATCTCGAATATGGTATATCCTGTACCAAAGTTTTAGTGGTTGATAAGATATAGAACTTTGTAGTTGAATTTTTTTATTTGAGTTCATTTATTAGTCAAATATTCAACAAGATTATGGGAAGCATTGACTTGAACAGTATGGTCAGCTGCTCCTGGATATACTCGACATGTCCATGATTGTTTTTATTTACAGAAATGTAATATGGATCTGGTAAATTCCAAAAATCACAGAGAGCAGCATTAACATATTTCAGCAGATTAGGGGCTTGTTTGGTTTGGAGCCGGCAAAGTCTGCCTAGGCCAAGCAACAATCCCAGTCATTGGATTGGAGATGGCTCAATAGTAGAGATGGGTGCGACATAGAATTGTCTCACATATATACAAAGTCGCGCCATATTCAAACCCGTCTGTGGTGAAAACCGAAATCATAGACGGATTTTTACTACTCATCTCGAATATAACAAATATCAGAGACGGGTAGAATATAATAGCAGTTGTTATATCACCCGTCTCTTATATGTCACCAGACCAAAGACCTTTGTTGCATGGGTGTTAGTATTTCTTAGCGCAATCAACTAGAGTAAGAGAATGTGACTAAAGGTGGCGCCTGGTAGCAATGCTTACTGCAAGCCCGAACTATTACTAGAGAGAGGGTGTCACAATTCCTCCTCAGGCAACAGCCTAAAAATGCTAAGCAAGGCTAGACTCTAGTGATGACGCAAGACGTACCAAGGGTAACTCTGCAAGCGCACAGGTACCCTGTAGCACTTCAACCGGGTGAGTATCCGCGGTGTCGTGATTTGTAGTTCGCTCACAGGAAAGCGGATTATGACTCTCTAGTAAATGGGTGAATGGATATCTGTGGTGGTTCTACCCAATCTAAGCTATCAGTGTTGAATAAAGGGGTAGGTTGTAATGGATATGAGTGATAGGCTAAGGGTAACTGGTAGGTAGCTAGCTAGGTGGGAGGACAACGAGTGAGTATGGAGTCCTATGTATCTAACTCTACTTCTGTGTTCTAACCCTACTAATGTAATAACTCAACTAGGCTAATGCCTAGACAATCTGTGTGATAGGGGAAGTCGACTGACAAATAGGAGGGTTCATCCCCTACTCCAGTGGACCTTTGGCTTATGGTCGCCCTACAGACCAAACCCAACACAAATAGAACTGTAAGGAGATGGAGTCCTGTCACGATTCGCCGTTCCCACTAATATACGTCAGAATGTTGAATGGGTATACCAATCAAGGTAAGGTTGCATCCACTAATAAGCACTAGCCTAAGCACCTCGCTTACACTAGCCTTATGACTTTGGCTACCACGTAAGTAGCATCAGCCCCAGTTGGTAGTGAAACACACACAAAGGATCTAGACACTAAACTAGCTAAGACTCTACACTAAGAGGGCTAAGACACAACACTACTATACTAGTATAGTAATGCACTAAGTAAATACTTAAAGTAAAGTACTCAAAGTAAAGACTTAATAAAGTAAAGGAAGAATATATTAATATAAAGAAATACAAGAGGAATGGTACAAGAGCTATACCAGACTCTCCAGAAGACGACTCCGGAGACCCGAGCTTTGCTCGACTCGACTCTAACTCCCACTCTAGACTAGACTACACTACACTTGATCTCCCAAGAGAGCTTGAGATTGACAACACACTTGTGGACAACTTGGTGATGATTTAAGATGAAGGCTTAGGGGGGTATTTATAGTGGAGGTGGAGTAGAGGTTACTCCACCACCACGTCAGTGATCCGTGTGACGCTGCCTCCTTCCCGTTGGATCAAACCGACCTTCCCACCGCCTTGAATGGACGTCTCTTGGCATAGGACACGTGGAGGCCATGCAGGCAGTCGGTGGAAGCGAACCGACCTTGGGGTGGGCCCACATGCAGGTCGGCCGACCAGGGGGTTGGCTGACCTGTGGGTCCCACTGCCCTTCTAGAAGGTCCAGGGTGTTTTGGGAGCAGTGCCAAGGTGGCAGGCCACCAGGGCCAGGTCGGCCGACCTAGCACTAGGGTGCCTAGCCCACCTGCAGCTTCCTGGTGTTGTCCCTACCTGTCATGTGTAGTCTTGTCCGAAGTTGGGTTCACTTGATTCCTTGCTTGCTTCTTTGTGGATTCTTGGACCAATGTGCTGAGTGATTGGAACATTGAGTTGTAGCACATTTGGACCCAGGAGAAGGTCTCCCTGTAGCATGTCAAGGACCCTGCTTGGTGGTCAGCTCCTGGTGAGACTAGTACCAGGTTGGTAGACCTGGGTTTTAGGTCTCACAAGGCTTATTTCCATCTTCCCTGCATTTCACAAGCTAAGAGTACAAGTGGAACTATATTAGTGATAAATATGCTCATGTGATGCTTATCTTCCCTCCATCGAGGACCGTTGATCACGGGTTTCTGAGTGTATTAAAACTGGTCTTATTTCCCGTCAACAATGGGGTAGCGAGCCAAAATTATAACACATCATATTATTTTTTATAGATCGAAAAGATTGCTAAGATTAGTTACAGATGGGTTCATTTGAGCCCTTTGAGAAAATGAGATGGCTATTTTCTATTGCGACGGATGCAGATTGTTGGTGAAAACCTAACTCTCGTACACATGGTGGTACACTTGTTGGTTAGCATGTACGGGTGGAAAAGGTGGCATTGTCGACGGTGTATTTCTTATTGAAATACAAGCGTCGGACGCTGGGTGGAGCAGCGTATGTGCACGGATTTGAAAAAGGGCCACATTCAGATATCTCGACATGCAGTTCTAATGCGCGCGTGGCTATATATATCTGCCAATATATATGAATTAGAAATCAATTCTTCTATAATACATTCAGATTGAAAGCAAGCTGCACTCTGGCTTAATTGTATTATTGTTCTATGATTTTGATTTGCTTTTGACAATCTTACCACCCTGCTAGCTTGTGGCCCGAATCGTGCCTAGTGTTCGATGCGCCAGAGAGCTTGAACGGGCCAAGCACATTCTTGAAAGGTTGTCTTGCATGCACCAATGCTTTTAGTGCTTATATTTTTCGCAGGTGCCACCGGCAACACAAGACATGTGTCTTCTACACTGCACATCACTTGACCTTAGCAACGGTGGCTGCAACTTGTAAGGACCCTATGGTATACTATGCCTAGAGCTAGAATTGGATCCTCTTAGTGCTGATTTATTGTTTGTTCAACTTAACTGAAATGCTGTTGTATGCTAGGATTTTGAGGTGCCAAAAGCGGAACTGGATTTAAGTACGTTGTTTGGAATCTAAGAAGTAATTGCCTCATTATTGGTGTTGCGAGAGAAACTGGGGCAATAATCGGCTGCAAATCTTGTTGAAAGTCCAAATAAAAAGCTGCGTTTGCAAACCTGGAGCTGGAACTATAGTGTTGTTATACAAAAGCTGTGCTTTTGTAATCGTTATGTGTGTTTTTATAATCATTTTGTGTGTTTTTGTAATCGTTTTGTGTGTTTTTGTAATCATTTTGTGTGTTTTTGTAAACATTTTACGGACCGTGTAGCCAGCTTTTTATTGGAGGCTAATTTATAACTGAGACGGGGTGGTCTCTAAACATGAGATGGGTGTCATTTACGGGCAACTGTCTCCATTATTTGTTATAGACCGCTGTGCACCCGTGACAGTCTGGCTTATAGGGATGAGTATTTTAGCCATCTCAAATTAACAGTTTGTGACAAGTGTTTCAGCCCGTCGCAGTGTGGCCCAATTCACATACGGATTTTTAGCTGTCAGGCATCCCTTCTACTTGAGACGGGTGTGCTTAACCGTCGCAAATAGTGCTAGGAAACACAGACTTAGTCTGACGACTAAGTCTAGATGAGAATCTAGCCTCCTACGACTAAGAAGACCATGACTCGGTTCACACGGTCTCCCCGGCTTGGCTGCTTGCTAACAATAATTCATGGTCACTGGATGCAGAGAGGAGCCACTTCCGTCTTTCGATTGAACTGCCGCCATGACTATGGCGTTGCTATACTACGGGTGGTACTTGCCGATCAGAAATCCATCATATGTAATGAATGATCATTGGATTTTAGTTCTCCTGTGTCCACTTCGATCAATCTGTCTATATGAAGAGTTACATCAGATAATTCATAACTTCATATCAAAGTCGTAGCTCTTGACACCATCTACAATTTTGTAATTGAGTTTTTTTTCCTTTGAAACAATTTGAGTCGCAAAATATTTTTTATGTTCATATTGAAATTTTAGATATATAAATTTCAAACAAGTGCATATATCAGCATGGCCTATGTCAAAGCTGTAATTCTCAATACAATATACATTTTTTTTTGAACCAGCAGGGGCGGGGGGGACGTTGAGTCCCCACTTGAATTGATTGACCACAGGTACCGGGCATGAGCCCCGTGGTGGAGGGGCAGGGCCCAAACAGTTTGCGGCATAAAGCCGACGTTAGAGCATCTTCAACAACTTGGAATAATTCACTTGCTAAATTGTGTGATTTAGCAAGTTGCTAAAAGATATACCAAGTGAAATAATATGTCATCTCCAACAACTCCCTATTTTCAGCTTGCTAAAAAAAAGCCGGACTGGTAGAGGATAACTACTTTTGCAGATTAGTCCAAAAAGAAAATCTATCATGTAATTAGTCCGAAAAAGGGCATATCTGTAATTCTCTGTGTATAGTATCTTTTTAGAAAAGTCTGAAAAAGAAAATCTATCATGGATTAAGTCCTCCTGGGCCACCGCGACCGCAGCACCACGCGACGGCGCCCTGGCGGACGGCGGGCGGCTCCCCGGCGGCCGGCGCCCCGGCAGACCGCGCGACGGTGCCCCGGCGGTCGCGCGAGCCACGGGCGGACGCCGCGAGCATCAGGCAGCAGCGGGCGGGCGGCGGGGGGGTGCGCAAGGCGAGCAGCGGGCGGGCGGCGGGCCGAGCATCGCGGTCGCGAGGGCGTGGCCGAGCGTCGCGGTAGCGATAGCAAGTCCCGTACGCGCGCGGAGGCCGTGAATAGGAACTTGGGATAAATACCAAGTTGGTTTACCAAGTTGGTGGAGAGGTGTTTTTGCCCAAATTATAAGTTTACCAAACAGATTTGAGGAGTTGTTGTAGATGCTCTTACAATCCCAGATTACAAGCAGGGGTAGAGGTGATAGATTACATCCACGAGATCGAGCTCCAAGCTTGGTGTAGCAGCGGTGAGCTCGATCCATTGCAACCTGCATCGCTGGGAGGCAGGGCGTGGAACACGACGTTGTGTCGGTGTTTCCACAACTCCCAGCAGCATAGCAGCAGCAAGTTTGACAACAGCTTCGCCAGCAACCCCGGTGGCGGGCTGGTGAGCCACAATTCCTTCACGTCGCGGATCACGTTAGGGTCCCAACCCGCTCTAGCCTAGAATTGGCGCGCGGACGCGCAGCCGGATATGATGTGGTCAGCGGCTTCGTCTCCTTCGCCGCAGAGGTCGCAGGCTATGTTGCCCATGATCCCTTTCTTCTCCAGGTTCATCTTGCACTACACCCGATTTTGGATCAACAGCCACGCGAAGAAATGCACCTTGGGAGGGGCGTAGTTCTTCCACGCAAAGGTGAAAGAGGGCGTCGTCTGCCCCCCTCGCGTGGATGTTTTGTAGATCATGGACGTCGAGAGCTTGTGGTCGGGTTTCTTGAAGGCACAGATGCGCTCGTCGGGTGTGTCTAGGAGGTCGACACCCCGGAGCATGTCCTGCAGAGCATCCAGGTCCCTTGCAGCCGCCGCCGTGAGTCGGCGCTGCAGCAGCTCAGGCAGGGATCATGCCAGCACGTCGCGCACCGACATGTCTGCGCCAGCAAAGTGGCTGTGGAGAGCGGAGAAAACATCGGCCAGCGGCACATCCCCGGGAAACCACCAATCGTGCCAGAAAGAGGTCTCACGCCCGTCACCAAGCAGGACATATGTCATGCATCGGTAGGCGGGCATGAGCTCCCATTCAATCTGGGCACGAAAAACCGAAACCAAATTGAAATAACCGGGAACCGAAATCGAACTAACCGAACCGATCGGTTTCGGTTCCTGTTCGGTTCCAGCTTCTCAGGAATCGAATTTAGTACGGTTATTTTGGTTCCAGGCCTCGGTTAACCGAAATAACCCGAAATAACCAAAATGTATGCAGCCCATAGGAAAAGTGTACTGAGAGTTGAAAACAGCCCAGCCTATTAGCCTTTAGCCCATTAGGGTTGTCACTCAGTGTCTCAACTCAACCCTGACCCGACTCAGTTCCTCACTCAACTCCCCTCCCCTGACCCCGCGCCGCCCTCGCCCCGTCCCTCTTCTCCGCGACACGACCGCGCGAGCTCGAGCCGCGACGACGCCTTCTCTCCTCTCCTTCCTCCTCCAAGATCTACCGGCGACTCCTCCTCCATCGGCCCTGCAGCGGCAGTGCGCCCCCCTCGCGACGCGTGGAGCCACGGCAGGGTGCCCCCTCGCGACACGCGCGGTGGCGGTTTTGAGGAAGCGCGGCCTCCCAAGCCCCAGCACGCGCAGCTTCCTACGGCGGCCGCCCAGCGGCGCGCGGTAGCGCGGCCCCTCCATGCTGCCGATTTGCTGTTTCCCCCTTTCCTTTCTCTTTTTCTTTTTTTTTTTTTTTTTCTCCTTTGCCAAATCGTGTGTGGACCTGAAGGTCGGTTAGTTCGGTTAGAACCAAAACCGAACCGAAATTAACCGAAACCGAATTGCTCGGTTTCTGGTTTTCTAAAGAGTAACCATAATTGTTGAAAAACCAAAGAACCGACAGTAGTTCTCAGGTAACCATAATTGCTGAAAAACCAAAGAACCGAACCGATCGGTTTCGGTTAACCGAATGCCCAGAGTAAGCCCCCATAGCGTCTTCCAGTGATCGCCATTAAGGGGCCTGTCAAGTTTGACAAGTTGACTTGGGGTTTAACCCAAGCCGCCCACGAAGAACCGTTGCTGTGGTAGAGCCGGTGGATCAGCTTGGGCAGCATGCATGCGTTCTATGTCTCCAGCTGCCGGACCCCGAGCGCTCTGTCTTCCTTGGCTTCACACACCTTCTCCCAAGCCACCAAGCAGCAGCCGCCACTTGCCTTGTCGGTCCCACTCCATAGGAAAGCTCAACGACGAGCGTTCAAGGCTTCGAGCACGCCAACGGGGAGAGCAATGCCCCCATGGCGTATGTCGGGAGGCCGTCAAGAACTACATTGACAAGCACAAGTCTCCCCGCGGGGGTTAGCAGCATATAGCTTTCCAGCCCAACAGGTATTTGTCCACCTTGAAGATGAGAGGTGCGAAGGCGGCAAGGTTGAGCTTCAAGTGCGACAGCGGTAGCCCCAGGTAGGTTTGGGGGTTTGTACATCCACGGATGTAGAGGCCGGATATTTTTTATCCTTTATCTAAAAAAGGTAGGTTTGGGGGAAGGTGCCCTCCTGGCTGCCGATGATTTGGGGCAGCTCTCGGACCTCCCCCTGTTCAACATGCATTGGGACGGCCGTTCTTTTATGGAAATTGATTTGGAGCCTGGTCGCCGCAGCAAACATGTCCTGACCGCAGCAAACATCCGCTGCCTCCGCGTGCACCAGGATGAGCGTGTCGTCGGCATACTGCAGAACGGGGCTCGGCTAATCCACTAGGGGGTGTCTGATGGCGACACCTTCGTGCTTGATCAAGGCTTGGAGCACATCAGCGACCAGCAGGAACAAGTATGGGGAGAAGGGGTCCCCTTGGCACAGGCCTCAACATACAACTTTTCAAATGAAATGTAGTATGTTGATAGTTTTAGAAATGAAATTTTAGAATTTCTAGACGACCTTGAATGTTCAAATGGTGAATACCAAAGCTGTCGTAAATGATTTGATCTACATTTAGTGTCTCGACAAATATTTGTTTAAAATTCACATATTTTGATATTCAAATTCTCAAAGTTTCAACCAATGTCGGATGAGGGAAGAACAGAGCAAGTTCAAGAAGACAGGGGAGTTCAGGTAATGAGATTCTCTCAGCAGTCAGTTATAAAGGGCTTATATTCCTGCCCCCGACTCCACCGACACAACGCTGGCCCAAACTCTTGCTGCCCACTGTTAACAACTGACTCTAGCAATTACAAGGACTGAGGCGCGTCAGCCTATCAGTCTTCTTCGGCCTTGTTGTCGGATAGGTTTCAGTCTTCCTTCCGCCTCTGGATCCCTCCCAGCAGTCCGTTGAAGCTCAGGTTCAGTGAACGCATGCAGGTGTGAGGTTGCCGATGGCAGGGGAGATGTGTCTCTTCTTGCTCCCAGTTTCAGTAGCTGCTGCTCTGCTTCGTGGACAACAGCGGACTAGAGTGGCTGGAGATCTTGGCCTTGAATGGAAGAAGAGCTCCCTCGTCGTCGCTCTGGCTGGCCTGACGAATACATAGGCTGCTGCTGCACTGGTGGTTGCTGCCATGGCGGAGAATCGGAGATGAGCAGGTGCCTGCATGCTCTTAGTCTTAGGAGCAGCATGGCCGGCTGCGATGGCTTTCAGTATCTTGCGTGGCGGTGCAGAGCTTGGTTTCTTTGCATTGGCTGACTATGACACGCCCACGGTTCACGTTCTGTGACTCCTACGCCGTAGTCGCAGGGCTCTGTGCCTAATCATTCTTTGACTGCAGTTTGCGATCAAGGTTTTTAACATGCAGGAATGGACCGTTGGTTTGCAATTTGCGATTAGGATGACCGACCAGGTTACGTGGGTTGATATATTAATAAATAAAAGGAGATATTACAGCTGGATAAACAGCAGCAAATATACTATAGACTTCAACAGTACATTCAGAGAAACTGTAATGGCGTCGTGACATTACCTCTTGAGACCATCAACATTTTCTAACAATGACAGCCTATGACAGAAGGATTTGCTAAAACAAAATAGGTATATTTTTTTTTTTACATAACAGAAGGGTCTGCTGGCTGGATAGATGTATTAATAAAAGGAGATGTAATAACTGGGAAAGATAAGCAAATATATTACAGATTTCCACAATACATTTAGAGAAACATGATAGTATAAGGTTGTGGTGATAAATTTGAACTAAATCCACTTAGTTACTGGATAAAAATATATTTATCTCTGATAGCATGCATCTCTGCAGCAGCATCGTTAATTGACAATTAACAAAGGACAGCAAGCTGAATGACGGCAGACAAACATTCCATGGTTCTTGTCATATGTCTTGTATCATTGCTATTGTTTACTCCATCATGCACCCAGATGTTGGAATCTGCTATCTCCATAATCTTGTCAGGAAGAGCAGCCTTGGCATAATAATGCAAGCTTACATCATCTCTAAACATATCATCTGTCGGGCTCTTTCCTGTGAACATCTCGATCAGAGTTATTCCAAGACTAAACACATCCCCAGAAGTTGACACCGCAAACCCTTCTCCATATTCTGCAGTGGAATGAAATATGAACATACATAGAAATATATGTATCAAACTCAAACACTATTAGGAATCAGATAATCCTATTGGTTCCTCCGCACTAGTACTCACAAGATAAGCTATAACTAAAAATAAACAGATGTTCTCATTAAAATAAATGGCATCGGCCACTGATTTAGTATCATATAGTTATCAATGGTGATAATAAGCATTTGGTATAATGTGGTTTCTAAAAAATTGCACACCTCTGTCCATTTGTGGTATATACATGGGCAGAGATGTATGGGCCATATAGGCTCTGTTGGGCTAAAATAATTCAAACTAGGCTAAGATTAAAAGGACAATATGAGCGTTTACTGAGGCCCTCACCGAGAGAAACGATTTTCAGCGAATTTTTAAACTCTGCGGGTTTGCATGTTCAATTCGAGTGTGGCTCGAATTCAACCAAGGTTTTTAATTTATCTTCAAAAATATTTTATTCGAAAACTTCATCTGTTTTCATGTTTGTTTTATCAACTGTATGCAGCATGCCTTTAAACAAAAAATTCAAAAATCTAGTATTTTTATTTTACATAAAAACACGTAATGTTACACAAGTACCCACCATGCGGTGTGCCATCTGACCCACCTCTCATGTGACCAGTCGCCAATCACCACACTACTCGCTGTTGCCCAACTGCAGACTGCCGCCACCCCGTGCTGTCCCTATTGTGGTCGTCCTCCAAATGTTGTGGATGTGGCACGCGAAGGCTAAGCGTGATGGCGAGCAGTGCCCGCTCGCTTCCTATAGTGACCAAACTGGATGGATAACTAGATATTTTGGAATCTCGGGTAGAATACTGGAACGCCACAAATGTTTAAATGGGGCTCAAAAGAGTTGCTGTAAGTCGCCATATGTGTTGGATGTGTGGTTCTTTGGCCCTCCACAGTGATGCTACAAAGAGAGAGATCGCATTACTTGCCGCACTGCAAGTCTGCAACAACCGATGCCAGCACTAGCAAGTACTCTTGTACTGCCCGTCTCGAATATGTAGGACGAGCAAAAGGCTCGTCGATTTTCCTACTGCACTAAACCGGTGCTCCAGTGCTGTGGAAGAGAGCGTGGAAGGCCTTACCGTCTGCAAACCCGTGTGGCTTGGCCGTCCGCTACGACATGCCGCCCCCGCCTTCAGCAGGGTGCGCAAACCCCGTGCGGCTCTGCAGCTTGCTCTGTCTTTCCTCTGCTCTAGTACTACCGTTTCCTTCGCTTACTCTGTTTTGCTCTTCTTTCCTCTGCTCCGCTGTGCTTACTTTGTCTTTACCTGCAGTATAAAATCACCTGCTTGCCTCTGTTTTGTTCACTGACCCATGTGACTCGCTGTAATAGCATGTTCAGTACATGTCATGGCGTCGCGCCTTATGCACCTAAACAGCATGTCACCACATGTCTTGCATAATGCACGTCACAACACAGTGATATTCTTTTTCAACTTTGCAAATTAGTGCATATATTGTGCCCATTCTTGTTTTCATAATGGTTGGGATTCAACTTTGAGGTGTGAACTAGTCAAAATGTGCAATTTTCTCAGGATAATCAATAACTTTATCATGATTCATGAATAATGCTGCCTATGATATGGGCAACAGAGCATGATACAGACTGATATAAGGTCTATAACTCACAAGCAAACAAAAAATAAATAAATACATTACATATGGATTTCGATAATAAATTTAGAGAACTCTGAATCACTGTGCAATCGTAGTGGTTACATAAAGGTAGTGGTTACTAGTGCAATCGTGCTTACTAATGCAATCTGAATCACTGTGCACTAATATACTTATCTCTGATAGCATGCATCTCTGCAATAGCATCGCTTATTGCCAAACGCTCTGAGGGCAATTGCTTTGAGCAAAGGACACCAAGCTGAATGACGGCGGACAAACATTTCTTGGTTCTTGTTATATGCCTTGTATGATTGCTACTGCTAGCTTCATCATGCAGCCATAGGTTGGAATCTACAATCTCCATAACGTTATCAGGAAGAGCCGCCTGAGCATAACCATGTAGGCTTCTACCATAACCATGTAGGCTTCTACCATCTCTGAACATATCATCTGTTGGCCTCTTTGCTGTGAACATCTCTAGCAAGGTGATACCAAGACTAAACATGTCACCGCAAGTCGATATCACGAGACCTTCACCATACTCTGCATTGGATTAAGTCATGAACACACGTAGGTATGTTTTTTTAGATAAAGGATGAAACATCCGGCCTCTACATCCGAAGGACGTACACAGCCAATTATTACAGTGTCTTACAAAGAGAATAAGAAAGGAAGCCAAAAGTCTTTAGGCTACAAATAGCCTAGGAGCTAAAGCAGACGGTATAAATGTTTCCACCCTCGGTTTGTTATTTCTAGAGCAATCATCTCCAATTTCTTGCTCATCTCCGAGAGAACGTCTTTGGCCTCCTCATCACGCTGCAGCTGTGCCCAGAAGCGTAGCCAATATGCTCCCCTGAAAATAACCTGCATCACGGAGTTAGTTTTTAGTTTGTTAAAAATAACATCGTTCCGGCATCTCCAGATGGCCCAAAGATAAGGCAGCCACCCTAATCCAGATCAAATTTTTGACTTTCTTACGTTGATTTCCAAGCCAATTACCGAACATATGCCTTATCGATCTAGGTTGTTGTAGACTAGTAGCAAAGAAAATGATCCTCCAAAGCAATTTTGCACAAGGGCAATCAAGGAACAGGTGTTGAATTGTCTCGTTCCTATTGCAGTAGATACATTTTTGACTTCCTTTCCAGTTTTTCCTAGCAAGGTTGTCTTTTGTTAGAGTGACACCTCTTTGTAGGACACACGTAGGTATGTACACTATCATGGGAAGCACATGTGGAATAGAACAACAAATTGGAATTACCTGGAGCAATGTAACCGATGGAACCTCTTATTCCTAATGTGCTAGCAGAATTCACAGGATGTATGTTTGTTGCTTCATCAATAACTCTAGCAATTCCAAAATCTCCAACACGGGCTCTCATGTCCTGATTGAGAAGAATGTTACTTGGCTTGAGATCGCAATGGATGATCGATGACTGGCAACCGTTGTGAAGATACTCCAAAGCATCCACAATGTCCACAGCGATATCCAACATCTATGACAAGTTGATGGTTCTTGTCCATTTTGTTCTTCTGAATTTGAGTGGATCCATCGATCTAAGGTGCCATTAGGCATGAACTCAAAAACTAGTGCTCTGAAGTCTTGACCCTGATGATTGATGCTAGAACAACATGTAATGATCTTTACAAGGCATCTGTGCTTCACTCTTCTTAGTGCCTCGCATTCAGCCTGGAAGCTTTTGTAGGACCCTGATTGCTAGATATTAAACACCTTAATTGCGACAACATTATCTTGATTGTCTAGTGTGCCTTTGTATACTGTGCCATACCTTCCCTTCCCAAGCACATTTACTTGTGAAAATCCATCTGTTCCTTTCAGTATATTGTTGTATGGAAGGACTGGAAGCTCTATCTCTGCAAAATGTACTGGTGATTCTTTCTCTGGTGCAGTCTTGAACTTGCAGTAAAGAATACCCCAAACAAGCCCTAAAAGTATGAGTAGGAGAGCTCGTGCTGTTGGGATTGCTATTACTAGAGACTTCAGGGTGTTGTTCTTATTGTTTCTTTGACTTGAGCTTGGGCATTTTGGTAGATGGAGCTGCGGTATTCCACCGCATAATGCATTGTTCCCAATAATTGATAGCCGGGTTACATTCCTGAAAACCCCTTCTTTTGGTACTTCACCTTGTAAATTGTTGAATGATAGATCAAGGTGGAGCAGCGATGTTGAATTACCTAATAGTTCTGGGATTGATCCTGATAGATTATTGTGGGCAAGGTACAACCCCCTCAAGTTAGTAAGACTACCAAGGTTGCCAGGAATGGTGCCATTTAGTTTGTTATTCATCAAATTCAGTACAGTAAGGCCTGCCAGATTCTTGAAAGTAGCAGGTATGCTTCCTTGGAATAAATTGTCATGCATTGAAAGGGTTTCCAGTACTCTGCAATTTCCAATAGTATCAGGTATCTCACCTGACAATTTGTTCCCCATAAATAGAGTTTTTCAAGATTTACCAAATTACCGACTTGTAAGGGAAGCGGTCCCTCCAACAAGTTGTTTGACAAATTCAGAGCTATTGTCAATGATGGTAGGTTCATAATCTCATTGGGAATAATGCCAGTAAGCTTGTTACTTGATAGATCTAAATAAGTAAGTTGGCTCAAGTTTCCGATGCTTGGTGGAATTGTCCCTTCTAAGATATTGCCACGTGCAGCAAATAAAAATAGATGAGATAAGTTTCCGAAAGAGGATGGTATAACTCCTGAGAAGTTGTTGGTATGTATATAAAGTTGTTTCAATTGTGTAAGCTTCCCTATGCTATCAGGAATGGCGCCGGTAAGCAAGTTTCCTCCAAAATCAAGCTGCTGTAGATTTACCAGATTTTCGATCTCAGATGGGATGCCACCAGATATATTGTTGATGCGAACCCGTAGCAACTGGAGGCTGGTAGACAAATTAGCCAATGAACTTGGCAGTCTCCCCGCGAACATATTCCATCCAATGTTGAGAACCTGCAATCTGCTACAGTTCGTCAATGAAGCAACAAATTCCCAGTCTTTCTCGCTGTTTGCCTCCAACATGTTGCCATTCAGAATAATACTTTCAAGATTTTGCTGGGATCTGCCCAATCCAGCAGGAACAGTTCCAACAAAACTATTGATTCCCAACCAAAGTTCCTGGAGCCTAGAGAGATTAGTTAGTGACAGTGGAAGAGGTCCAGTAAATCGGTTATTTACTAACCCAAAAGTCTTGATGCTCGGAAGGTTTTTCCCCAAATCAGTTGGTAGACGGCCATGCAGCAGCTTGTTATTCCCCACAGACAAGTAATGAACAGATGACAGGTTGTATAGGGAAGGAGGAAGCAAACCAGAGAGCTTATTACTGGCGAGCTGAAGGAAGCCGAGATATGGGTTGTTCCCGATGCCTGCAGGGATTGGTCCCTCAAGATAGTTGAGTGCCAAGGACAGGACGGCCAACCGGGAAAGGTTCGCAAGAGAAGACGGAAAGGTTCCGGTGATGCTGTTGTTTGGCAGCAGTAGAACTGAGAGTGATGGCATGTTGCCAATCTCAACAGGGATGGTTCCCTGCACTCCCTTGTTGCTGTAGATGTTCATAACACGGAGGCTGATGCAATGGCTAATGTTGCTCGGGATGACACCGCTGAGCATGTTGGAGCCCAGGTTGATGCGTTGGAGGCGCCTGAGGGAGCCGATGCTGGGAGGAATCTCTCCCTGCAGGCCGTTATAACTCAGGTTCAGCAAGCGCAGGAAAGTGAGGTTACCGATGGCAGGGGAGATTGTGCCGGCGAGGCTCTGGTAACTGAGGTCCAGAGCGACCACCCTCCACCGGTGCCTCTTGCCGCAGGTGACGCCCTCCCAGCTGCAGTAGCTGGTGCTCTGGTTCCACGAGTTCAGGACTCCAGAGTGGCCAGAGATCTTGGCCTTGAAGGCCAAAAGAGCAACCTCGTCGACGCCATGGTAGTCCCTGGAAGGTGAGGAAGGCGTCGTTGCGCAGTTGGTTGTTTGCGTGGTGGAGAGTAGCAACAGCTGGAGCATGAGGCACCAAATTCTGAACTGCATCATGCTGGGCGCCCAAGGCGTTGAGATGTTCACTCAGAGCAGAGCGGCCAGCGTCCAAGGCGCCCAAGGCGTTTTGCTATGTGAGAGGAAGAGGAAGCGACGAGTGAGCGGGGAGTTTACTATGCTAGGGAATTGAACAGAGGCGGACTCGAGCATATTGGAGAAGGTTTGAACAGGAAAGGTCAGAACTGAGGAAGGTTTGAGTATTGATCGATCGATTTGACCATGTTTTCTTAATAATAATATAGTGGCACCTTCATTTTATTTTCTTATCAAAGGATGCTGTATAAAATGTAATGTTCCGGACATTATAACATAGGCGGTACACTACATTTGAAGTAATAGGAAATAACCAGGCGCAAGTTATATCTGTTCTCGTAGCACCAGCAAGTCGTTGAGTATGATCAATTAAATTTTGTCATGCTCCCACAAAAGAAGGATAAATACTATATATAAATAGTATTTCTGAAAGCATGGCAGCGATGACTCCGCCGTTCAGTGACCTAGCAGGCTAGCAGCACATGAAATAGCCGCCATCTGCGGCTGGAATCAGCCACCATCCCAGGGTCGCTCGACGGTCACAACTATAGGAACGTATTTTAAGGCGGCAGGAAATCATTGAAGATGCGGGTACGTATGTATTTCAGTCGTCTCTGGAAACAATGATTTTTGGAGGCGGCTATTTCCGGTCGTTTTTTTATTATTTTTTTAGAAAGGACGGCAAAAGTTTTGCCGCGATTTCTATTAGACGAAGAAAAGAAAAAAGAAGACAAGTGCCCTCACCTAGTTTTTTTTGAAATGAAAACTGGGCGAAAAACCACATACGAATTTGGAGAGTACCCTACTCCAGAGTTACACCTAGGTACCAAAAAACAACTCAACTCGCGGCATAAGAGCGCCAACTCAACTCAGCTCCATGCTTGGTCGGATTGAAACATCGACATCAAGCCTCTAAACCACTTAGCACTCGGTCGGATTGGGTCATCGACACGAGCCTCCACTAAAAACCGCTAGGAGCTCCACCACTGACGCCAGCTCAAGAGAAAGCCACAATAACCTAAAAGACTAAGCAACTAAAATAGAACTAAGCCTAAACCACCACCGGCACCACCCACGAACACGTTGACGAAGACGACGAAGTAGCACTGCCCAAAGACATCCCCACCGAGTCGAATTTCACAACGACGCCTTTAAGAAGGTTACGACGCCCAAGCGCCGCCGTCGTCCGTCCAAGGCAGGACTGGGTTCTCACCCATGAAATGTGCTAGGGACGCGACGCCCTCAACCGGGGAACGATACCCACAAGTGTCGCCGTCGCTAGGCTTTCGTCCAAACAACCCTAGCACCGACTCGGACAAGAACATGGGTCCCCACCAGCCACCATGACGTCGTTGCCGGCCCCCAGAAGAAGTCTCACCAGAGTAACGCACCGGCCACGCGAGCAGCCGCAAAGCTGCGCCAGCACCCTGCCAAGTCCCCTATCGAACTCCAGCCCACCGCCACCCTGAACCTCCACCAACCGCTCGACGAAACCGCAGTAGCAGCCGACCACCGCATCCGGCCGAGCACCCGCTGCAGACACCGCCGCCCCCAGAGGTACCAGATCTGGGACAGAGCCCCAGACCAGCACTGCAAGGACGCTAAGTCCTCCGCCATCAAGACGAGCTGAGGAGGAGGGAACCCCTCAGCCGCCCCCCCACACCCAAAAGGGCAGCGGCCCCGTGACGCCCCGCCAGCAAACCCCACCGGAGAGGAGCAGCCACCACCGAGCCCGAGACAGACAGCAGCACCGCCGCGGTGCCGCAGCCCAACCGAAACTCAACCGGCCACGCCACCACGGCACCACCGAAGGGCCGCTCCAACTCCACGAGCACCCCACCCTAGGAGCCATGCCCGACCCTACCCGAACACCGGCATCACTCAGCCGGCCGAGACCAGCCAGAGCAGCCAGCGCCCTCCGACCGAGGCCAGCCAGCAGCCCGCGCCGCCGGCCTAGGCCGGCCCGGCCAGCGCGCCGCCGGGCCATGGCCAGCCCGGCGGTGTCGGCCGAGCAACGCGCGGGGGGAGGGATAGTAGTCCGCCGGCCACCCAACCCCCACCACCGAGAACGCCGCAGGGACCCCCGAACCGGCCGAACCAGGCCGGCCCTATGCGGATCGAGCCACCGGCGGCCGGCGAAGAGCACCACCGACGTTGGCCCGCCACCTCCCTTCCTCCTGTCCACCTGCCAGCGAGATCCGGCCGTGGGGCACCGGATCCAGCCAGGAGGCCACTGGATCCGGGCGGTGGCGCGGCCAAAGCCGCCACCACGACCGCTGGAGCAGGGAATCCCGCCTCTCCACCAAGCTCCGCGGCTGCCCGATCCCATGGGAGAAGACCCCGCCGCCGCCCTCCTGGGGGGCCGCGCGGGCATCCCGGCGGTCCCCTCCGGTGAAGGACGCCCGGCGGGGGCTGGAGGGCGAAGGACGCCCGGCGGCGGCGGGTCGGGGGCCACCCGGGTCGCCCTAGGCGGGAGGGCGACGCAGGGGAGCACTATTTCCAGTCGTCTCTAGCCTATTTGTCTCTGCAAGCAACGATTTTTTAAAAAGGGTTTTTTTGTATCGGTGCCATTGCAGTTTTGAAAGTTTAGGGAAATGCTATTACTATTCGTATATTTGGAAACTTGCCATTATAATTTTTCATCAGCTTGAATCATGCCATTTTATACATATTCGACAATGTTGGGCCTATGTGCAGGTGACTCATGGCCAATGTATTTTCGTATGGTCCAAAATACCTCTATTGTTTCTCTCTCCCTCCACTCGCTGACGTGGGGGCCCCACATGTCAGCTTCATCTTCAACATTCAGCCACGGTAAGCATTCCAGTCAGCTTCGCCGACAGTGCCATGTCAAGCCATGGCAATGACTACCGTGCATCGGCAGCACGATGTGGGGCGGCATGGCACGGACCAGCAGGGCACACACGTGAGGTGCGGCATGGCGGAGCGGAGCTCCGGCGCAGCTAAGGCTGGATAACGAGCCAGCTCGGCTCGACTCGGCTCAGCTCGTTCTGGCTCGTTAAGATAACGAGCTAGCTCGGCTCGGCTCATTATCTAAATGAGCTAGAAGGTTGGTTCGGCTCGACTCGTTAAAAGCTCGAGCTGGCTCGTTAAGCTCGCGAGCCAGTGTAAAAAATACAAAAATATAATATTTATATTTTTAAAAATATTGGAAATAGTAATAATACAATAGTAACACATCCAAAGTTTTAAGTTGGGGAAAAACAATAATATGTGCTAATATATACAAATATAATAATATGCTATATTATTCTACCATACATCCATTAAAAACAAAACGATAAAGTCATAATAATCTAAAGTAGAAGTCACTAATTATTACAAAACTAATATAAATGATGATGTTTTTTAACTAGATATGTGACTTGTTTAGCTCGTGAGTGGCTCGCGAGCTGGCTCGAGTTGGCTCGTTATAGCTAACGAGCTAAAATCATGGCTCAGCTCGGCTCGTTATCGTAACGAGCCGAGTCGAGTCGAGCCAAGCTAGCCACGAGCCAAGCGAGCTAACGAGCTTCGAGTTTTTCGTCCAGCCTTAGGCGCAGCCATTTCAGGAGGCTGGGCTTGCGAGCGCGAGTGGTAGCAACGGACGATTGGGATCACGAGAAGCACCAGCAAGCCAGCTACTGGTGTCGAGGAGAGGCCTGGGCAGAGCTCGCGCGCGGCCTGGCGAGGTGCGACGGGAAGGATGATGCATGTGCAGGGCTCGACATCGTCCTCTCTGTCGTCGCTTTTATGGCGAGTACTCTAGAGCTGGAGGAAACCACGGGCACCCCAATCTGGTTTGCACTTGCGGTCCGTGACAATCTCGTGCACACAAAATAATGGTGGAGCTCGTGCAGCCAAGCTGGTTGAGGAAATGCGTGACATGAATGAAGCCACTCAAATACACCTACTTGGGCTCGAATCTAGGTGGTTCCTAGTGCAGCTACTGGTGCTCGAGGTGCAACTCAGCTATGCCAAGGCATAGCCCTCCTTGCGGCCCCAGAGGCAGGGTGATGCATGTAGGTTGGGGCGTTGAAGGAGAAGCTGACATAGTAGGTCCCACACGTCAGTGAGAGGCAGAGGTAAGATACAAGGGTTTAGGCCATACGAAAATACACTGGTATTTGGTCACCTGCACATGGGCCCAACGTTATCAACGTACAAAAATGACATGATTCAAGTTGAGAAAGAATTACAATGACATGTTTCCAAATATATGAATAATAATGGCACTTCTCCAAACTTGTAAAATTACAGTGGCATCAATCAAAAAATCCTGTCAAACTAGGTAGCTCAGTTTGGATTCGGGAGTGTCATCCGCTTTCCTCTCTGCAGGATATTTGCAGTTGAGTGACATTTGACAGTCCAACTGACCACATGTACAATATCCTCCAAAGTATAATCTATATCATATCTATAGAATTCAAGGAAAATTCAATATAATTGGTTAAACTTGCACAATTTTAAATTTAACCCATTCTAAGGTCGATCTCTCATAATCATCCGGATACATATATCAGAGTTAACTGGTAGCTCAGTTTGGATTCTCCCGCTCCAAGGTCTTCTCTACCTGTCATCACCAGCCCTGTTCCCCTTCCTCTGCTTTGCCGCTTGCTCTGTTTTTCCTCTGCTCTACTACCGTTCGCTTGGCTTACTCTGCTTTGCTCTTCTTTTGTCCGCTCTGCCGGGCATACTCTGTCTTGCTTAGATCCGTTACTATGTTGGTGGTTTGTGGTGCCTCTGTGCTTTGTAGCCCACTACCTCTGTTTTGCTTACTGATCCACGTGGCTTGACTAGCATCTGCAATTTGACACCACGTACGTCTAAGGAGGTAACAGGCGACCACTATATCTCTGAAGCAGGGATTAGGGAACGACCACCATCATTGAGCCCACAACAATGGGTTAGGGCAGTGGGCAAGATGAAGGGAGGTTAGGAAGAAGGGGGATTGTAGGCAATACCAAAATATAATTAATCTTTTGTGAGCTCAGCAAAATCAAATCAAATACGTACGAAGTGCATGGCTTGGTTATATAACAAATTGTAATGACAAGTTTATAAATAGATAAATAGTGTAACGTCATCGTGACATTTATATATGCATGATTCCAACTAAGCCATTATCTTTTGGGATCATCAATATTTTCTAACCAGTGACAATGCCTATCAGCCTGACATAAGACAACACAGCACAACTGGTAAAATCATGAACAGCTTAACCCCAAAATAATCAAATATGTATAATTTTTTACGTAACAGAAGGGTTTAGTTCCTGGATAGATATATTAACAAAAGGACATATTACAACTGGAAAAGAGAAGCAAAGATATGTATTACAGATTTCAACAATACATTTGGAGAAACATGATAGTATAAGGCAGTGGTGATTTAATATGAACTATACCACTTAATTATTGAGTAAAAATATATTTATCTCTGATAGCATGCATCTCTGCAGCAGCATCATTCATTGACAATCGCTCACTGGGCAATTGCTTTGAACGAACAAGCTGAATGACGGCCGACAAACATTCCCTGGTTCTTGTTATATGCCTTGTATCATTGCTATTGTTTACTCCACCATGCAGCAAGATGTTGGAATCTGATTTCTCCATAATCCTATGAGGAAGAGCTGCCTCGGCATAATAATGTTCCATATCATCTATCGGGCTCTTTCCTGTGAACATCTCGATCGAAGTGATGCCAAGACTAAACACATCTCCAGAAGTCGACACTGCAAGCCTTTCTCCATATTCTGCAGAGGAATGAAATATGACGATGCATAGGTACATATGTGTAAAACTCATAGCCTATCAATAACTGGATAATCGTATTGGATCTTCCGCACTAGTGCTCGCAAGACAAACCATAACCCTATGCCACCGCCTCCGGACTCTACACGTGCAGAACACAAGCCAAGATGCAAGTTTCGACACAAATCCCAGAACCATCGAACCAACCACGCACTAAAGTGTTGGCACGTTGACAATCGCTCATCACAAATATGCTACATAATGGTATGAAAAAACCATTTGTCCGCACCAATCACTCAGATCAAGTATTTCTTTTTAGCAACTTGTCTAAATTATAAGCATAGTGAATCTTGTAAATATCTGCAGCGTATCACCAATCACTCGGACCAAGGATTTCTTTTTAGCTAAAGTAATATGCCTAGCTTAAACTTTCACGAAGTGGCAGGATAACGCCTGCGCTGCCTTTCAAGCTTGATATCTCAAAAGCCTTTGACAGTGTCTCGTGGGAATACATACTTCAAGTGCTAGAGCATAGGGGTTTCAGTGCGCGTTGGAGGGATTGGATGGCTTTGCTCTTCACATCCCAGAGGTGCTCAACGGCACAGCAGGGAAACAAATCAACCATGCAAGAGGTCTCAGGCAGGGAGACCCGTTGTCCCCTTACCTTTTTCTTCTGGCAATCGACAGCCTGCAGAGGGTGCTTGAGTTGGCATCAGAAAGCGGAGCGATATCACCGCTGCGTGGGAGAAATGCAAGTCTCAGACAGTCGTTATATGCAGATGATGCAGTGGTTTTTCTAAACCCTCTCAAAAATGTTGTCCAGGCTCTTTTTAACATACTGGAAAATTTTGGAAGGGCGACTTGACTCAGGCTCAACCTGCAGAAATGTTCGGTAGCACCTATACGCTGCAATGCGTTGGATCTTGAAAGCATTTTGGAATCTTTCCTGGGACAGAGGGTACAATATCCAATAACATACTTAGGATTACCCCTCACTCTGGGAAGATTGAAGGTAGTGCACGTGCAACGGGTTGTGGACCGATCACAGGGCAAGCTAGCTGATTGGCAGGGTAAGTTGCTCAATTTTGCAGGAAGAAGAGAACTAAGGTCAGTGCTAAGTGCGTTGCCGGTCTACCTAATGTCCTAGTTGAAAGTACCAAAACAGATAACTGAAGACCTGGACAGAGCTCGTAGACGCTTCTTATGGGCAGGAGACAATGAGATTTCTGTCGAAAATGCAAGGTGAGGTGGAAGTACGTCACTATGCCTGTAGAATTAGGAGGCCTTAGAATCCTCGATTTGGAGCGTTTCAGCAAGGCTCTTCGGCTCAGGTGGGGAGCACACCTGCAAAGCCATGGGCGGGTACAGCTACTCCGGTGGACTCAGTCAACATAGCACTCTTCAGCGCGGCAACCAGGATCACAATTCACAATGGAAACAAGGCATCTTTCTGGAATGAGTAAATTGCACCAGAGATACTTCAACTATTAGACTTGTAACACCTAGGTACCTAAACAAAAAGCGTAACGTTTAGGTACTCGATCTACTCTTTTAAATATGCAATGGTACTCGGGCGGCCACGCAGGCTCCTGGAGCCGACGTGGACGAGCCAACCCGGACAAGTCGACGCCATCTCCTTGGCTATTTTGCAAAAAACCCCCGCAATGTTCCCCCTCCCCGCCCCCTCTCTCTACTCCCATCGGAGACAATGCGATGCGTAGGCAAGCCGCCGCCGCCGCGTCCCCATGGACGCGTAGGATGGTGAGCCGCCACCACCACCACGACCTTGAGCAGGCGAGGCCCTGCCTCCACGGGGGTGCGCGAGCCTGCATCTGCACTGCCGCCATGGCCGGACGCACGCGAGGCGGAGCGCCGCCACCATGGCCGGACGCACGCGAGGCGGAGCTCGCCCGCGTCCGTGGCTAGGGACGACGGCCTCGGGAAGGAGCGGACGGAGTCACCACTGCCGCCCGCTATCCCACCCTTTAGCAAGCATAAGCTGTCGGGGAACCTCGCCGCTGCCTACTCCTTCGACGCCTTCTTTCGCAACACCACTGAGAAGAAGGCTGCTGCGGCGGCGGCGGGAGCACCCGGGGTGGGGGATGTGACGCCAGAGGCCGCGGCGGACGCGGTTCTGGCCTGCCTCTTCGCGGCGGGCGCGCAACTGCAGCTCGCGTAGTTCCCCTAAGACGCGAAGAAGATCCAGTCCGCGAACGACGCCGTGGTGGCCGAGCTCCGCGGAAGCTGGACTCGGACCTCCGGGCCAGGACGCCGAGGCCGACCGCGTCCCTCACCGCCGAGCTCCGCGCCAAGCGCTCATCCAGGTGGTCCAAGTGCCGGAGGTTGAAGACGAGCGGGCTGTGAGGGACTCAGTGAGAAGAGTCAGGATTCGGGGAGGGGTTTTTTAAAAAACACCAAGGTGTGTCAGCATCCATTGTTCACTGTGGTAGCTCCATGTCAGCTATTGATGCCTACATGGCCTCGTCGGTACCTTTAGTTACTAGAAAGTATAGGTCAAATACTTAAGAGTTACATTTTTTAGTTGAAATACCTATCTATTACAATGTAAATAGTTTAGGTACCTACAGTGCAATTTACTCTTGTGAAATTCTAGCCGGCTAGATGGAAAGGCGCCGTTAGACTGCTTGATTCCCGTGACTATCTGCACACAGCCGTAGGAAAAATCGTTATGCTAAAGAGGCGCTGACGGGCTTCCAATGGATAAGAGACATAGACAATGAGGTGCTCGATGACTACTTCAGCCTGGAGAGCCATTCAAGCAACGCACATTGACCTGGACGACAACCGAGACGATGAAAATTGTGTGGACTTTAGAAACGCCATCGTGTTCAGAGATACAAGAAGAACGGCGCTGGGAATGATCAATGAGATTAAGGACACATGCAGAAGCTGGTGTTTCCTTAAAAAAACCGAAGTGGCAGGATCCGACCTCGGTGGGGGTGAGATGACTCCCTTTGTTCAGCCATGTCTCGTTTGACCCGCTGCTAGTGTATAACCAAAGCCTCGGTGGGGGTGATCTGACAAACCCTTTGTTTATAATTTAATAAAATAAAATGCCTCCGTTTGTTTAACGCGCGAACAGCCAGGCCTCGTTTGACCAGCTGCTATTCAATTCAAATTCAGAATCAATCCGTCTGTGGGGGTGATCTGATGAAGAAGCCCGCAACCGGCTCAATAGCACGCCACTACTGTACTGTACCTACCACGTCTCGCCGGCTTCACTCCCCGACAACGCCTCCAATCAAAGTTCAAACCCAAAATCCCACGCCGGCCGTTGGCGCTCGTAATCCCCTCCGTCGTCGCGGCGGCCGGTCCTGCTCCTGCCATCCCATCACGACGACATGGAGAAGGGCGGCGGGAAGCCGGCGTCGTGGCGCCGCTGCTTCGTCTTCTTGGCCACGCTCTGCGTCATGTACTGGGTCCTCATCTTCTACTTCCACTTGGCCGTCATCTCCAATGACCCCACCACCGCCTTGGCCGCCGGTGCCCGCATTGCCCACGCCGACGTTCCCCTCGCCCCGCCCGTCCGCGCGTCGGAGCCGCCTTCTCCTGTTCCTGTCGCTCGCCCCAAGGAGACGGAGGCGCCGGCGGCATCGTCGTACTCGTACCCGTTCGAGCGGGCACTCAGGACGGCGGAGAACAAAAGCGACCCCTGCGGCGGCCGGTACATCTACGTGCAGGGGAGCACTATTTCCAGTCGTCTCTGGCCTATTTGTCTCTGCAAGCAACGATTTTTAAAAAGGGTTTTTTTGTATCGGTGCCATTGCAGTTTTGAAAGTTTAGGGAAATGCTATTACTATTCGTATATTTGGAAACTTGCCATTATAATTTTTCATCAGCTTGAATCATGCCATTTTATACGTATTCGACAATGTTGGGCCTATATGCAGGTGACTCATGGCCAATGTATTTTCGTATGGTCCAAAATACCTCTATTGTTTCTCTCTCCCTCCACTCGCTGACGTGGGGGCCCCACATGTCAGCTTCATCTTCAACATTTAGCCACAGTAAGCATTCCAGTCAGCTTCGCCGACAGTGCCATGTCAAGCCATGGCAATGACTACCGTGCGTCGGCAGCACGATGTGGGGCGGCATGGCACGGACCAGCAGGGCACACACGTGAGGTGCGGCATGGCGGAGCGGAGCTCCGGCGCAGCCATTTCAGGAGGCTGGGCTTGCGAGCGCGAGTGGTAGCAACGGACGATTGGGATCACGAGAAGCACCAGCAAGCCAGCTACTGGTGTCGAGGAGAGGCCTGGGCAGAGCTCGCGCGCGGCCTGGCGAGGTGCGACGGGAAGGATGAGCTCCAGCGGATGCATGTGCAGGGCTCGACATCGTCCTCTCTGTCGTCGCTTTTATGGCGAGTACTCTAGAGCTGGAGGAAACCACGGGCACCCCAATCTGGTTTGCACTTGCGGTCCGTGACAATCTCGTGCACACAAAATAATGGTGGAGCTCGTGCAGCCAAGCTGCTTGAGGAAATGCGTGACATGAATGAAGCCACTCAAATACACCTACTTGGGCTCGAATCTAGGTGGTTCCTAGTGCAGCTACTGGTGCTCGAGGTGCAACTCAGCTATGCCAAGGCATAGCCCTCCTTGCGGCCCCAGAGGCAGGGTGATGCATGTAGGTTGGGGGGTTGAAGGAGAAGCTGACATAGTAGGTCCCACACGTCAGTGAGAGGCAGAGGTAAGATACAAGGGTTTAGGCCATACGAAAATACACTGGCATTTGGTCACCTGCACATGGGCCCAACGTTATCAACGTACAAAAATGACATGATTCAAGTTGAGAAAGAATTACAATGACATGTTTCCAAATATATGAATAATAATGGCACTTCTCCAAACTTGTAAAATTACAGTGGCATCAATCAAAAAATCCTGTCAAACTAGGTAGCTCAGTTTGGATTCGGGAGTGTCATCCGCTTTCCTCTCTGCAGGATATTTGCAGTTGAGTGACATTTGACAGTCCAACTGACCACATGTACAATATCCTCCAAAGTATAATCTATATCATATCTATAGAATTCAAGGAAAATTCAATATAATTGGTTAAACTTGCACAATTTTAAATTTAACCCATTCTAAGGTCGATCTCTCATAATCATCCGGATACATATATCAGAGTTAACTGGTAGCTCAGTTTGGATTCTCCCGCTCCAAGGTCTTCTCTACCTGTCATCACCAGCCCTGTTCCCCTTCCTCTGCTTTGCCGCTTGCTCTGTTTTTCCTCTGCTCTACTACCGTTCGCTTGGCTTACTCTGCTTTGCTCTTCTTTTGTCCGCTCTGCCGGGCATACTCTGTCTTGCTTAGATCCGTTACTATGTTGGTGGTTTGTGGTGCCTCTGTGCTTTGTAGCCCACTACCTCTGTTTTGCTTACTGATCCACGTGGCTTGACTAGCATCTGCAATTTGACACCACGTACGTCTAAGGAGGCAACAGGCGACCACTATATCTCTGAAGCAGGGATTAGGGAACGACCACCATCATTGAGCCCACAACAATGGGTTAGGGCAGTGGGCAAGATGAAGGGAGGTTAGGAAGAAGGGGGATTGTAGGCAATACCAAAATATAATTAATCTTTTGTGAGCTCAGCAAAATCAAATCAAATACGTACGAAGTGCATGGCTTGGTTATATAACAAATTGTAATGACAAGTTTATAAATAGATAAATAGTGTAACGTCATCGTGACATTTATATATGCATGATTCCAACTAAGCCATTATCTTTTGGGATCATCAATATTTTCTAACCAGTGACAATGCCTATCAGCCTGACATAAGACAACACAGCACAACTGGTAAAATCATGAACAGCTTAACCCCAAAATAATCAAATATGTATAATTTTTTACGTAACAGAAGGGTTTAGTTCCTGGATAGATATATTAACAAAAGGACATATTACAACTGGAAAAGAGAAGCAAAGATATGTATTACAGATTTCAACAATACATTTGGAGAAACATGATAGTATAAGGCAGTGGTGATTTAATATGAACTAAACCACTTAATTATTGAGTAAAAATATATTTATCTCTGATAGCATGCATCTCTGCAGCAGCATCATTCATTGACAATCGCTCACTGGGCAATTGCTTTGAACGAACAAAGGACACCAAGCTGAATGACGGCCGACAAACATTCCCTGGTTCTTGTTATATGCCTTGTATCATTGCTATTGTTTACTCCACCATGCAGCAAGATGTTGGAATCTGATTTCTCCATAATCCTATGAGGAAGAGCTGCCTCGGCATAATAATGTTTCATATCATCTATCGGGCTCTTTCCTGTGAACATCTCGATCGAAGTGATGCCAAGACTAAACACATCTCCAGAAGTCGACACTGCAAGCCTTTCTCCATATTCTGCAGAGGAATGAAATATGACGATGCATAGGTACATATGTGTAAAACTCATAGCCTATCAATAACTGGATAATCCTATTGGATCTTCCGCACTAGTGCTCGCAAGACAAACCATAACCCTATGCCACCGCCTCCGGACTCCACACGTGCAGAACACAAGCCAAGATGCAAGTTTCGACACAAATCCCAGAACCACCGAACCAACCACGCACTAAAGTGTTGGCACGTTGACAATCGCTCATCACAAATATGCTACATAATGGTATGAAAAAACCATTTGTCCGCACCAATCACTCAGATCAAGTATTTCTTTTTAGCAACTTGTCTAAATTATAAGCATAGTGAATCTTGTAAATATCTGCAGCGTATCACCAATCACTCGGACCAAGGATTTCTTTTTAGCTAAAGTAATATGCCTAGCTTAAACTTTCACGAAGTGGCAGGATAACGCCTGCGCTGCCTTTCAAGCTTGATATCTCAAAAGCCTTTGACAGTGTCTCGTGGGAATACATACTTCAAGTGCTAGAGCATAGGGGTTTCAGTGCGCGTTGGAGGGATTGGATGGCTTTGCTCTTCACATCCCAGAGGTGCTCAACGGCACAGCAGGGAAACAAATCAACCATGCAAGAGGTCTCAGGCAGGGAGACCCGTTGTCCCCTTACCTTTTTCTTCTGGCAATCGACAGCCTGCAGAGGGTGCTTGAGTTGGCATCAGAAAGCGGAGCGATATCACCGCTGCGTGGGAGAAATGCAAGTCTCAGACAGTCGTTATATGCAGATGATGCAGTGGTTTTTCTAAACCCTCTCAAAAATGTTGTCCAGGCTCTTTTTAACATACTGGAAAATTTTGGAAGGGCGACTTGACTCAGGCTCAACCTGCAGAAATGTTCGGTAGCACCTATACGCTGCAATGCGTTGGATCTTGAAAGCATTTTGGAATCTTTCCTGGGACAGAGGGTACAATATCCAATAACATACTTAGGATTACCCCTCACTCTGGGAAGATTGAAGGTAGTGCACGTGCAACGGGTTGTGGACCGATCACAGGGCAAGCTAGCTGATTGGCAGGGTAAGTTGCTCAATTTTGCAGGAAGAAGAGAACTAAGGTCAGTGCTAAGTGCGTTGCCGGTCTACCTAATGTCCTAGTTGAAAGTACCAAAACAGATAACTGAAGACCTGGACAAAGCTCGTAGACGCTTCTTATGGGCAGGAGACAGTGAGATTTCTGTCGAAAATGCAAGGTGAGGTGGAAGTACGTCACTATGCCTGTAGAATTAGGAGGCCTTAGAATCCTCGATTTGGAGCGTTTCAGCAAGGCTCTTCGGCTCAGGTGGGGAGCACACCTGCAAAGCCATGGGCGGGTACAGCTACTCCGGTGGACTCAGTCGACATAGCACTCTTCAGCGCGGCAACCAGGATCACAATTCACAATGGAAACAAGGCATCTTTCTGGAATGAGTAAATTGCACCAGAGATACTTCAACTATTAGACTTGTAACACCTAGGTACCTAAACAAAAAAATAACGTTTAGGTACTCGATCTACTCTTTTAAATATGCAATGGTACTCGGGCGGCCACGCAGGCTCCTGGAGCCGACGTGGACGAGCCAACCTGGACAAGTCGACGCCATCTCCTTGGCTATTTTGCAAAAAACCCCCCGCAATGTTCCCCCTCCCCGCCCCCCTCTCTCTACTCCCATCGGAGACAATGCGATGCGTAGGCGAGCCGCCGCTGCCGCGTCCCCATGGACGCGTAGGATGGTGAGCCGCCACCACCACCGCGACCTTGAGCAGGCGAGGCCCTGCCTCCACGGGGGTGCGCGAGCCTGCATCTGCACTGCCGCCATGGCCGGACGCACGTGAGGCGGAGCGCCACCACCATGGCCGGACGCACGCGAGGCGGAGCTCGCCCGCGCCCGCGATGTCGAGGCGGAGCTCGCCCGCGTTCGTGGCTAGGGACGACGGCCTCGGGAAGGAGCGGACGGAGTCACCACTGCCGCCCGCTATCCCGCCCTTTAGCAAGCATAAGCTGTCGGGGAACCTCGCCGCTGCCTACTCCTTCGACGCCTTCTTTCGCAACACCACTGAGAAGAAGGCTGCTGCGGCGGCGGCGGCAGGAGCGCCCGGGGTGGGGGATGTGACGCCAGAGGCCGCGGCGGACGCGGTTCTGGCCTGCCTCTTCGCGGCGGGCGCGCAACTGCAGCTCGCGTAGTTCCCCTAAGACGCGAAGAAGATCCAGTCCGCGAACGACGCCGTGGTGGCCGAGCTCCGCGGAAGCTGGACTCGGACCTCCGGGCCGGGACGCGAGGCCGACCGCGTCCCTCACCGCCGAGCTCCGCGCCAAGCGCTCATCCGGTGGTCCAAGTGCCGGAGGTTGAAGACGAGCGGGCTGTGAGGGACTCAGTGAGAAGAGTCAGGATTCGGGGAGGGGTTTTTTAAAAAACACCAAGGTGTGTCAGCATCCATTGTTCACTGTGGTAGCTCCATGTCAGCTGCTGATGCCTACATGGCCTCGTCGGTACCTTTAGTTACTAGAAAGTATAGGTCAAGTACTTAAGAGTTACATTTTTTAGTTGAAATACCTATCTATTACAATGTAAATAGTTTAGGTACCTGCAGTGCAATTTACTCTTGTGAAATTCTAGCCGGCTAGACGGAAAGGCGCCGTTAGACTGCTTGATTCCCGTGCCTATCTGCACACAGCCGTAGGAAAAATCGTTATGCTAAAGAGGCGCTGACGGGCTTCCAATGGATAAGAGACATAGACAATGAGGTGCTCGATGACTACTTCAGCCTGGAGAGCCATTCAAGCAACGCACATTGACCTGGACGACAACCGAGACGATGAAAATTGTATGGACTTTAGAAACGCCATCGTGTTCAGAGATACAAGAAGAACGGCGCTGGGAATGATCAATGAGATTAAGGACACATGCAGAAGCTGGTGTTTCCTTAAAAAAAACCGAAGTGGCAGGATCCGACCTCGGTGGGGGTGAGATGACTCCCTTTGTTCAGCCATGTCTCGTTTGACCCGCTGCTAGTGTATAACCAAAGCCTCGGTGGGGGTGATCTGACAAACCCTTTGTTTATAATTTAATAAAATAAAATGCCTCCGTTTGTTTAACGCGCGAACAGCCAGGCCTCGTTTGACCAGCTGCTATTCAATTCAAATTCAGAATCAATCCGTCTGTGGGGGTGATCTGATGAAGAAGCCCGCAACCGGCTCAATAGCACGCCACTACTGTACTGTACCTACCACGTCTCGCCGGCTTCACTCCCCGACAACGCCTCCAATCAAAGTTCAAACCCAAAATCCCACGCCGGCCGTTGGCGCTCGTAATCCCCTCCGTCGTCGCGGCGGCCGGTCCTGCTCCTGCCATCCCATCACGACGACATGGAGAAGGGCGGCGGGAAGCCGGCGTCGTGGCGCCGCTGCTTCGTCTTCTTGGCCACGCTCTGCGTCATGTACTGGGTCCTCATCTTCTACTTCCACTTGGCCGTCATCTCCAATGACCCCACCACCGCCTTGGCCGCCGGTGCCCGCATTGCCCACGCCGACGTTCCCCTCGCCCCGCCCGTCCGCGCGTCGGAGCCGCCTTCTCCTGTTCCTGTCGCTCGCCCCAAGGAGACGGAGGCGCCGGCGGCATCGTCGTACTCGTACCCGTTCGAGCGGGCACTCAGGACGGCGGAGAACAAAAGCGACCCCTGCGGCGGCCGGTACATCTACGTGCATGACCTGCCGCCGCGGTTCAACGAGGACATGCTCCGGGACTGCGACAAGCTCAACGTCTGGACCAACATGTGCAGGTTCATGAGCAACGAGGGGCTCGGCCCTCCGCTGGGCAACGAGGAGGGCGCCTTCTCCAGCACCGGCGGCTGGTACGGCACCTACCAGTACTCCCTGGATGTCATCTTCGGTAACAGGATGAAGCAGTACGAGTGCCTGACCAAGGACTCGTCCATTGCCGCCGCGGTGTTCGTGCCCTTCTATGCTGGCCTTGATGCGGAGAGGTATCTCTGGGGGGGTTACAATGTCTCCACCAGGGATGCTGCGTCGCTTGATTTGGTGGAGTGGCTGATGAACAAGCCCGAGTGGAGCGTCATGGGCGGGCGGGACCATTTCCTGGCTGTGGGGAGGGTCACTTGGGATTTCAGAAGGCGCACAGAGGAGGACTCAGATTGGGGCAGCAAGCTGCTTTTCTTGCCGGCTGCAAAGAACATGTCGACGCTCCTGGGGGAGTCGAGCCCCTGGGATGCAAATGATTTTGGGATACCGTATCCTACTTACTTCCACCCGGCCAAGGACGCTGATGTTTTCCTTTGGCAGGATAGAATGAGGAGCTTGGAACGCCCATGGCTCTTCTCGTTTGCAGGCGCTCCACGTCCTGGTGACCCAATGTCCATCAGAGGGCAACTCATCGATCAATGCAGGAGCTCAACAGTCTGTAACTTGTTGGAGTGTGAGCTTAGGTTGAACGGCAAGTGCGACTCCCCGAGCACACTCATGAAGATGTTCCAGAGCTCTTCGTTCTCCTTGCAGCCCACGGGCGACTCCTTCACAAGAAGATCTGCCTTTGACTCCATGTTGGCTGGCTGCATACCTGTTTTCTTCCATCCCGGTACAGCGTACGTCCAATATACATGTCATCTTCCCAAGAACTACACAAGGTACTCTGTATTCATTCCTGAAGATGACATCCGCTCTGGAAATGCCAGCATTGAGGAGATCTTAAAGAGTATTCGCCCAGATGTCATCAAGCAAATGAGAGAGGAGGTCATCAGTCTAATACCCAAGGTGATATATGCTGATCCAAGATCAAAACTGGAGACCTTGAAAGATGCATTTGATGTTTCCATAGAGGCAATCATTAACAAAGTGACAAAGTTGAGAAGAGATATCATCGCAGGCCAAGAAGATAAAGATTTTATCCAAGAGAATAGCTGGAAGTATAGTCTGTTAGAAGATGGACAGCAGACAGTTGGACCTCACGAATGGGATCCTTTCTTCTCGAAGCCCAAAGAAAAAGGTGGAGATTCTAGTGGTTCATCTGCTGGCTGACAAGAATTCTTGGAAAAGTGAACAAAGAGGGCATTGAACCATGGGTTTGTCGTCTTTGAGATGAGGTCAGGAGAGTAGAGTTAGCGATGCTCTCCGAAGATGCTGTGATGCATATTTACCTTGCATATTGTCAGGATACGGCCCATGGGCCCTTGTCATCTTTGTAGTCGGCGCGGCTCAGGTGACCCGGCACCGACGTTTGGCGGCCAAGTCACCGCGCTGAAGGTATAAGGCGGGGAAGAGGATTCTGTAACCGTCATCGAACAAGGTAGAACTCTTAGTCATAAGTTAGTTTCCATAATTATATTCCTTACCAATAAGCAGCTCATCTGCTCCTGTAATTGTGAACCTGCAAGTGGCATCAATAAAGTCCATGTTTACCCCTTAAATTCCCAAAATCCCTAGTCCCAATTCCACCAATCTGTCAAGGTTCATTACATTTGGTATCAGACCCGATCGATCGAGGAGGGGAAAATTTTTTCTCTCCAATCTGTCAAGGTTCATTACACACATAGTTATAGTGATCATGAACACTGGTCTATGTCACCCTACAGTTGTATGAAGCCATTCCACCAAAAATGCTTTGGAGAAATTTGGAACATAGTCTTTTCTTACCCCCTATAACTATCATTGTGCATAATGACTTTATTGTTTCTATTCAATAGTCCTTTGTAATTCCTTACAGGATTTAGAGTTATATCATATTTTGTTCCTTTATTACTTTGTTCGTTTTCTTGTGTTCAAATTTAGAGCTATATGTTTCTAGTTAGACCCATGAAGCCTGAACGGCACCTCGAGCAGAAGCCGTCAGATCCTCGATCTTGTGGCCCTGGATGCTTCAAACAGCTTCGGGAGAAAGCGGATTCCGCCGAGAATCGGTCTGCTTCGTTGCTTTTCCTTTGCTTTCCATATCTTCTCTGTAGAATCCAACAACCTAAATATGTACGTAGCTTCTACAACTTCTACTGCTCCAATAAAAATCCCCTCCTCCCTCCCACGCTCGCCTTCTCCCGCGACGCCGCTCCACCCCTCACGCCCCCGCCACCACTGGGATGATTCCCTCGAGTCCCTTGTTGCTGTAGAAGTACATTGTACGGAGGTAGATGCAGCGACTAATGTTGCTCGGGATGACACCGGTGAGCATATTTTTGCTTAGGTCAACGCGCTGGAGGCGCTCGAGAGAGCCGACGCCGGGAGGGATCTCTCCCTGCAGGCTATTGGAGCTCAGGTTGAGTACCCGCAGGAAAGTAAGGTTACCGATAGCCGGGGAGATGGTGCCGGATAGGCTCTGGTAACTGAGGTGTAGAACAACCATCCTCCACCGGTGTCTCTTGCCGCAGCGAACTCCCTCCCAGCTGCAGTAGCTGGTGCTCTGGTTCCACGAGTCCAGCACACCAGAGTGGCTGGAGATCTTTGCCTTGATAGCGAGAAGAGCTCCCTCATCGCTGCCATGGCCCGTGGATGAAGATGAGGAAGCAGTTGCAGGTTAGTTGTGGTGGTGGAGAGTGCTAACAGTAACAGCTGGAGGAGGAGGAGGCATCTGCTTCTGAGGGGCAGCATGTCTACTGAAGGTTTTGAGCCAAGCAGAGATACAAGCTAGTTGCAGTTTCATATAATGGGAGTACCGATGGTTTCAAGTTCCTTCAGTCAAAAGAGATTGGTTAGCCCCCTTGCACTACAGATGAGTTCAAGCCAATATTGTATTTAGTTAAAAAAGCCATTAGTCACCGCCCTTGCACCATTACAGATGGGTTCGAACCAATAATTCAGTGAAAAAAGCGTTGATTAGCCAGTGATTTGTTAACGTTGTGCAGCTTCATCATCCATTCTTTCAGAGCAAGCAAACGTGACCGAGGGAGGGAGCGCATACTTACCCTTTGATTATAGAAACTTCCTGCTGCAGTGCAGAACTGCTCGAAATGAAAAGAGGCGTCGAGACCCACACGGCATTCAATGCTTGCATCGAGTGGTGACAGCTGAAAAAAAAGGTCAGGACAGCTCCAACCGGAGAAATCGGCTCTAACGATTCTATAACGGTGTTCTGGAACTGATGACCATTTCCTTGTGGCCTCCAGATGCACTATCTACGATGACCATTTCCTTGTGGCCTCCAGATGCACTATCTACAGTATTGTTGGGTATTGGTGCGGAAACAGTCGTGTGTTGAGACAAAGGGAAAGGCGTCTCCACTCCCCAACGGATCTAGCACGGTCTGAACTCTGAAGTTGCTGGCTGTTGACATACGACGACGACCTCAAGATGGACTGGCAGCAGTCTTGGGTATGCGCACATACATTTCTTTAAGGGAGTTGCTAATGCACAGTCGCCTGGTTTTTTAAAAACAAATCAGGCGACATGTACTAATCACTAATCAATGGTCACCCCCTTCCATCAGTTTTTGACAACATCCCCTTCCATCAGTTAGGCAGCAAAAGGCAGTAGCAGCAGGCTCCCTGCACGTCGCCTGAGTGCCCAGTCGACTGGAGCCAAGGAAATGCGTTTCTTTAAAAAGAAAGGTAAAGCCAAGAGAGATATAAAAACTGGTGCTATATATTGCGGCTACACCTCCCGCTTTGTCATGTAGGGCGGCGATAAAATATCATTAGAAAGCTAAGCACGGCAAAGCCGCGCCCTTGTTGGAGGAAACCAGCCAGTGAATGATCCTAATGCGAAATGTGCTACTTTCCTTTGCCAAATGTGCTACTAATGTTTTTCTGTCTTCTTAGTCTTGTTCATTTCTGAATGATCCCAATGCCCTCAAAGTTTATTTACCTCCTTGGTAATAGACTACAAGACGTGGAAAAGAATAAAAAAAGGAGTAGGAGTAGGAGTAGGAGGACATCCAACCTTGAACTGGATATCTACATATTACAAATTTCATTAGAGTGTGTAAGGAATGAAGTACTTCTTTTATTCAACAGCCACCCCCCCGGTAATGAATATTCTAGAAAAATATGAAGGTGGCTACAAACATGAACAGAACAAGGAAATGTATTTTTAAAAGCGGCTGCTATTTCTTAGCTACCTCTACAAATGGATTTGCATGCCAAAATTAAAAATTTTAAACCAGAATTCTAAACACGCCAAAGCATTAAATACGGACATTTTGTAATCAACATCACATACACATGTACATACCTTCAAATCCGAAGCAAACAACCCTTCAGTATATTGTAGTAGTGTTACATCATATGCACATGCACTACCAGAAACTGGAGATTTCGTGAGAGGAGCGGTCTTTCGTGAGAGTGAAAATAAACTCTCATGAAAATAGTTATTTTCGTGACAGTAAAATCGTATTTCGTGACTGTTTTTCAGTCTCACAAAATATCCGGATTCTGGTAGTGATGGGTCTTCAACGACCTAAGTTTAAATCGTGCCAGTCGTGAAGCATCAAGTCATCAGCTTGATGTCAGTCGTGGTGTTCGCCATTCTTGTGTATAACTTCGTCAAGTAGAAACTAGAAGATTAGAAGAGGTCCCTGATGATATCCGGGTCTCATTAATGTCGAGTTCTCTCTCCTTAATAGCTTGGCTTAGAAATAAAATCTAAAATGATGGTTTAGTACACATACGCGCAGATTAGAGCATGCTACATCTACGGATGTAGAGGCCGGATATTTTATCCTTTATCTAAAAAAAGAGCATGCTACAACGGCTCCTAGGTGCCAGCTACTGTATGGCTCAATCACTGGACGGAGCGATCCTGCTCCCCTTGCTCTGCTCTGCTGCTTGTTTGTCTTTGGTTTCCTCTGCTCTACTACGGTTTGTTTCGCTTACTCTGCTCATGCGACTTGCTATAATAGCATCGTCGGTATATGTCATGGCGTGGCCTCACCTCGCCTCGCGCTTTATAAGCCTAAATAGCATGTCATCATATGTGTTGCAGAATGCACACTATAATATTCTTTTTCAACTTTGCAAATTACTCATATATTGTGCACATTCTTGTTTTCATAATGGCAGGGCTCAACATTGAGGTGTGAACTAGTCTAAAATGTGCAATTTTCTCTGGATAATCAATATTGTTATCATGATTCATGAATGAGGCTGCTGCCTATGATATGGGCAACACAGCACAGTACAGAATGATATAAGGTCCACAACTCAAGCAAAAAAAAGAAGCAAATACATTACATTTGAACTCGAACAGTAAATTTAGAGAAATATGGTAGCCAATATATAATGGTAGTCTGACATCACTGTGCTCTAATATACTTATCTCTGATAGCATGCATCTCTGCAGTAGCATCGCTTATTGACAAACGCTCTGTGGGCAATTGCTTTGAGCAAAGGACACCAAGCTGAATGACAGCGGACAAACATTTCTTGGTTCTTGTTATATGCCTTGTATCATTGCTACTGCTTGCTTCATCATGCAGCCATAGGTTGGAATCTGCTATCTCCATAACTTTGTCAGGCAGAGCCGTCTCAGCATAACCATGTAGGCTTCTACCATCTCTGAACATATCATCTGTTGGCCTCTTTCCTGTGAACAACTCTAGCAAGGTGATACCAAGACTAAACATGTCACCAAAAGTCGATACCGCAACACCTTCTCCATACTCTGCAATTGGATTAAAACATGAACACACTTAGGCATGTACAATAATATCATGTGAAGCACGAGCAGAACAGAGGAACAAATTAGAGTTACCTGGAGCAATGTAACCGATGGAACCTCTTATTCCTAATGTGCTCCCAGAATTCACAGGATGTTGTGATGTTGATTCATCTAGGACTCTAGCGATTCCAAAATCCCCAACACGAGCTCTCATGTCTTGATTGAGAAGAATGTTACTTGGCTTGAGATCACAATGGACGATTGATCGTTGGCAACCATTGTGAAGATAGTCCAAAGCATCCACGATGTCCACAGCAATATCCAACCTTTGTGATAAGCTGAGTGCTCGTTGTTGATTCTGGCCATCTAAATTTAGGTGGATCCATCCGTCTAAGCTGCCATTAGCCATGAACTCAAAGACTAGTGCCCTGAAGTCTTGACCTTGGTGGTTGATGCTAGAACAACATGTAATTATCTTTAGAAGGCATCGATGCCTCACTCTTCTTAGTGCCTCACATTCAGCTTGGAAGCTTTTGTAGGACCCTGATTGCTCGACATTAAACACCTTAATGGCAACGACAATGGCTTGATTCTCTAGTGTGGCCTTGTATACTGTACCATATCTTCCATTTCCAAGCACATTTCCTTCTGAAAATCCATTTGTTCCGTTCAATAGGTCGTTGTACGGAACTATTGGAAGCTCTATCTCTGGAAACTGTGGTGGTAAATCTTTCTTTTGTGCTCTCTTTGACTTTCTATGGTGAAATCCAATCCAAACCAGAAAAAGTAAGACGAGGAAACTTCCTATCATTGGGATTGTTATTCTAAGAGATCTAGGTATGGCTTTCTTATTACTTCTTGAACTAAAGCTTGGACATTTTGGTAGATGGAGCTCTTGTATTCCACCACATAATGCACTGTTACCAACAATTGATAGTCTAGTTAAATTTTTGAAAACTCCTCCTTTTGGTACTTGACCGTGCAAATTGTTGTAGGACAGATCTAGATGAAGTAGTGATGTTGAATTACTAAAATATCTGGGATTATTCCGGACAAATTGTTGTGGCCAAGATACAACTCCTGTAGGTTGGTAAGGGTAGCCAGGTTGCTAGGGATGCTTCCGTTCAGTTTGTTGTCTGTCAAATTAAGTGTAGTCAAGCCTACCATGTTCTTGAACGTAGAAGGTATGCTTCCTTGGAATGAATTGCTGTCCATTAAGAGAATTTGCATCATCCTGCAGTTGCCAATAGTATCGGGTATCACACCAGACAAATTGTTTTCTGACAGTTTTAGCTCTTCAAGATAGACCAAACTACCGACTTGTGATGGAAGTGGTCCCTCCAATTGGTTGTTGGATAGATGGATAAAAATTGAAATTGATGGCAGCTCCATAATTTCATTAGGAATCAATCCAGTAAGGTTGTTATTTTGCAGACTTAGGGCTAAAAGTTTACTCAAGTTTCCAATGCTAGGTGGAATTGGCCCCTCAAAGTTGTTGTTGGCTGCATAAAGTTGAAGTAGGCTAGAAAGGTTTCCAATATAGGATGGTAGGTGTCCTGAGAGGTAGTTTAAGTAGAGGCCTAGCTGCTGCAATCGTGTAAGCTTCCCGATGCTTTTAGGAATGACCCCACTGAGTAAGTTGTTGCCAAAATCAAGCATCTCAAGACCTGCCAAATTTCCAATATCCGATGGGATGACTCCAGATATGCTATTGTTTTGAATCCGTAGCCACCGGATACTAGTAGACAGATTAACAAATGGACCTGGCAGTTTCCCTGAAAATCTATTTGCTCCAAGTTGCAATATATTTAATCTGCTACAATTCACCAAAGAATAAATAAATTCCCAGTCTTCCTCGTTGTTTGCCTCTAACATATTCGCATCTAGAGCAAGCACTTCAAGTTGTTGCAATCTGCCCATTTTGGCAGGAACAACTCCAGTAAAATTATTATTTCCCAAGTCAAGACGTTGGAGCCCGGAGAGGTTGGTTAGAGATAGCGGAAGAGCTCCAGTAAATCGGTTTCCTTCAATCCCAAGCTGTTGGATGCTCGGAAGGCCTCTCCCGAGGTCGGAAGGTAGACGACCATGCAGCTTGTTGCTAGCCGCATAAAACTGAGAAAGAGATGACAAGTTATACAGGGAAGGAGGGAGCAGACCGGAGAGATCATTTATGGAGAGCTGAAGGAAATAGAGATACGGATTGTTCCCGATGCCTGTAGGGATTGATCCGTCAAGATAGTTGGCTGCCAAGGCCAACTCAGTCAGCCGGGAAAGGTTCGCAAGAGAAGAAGGGATAGTTCCGGTAATGCTGTTATTTGATAGCGCTAGAACTGAGAGCGATGGCATTTTGCCAATCTCAACTGGGATGATTCCTTGCACTCCCATGTTGCTGTAGATGTACATCTCACGGAGGTTGATGCAACGGCTAATGTTGCTCGGGATGACGCCGGTGAGCATGTTGAAGCCTAGGTCAATGAGCCTGAGGCGCCTGAGGGAGCCGATGCTGGGAGGGATCTCTCCCTGCAGGCCGTTAGAGCTCAGGTTCAGCAAGCGCATAAAAGTGAGGTTACCGATGGCGGGGGAGATGGTGCCGGCGAGGCTCTGGTAACTGAGGTTCAGAGCGACCACCCTCCACTGGTGCCTCTTGCCACATGTGACGCCCTCCCAGTTGCAGTAGCTGGTGCTCTGGTTCCAGGAATCCAGCACGCCGGAGTGCCCGGAGATCTTTGCCTTGAAAGCAAGAAGAGCCCCCTCGTCACCATCGTGGTTTGGTGAGGAAGCGGTTGCACAGTTGGTTGCGGTGGAGGAGAGCAGCAAAAGCAGCTGGAGGAGCAGCATCGCTGCTGAAGGATTTACGTCAGTGCAGAGAGTGGTTTCGTTGCCTGATCGCATTGTGTTATGTGCTCATGATGTACGTCAAGAGTTCCATAAATACACAAACATGCCGAGTGCTTGTGGTTTCTGGGAATTTTTCCTGGTGCGCCACTAATTCAGTCATGGATCGGTACCGATGCAAGTCCAGTCAAAAGTATCTGTTATAATCAAATGAAATTGAACTGTGGGTCGTTCAATTAGTGGTTAAATAGTTTTCAAAAAGGAAAGGTAAGGCTAGTCTCAATGGAGGTTTCATCAGAGTTTCATGCACATTAAATATGCTGATTTGGCACCGTATTAATGAAGAGAGAGGTGAGAAAGTTTCATGGGAGCAGAGAGAGTTTCATGGGGATGAAACTCTTCTGCACTGTTTCCAAAATATTAATGCGTTGGAAACAGAGCCATGAAACTCCCACTGAGACTAGCCTAAGGGCGACGCAACTTCACATGTTCAAATCCAGTATTTCTACCCAACATTCCTTGCCTGATCGCATTGTGTTATGCGCTCATGAAGTACGTCAAGAGTTTCATAAATGCATTCACAAACAAGGTACGCGTGCAGAGTGCTTGTGCTTTTGGTGAATTTTTAAATTGCCGAATGTACCATTAATTCCATCATGGATCGGTACCGGCCGGGCAAGTCCGGTCAAAAGTATCCGTTAATCAAATGAAATTGAATCATGGGTCGTTCAATTAGCGTTTAATAAATAAATTAAAGTGTCAGTTAGTGTAGTTTTGAAAAATGAGAAGGTAAGAGAGGCGCAGTTACATTTTCAAATCCAGTATTTCTACCCAACAATCCTGTCCCTGGGCCACCCCTTCCTTCTCCCGTGCTGAACGAAAAATGAAAAATGAAAAGGTAAGATGGATTGAGTGTGCCTAGCTGAACGAATAAGCTCACCTTTAATTGCTCGCGTGCTCCATGATTCCATCAAGTATCCGTGCAAGTCCAGTCAAAAAAAAAAAAAGGATTTGGTTGCTAATATTCCATTATGAGTCGTCCACCAAGTCTCGAAGTTCACTAATTTGCCGGTTAAAAGTGTTTGTGGGACGACCAACCTTTTTCATTATTTTAGGAGAAAGTTTATGGTGCTTGCAAAAAATAACAACTATTCATTCGGCGCTCTAATTAGCGCTAGTCCTGAGTTTTCATGGACCTGAAGCGCTGGCAAGCAGATCCTCTAAACATAGTAACAGTAGTAGTGATAATAATAATCGGTAAGCTTGTTAGAGTGTACGAGAATAGTATGGCCTAATAGTAAGGTCTAAACATAGTGTATTTGACTTAGTTAGCGCAAACAATATAGCTTAATGAAAAAACAGCATTGTTTTTAGAATCTCAAACTTTTATTAACTATTTGAGAACTCGTCCTCCGATAGACGGTTAAACCAGACATGCCTACAACCTTGATCTCTTGAATTTACATGGCAATAAGGCCCAAAGCCATGACTCGGATATTTTTAACAATTGTGAAATTATCGAAAGCCACTCTAAATTTTTGTAGCATCAAATCTGATGCAAGAGCTTGTTAGACAATTAGGCAATTTCCATGTCATTTTAATTCCGTAAATTAACATAAAAGATGATGACATGTAATAGATAATTAGGCATTGTAAACATGATGTCACAAATGTCCATAACCATATGAACCATGTGACCAATGAACATGTAAAACATACAAGCATGATAACATGATTTGTCTACTAAAGTAACAAAGCATGATATATAACTCATAACAATTATAGCCTCTGGAAAAAATGTGAAACAATGTAACTGGACTACTGAAACATACGAGCGGTAGAATATGAAGCAACATGACAAAGCATTAACGAAACATGCGAGATATGACAGATCAATTGCGGGAAGTTCGACAGCGAAAACGATGAAATAACAGATCAGAGCATACGAAACATATCCATCATAGCATACGAAACAGCAGGCATGGACTAACGAAACATGCAGAAACTGCATCACGAAAAACAGAGAGGAGATGAACGGTTTATACCCTCCAGAGGATCCCGATCCTTGTCCTGTTTCCATATGTCGATGAAGAAGATGAAGAACGCAAAGCCTCCGGAAAGTAGACGACGACGGCGCCTCCAGGAAGTAGACGACGACGAATCAGCGGCGGCGGTGATTGGGCAGTCGCGTAGACGCTCCCCAAAAAACCTAATTGCCGATCCCCCGTGCAAGGTCCCGAACGGCAAGGGCTTCGGAGGCACCTGCCCTCTCCCTTCTCCGTGCGTGCGGATTAAGGAGATGGAGAAACCTTCGTTGCAGCTCGATTATGGACCGGTGTGTTTTCTCTTGTTGGAGAGAGGAATGAACCAAGAACTATGACTGAAGAACAAGCCCCAATTATATAGGCCAAAAAGGCACAGGAGATAAATCAAGAGACTCACTTCTCTTTCAGGAGGCAAAGGGCCTCACCATGGGAGGCAAGGAGACTCACGTTAGTCTCCACTATGGGAGGAGAATCAATATGCCAATTAAAACTAGTGAAAGTAATTTCCAAGTGGAAATAACTCCTAATTAGAAATTACACCCATAAACAAGCATCATTATTGGCATATGAATTTCCGTCCGTTCGCCTCCCCGTCTCGCCGCTCGCTACGTTCGTCAAAATCTTGTACCGTACAAAACGGTTCATCCAACAAATTACATACCATAGAGTTTTATTGATTTATTGAATATATATAATTGGGCCTAGCCCATAATAAATCCAACAATCCCCACCAAACTCTAGGGTTTGTAATGATGTAGTTGCCAGAACCACAATCCTTTGATATACCAGTGTTTCGATGGAGACTGCTAAGTTGAACATCCACCTAGAGCAAGAGTTTCACCCAGTCACAACTGAACAATAGACTAAGCCTTGAATTGACAGTTTTGTGCGAGCTGAGATTCACTCAAGTCCTTTGCTGATACTAGGCTGCAAAAGGCATCCCCGCTATTTTGAAGCATATAAGTCTCACTTCTATGCCTTTCATGAGTATTTAGGGATTACCCAAGTCCCATAGACTGTGACCAGCAGTCTGACTCATATAGGTGTACTCCTCCATAGATGTTCTGTAGGACAACATCTCACCTTTGGAATACATTAAGGTAAAAACCAACCTGCCTTACAGATAGGAAAGATGTGCATCAGAGATGAGTCAAGAAAGGGATCTTTCCTCTCAATCTACTCATAGCTTGTTTCACCACTCTACTTCACGGGATCTCCGATCACATAGAGCAGGTTACCACTATAGTAGATTTCACGTGGGTCTCATACCCATCTCTCTCGATGCACCTTCTATCACATTGCGTGATAGACCCTTGGTGAATTGATCTGCCAGATTATTCGACGTATGGACATAGTCCGCCGTTATAACTCCGGAGGTTTTCAACTTTCTGACAGATTTTATTCTTATCTTAACATGCCTTGTGGACTTCATGTTGTTCCTGGAACTGTTGACCTTAGTAATCACAGTCTAGTTATCACAGTTCATGGAGATAGCCGGTATCGGTTTTTCAACTACCGGTAAATCCAACAGGAAATCACGTAACCACTCGGCCTCAGCCCCAGCAGTGTCTAATGCTGTGAGTTCTGCTTCCATTGTAGACTTCGTTAAGATAGTCTGCTTGCAAGACTTCCAGGAAACAGCACCACCTTCAAGCAGGAACACATATCCGCTCGTGGTATAAAGTTCATCAGCATCAGAGATCCAGTTGGCATCACAATAGCCTTCTAGCACTCTGGGGTTTCCGGTATAACGAATACCATAGGTCATAGTACCCTTAAGATAGCGCAATACTCTCTCAAGAGCACGCCAATGATCATCTCCCGGGTTTGACACAAACCGGCTTAGCTTGCTCAAAGCATAAGAGATGTCGGGCCTTGTTGCACTCGCAAGGTACATAAGAGAACCAATGATCTGGGAGTATGTCAATTGATCCCTTGCTATTCTCTTATTCTTTCTTAATAGCACACTAGGGTCATAAGGAGTTGGAGCAGGATCACAGTCACTAAACCCAAAGCGACTTAGAACCTTTTCCACATAATGGGACTGTAACAAAGTTACCCCACCATCACTTTCCTTTATAAGCTTGATGTTAAGAATTACATCAGCTTCTCCCAAATCTTTCATTTCAAAGTTGCTCGTCAACAATTTCTTTACTTCCTCAATCACATTGAGGTTTGGTCCAAAGATCAAAATGTCATCAACATAGAGGCACAACATAACAGCCTCACCCCCACCATACCGATAATACACACACGTGTCAGCCTCATTCACAGAGAAACCGGCAGATGTCAATGTATTGTCAAACTTTTCATGCCACTGCTTAGGTGCTTGTTTCAGGCCATATAAAGATTTTAACAGCCTGCACACCTTGTTCTCTTGACCATTTGCAATGAAGCCTTCTGGCTGATCCATATAGATCTCCTCTTCTAACTCTCCATTTAGGAAAGCGGTCTTAACATCCATCTGATGTATAATAAGACCATAAAAGGCAGCCACAGCAATCAAAGTGCGAATTGTAGTCAATCGAGCAACTGGTGAATAGGTGTCAAAGAAATCTTCACCCCCTTTCTGGGTATATCCTTTGGCCACAAGTCTTGCCTTGTACCTCTCAATTGTACCATCAGGCCTAAGTTTTTTCTTGAATATCCATTTGCATCCTATAGGTTGACACCCATAAGGACGGTCCACGACCTCCCAAGTTCCATTTGTCATAATAGAATCCATCTCACTCCTTACTGCTTCCTTCCACAAGTCCGCATCAGGAGAGGAATATGCCTCTTGGATTGTGGATGGTGTGTCTTCCACAAGATACAATATAAAGTCATCACCAAAAGTTTTAGCAACTCTTTGCCTTTTACTCTTGTGTGTGACTATAGTGTCATCCTCCTCAGGGATGTGCACATGAGAATCCTCAGCATGCTCTATTGGAATAGAAAATTCATGCTCATGGGAAATTATAGTCTCATGACTTGTTTCACTAGGTGTATTCTTCATGGGAAACTCATTCTCAAAGAATGTAGTGTCTCTTGACTCCATGATAGTATCAACATACATATCGGGAACATCGGATTTTATAATTAAGAACCTATATCCAACACCGTGGAAAGCATAGCCTAGAAAGATACAATCAACGAGTTTTAGGCCCGAGTTTACGCTTCTTGTTGATTGGCACATTCACTTTAGCCAAGCAACCCCAAGTGCGCAAATAAGAGATTTAATCTCTTTTTCTCCCATTCCTCAAATGGAGTGATTTCTTTATCTTTCATAGGAACTCTGTTTAGGACATGACATCTTGTCAATAACGCCTCACCCCACCATTCCTTGGATAATCCCGCAGTGCTTAACATGACATTCACCAACTCTGTTAAGGTGCGGTTTTTCCGTTCAGCAATCCCATTGGATTGTGGTGAGGAAGGCGGTGTCCTTTCATGAACAATACCATGTTCCACACAGAAATTATCGAAATCATTGGAGAAATATTCTCCACCTCGATCAGACCTTAAATGTTTGATTTTTCTTTCAAGTTGGTTCTCAACCTCAGCTTTATAGGTCTTAAAATAATTAAACGCTTCATCTTTTATTTTTAAGAGATACACATAGCAAAAATGTGTTGAGTCATCTATAAAAGTGAGGAAATAACATTTGCCACCTTTGGTTAAAATTCCATTCATCTCACATAGATCGGAATGAACAAGTTTTAGAGGTGCCAAATTCCTCGCCTCAGCTGCTTTATGAGGCTTGCGAGGTTGTTTTGATTCAATACATACATGACACTTAGACTTTTTAACCAAGTTAAATTTAGGAATTAAATTCAGATTTGCTAACCGCATAAGACAGCCAAAACTTGCATGACAAAACCGTGAATGCCATAAATCCGACTCATCAAAAATATCAACAGAATTCACAAGTTTATTACACACATCATGCAACGATAAGAGGAACAGACCTCCGCAATCATATCCTTTACCCACAAACACACCATGTCTCGAAACAACACATTTATTAGATTCAAGAACAACTCTATAGCCATCTCGACATAGCATAGATGCACTAACAAGATTCTTTTTGATGGATGGTACATGTTGCACGCTCTTTAATGGCACTGTCTTCCCTGAAGTAAACTTCAGAATGACTGTACCAACTCCAAGAACATGTGCGTGCGACCCATTGCCCATCAGCAAGGCGCCAGACCTCCCGACCTGGTAAGTAGAAAACAAAGAGACATCAGCACACACATGGATATTTGCACCACTGTCCATCCACCACTCGGTGAATTACAACCGAGAGAACAAATGGTAAAGAGTTACCATACCCAGATGTTCCATCTCCAGTTTCAGTAGTAACCATGTTCACTGATTTGTTCTCCTGTTTGTACTTGCGATCAGGGCACTCACTTGCCCAATGATCCTCACTGCCACACACAAAGTAGCCACCTTTCTTCTTCATGTTATTGTTATTGTTGTTTTGTTTCTTAAACTGTGTAGTATGAGTGGGTTTAGGAGTGTTCTCCTTCTTTTTCTGGTCCTTCTTCTTATTCCACTTGTGGGGTTTCTTCTGCATCACATTGGCAGAAGAGGTCTCAACACCTTTCCCACTGTCCTTTGCTCTAGCCCTCTCCTCAACATCTAGAGTGCCAATGAGTTCCTCAACACTGAACTCTTGCCTCTTGTGTTTGAGAGAGGTGCCAAAGTCCTTCCAAGAAGGTGGCAACTTGGCAATAATACCACCAGCCACAAATTTGTCATGCAAAGGACAAGGGAATAGTTCAAGTTCCTTAGCTAGTGCCTAAATCTCATGAGCCTATTCCACAACAGATCGGTTCTCAACCATCTTGTAGTCATACAGCTGCTCCATGAGATACAGCTCGCTACCAGCATCAGTAACTCCAAACTTTCCCACAAGTGCATCCCACAGCTCTTTCCCTGTGGGATGGATGATGTAGCTTTTCTGGAACTTTGGGTCAAGTGCGCTAATCACTGCACCTCGAAAGAGGTTGTCCCTCATCCGCAGGAGACAAGTTTTCAGGTTTGCCCTCAGAGGCATGAAAACAAAGCATAGCAGTTAGCCACAGTTCCATCTTAGCTTTCCAGAGCAAGAAGTGTTTCCCAACAAAAGGATCAGGCTTCAAAGCAGCAGCAAAACCTCTAACAGAAAAATGCCTATAATATTTAGGTTTTTTTGGATTGTTAGACAATTAGGCAATTTCCATGTCATTTTAATTCCATAAATTAACATAAAGATGATGACATGTAATAGATAATTAGGCATTGTAAACATGATCTCACAAATGTCCATAACCATATGAACTATGTGACCAATGAACATGTAAAACATACAAGCATGATAACATGATTTGTCTACTAAAGTAACAAAGCATGATATATAACTCATAACAATTATAGCCTCGGAAAAAATGTGAAACAATGTAAGCTGGACTACGATACATACGAGGCGGTAGAATATGAAGCAACATGACAAAGATTAACGAAACATGCGAGATATGGCGGATCAATTGCGGGAAGTTCGACAGCGATAACGATGAAATAACAGATCGAGCATACGAAACATATCCATCGTAGCATACGAAACAGCAGGCATGGACTGACGAAACATGCAGAAACTGCATCACGAAAAATAGAGAGGAGATGAACGGTTTATACCGTTTCCATATGTCGATGAAGAAGATGAAGAACGCAAAGCCTCCGGAAAGTAGACGACGACGGCGCCTCCAGGAAGTAGACGACGACGAATCAGCGGCAGCGGTGATTGGGCAGTCGCGTAGAATTGCCGATCCCCCGTGCAAGGTCCCGAACGGCAAGGGCTTCGGAGGCACCTGCCCTCTCCCTTCTCCGTGCGTGCGGATTAAGGAGATGGAGAAACCTTCGTTGCAGCTGGATTATGGACCGGTGTGTTTTCTCTTGTTGGAGAGAGGAATGAACCAAGAACTATGACTGAAGAACAAGTCCCAATTATATAGGCCAAAAAGGCACAGGAGACAAATCAAGAGACTCACTTCTCTTTCAGGAGGCAAAGGGCCTCACCATGGGAGGCAAGGAGACTCACGTTAGTCTCCACTATGGGAGGAGAATCAATATGCCAATTAAAACTAGTGAAAGTAATTTCCAAGTGGAAATAACTCCTAATTAGAAATTACTCCCATAAACAAGCATCATTATTGGCATATGAATTTCCGTCCGTTCGCCTCCCCGTCCGCCCGCCTCGCTACGTTCAAATCAAAATCTTGTACCGTACAAAACGGTTCATCCAACAAATTACATACCATAGAGTTTTATTGATTTATTAAATATATATAATTGGGCCTAGCCCATAATAAATCCAACAGAGCTAGGGCTTTTCTCTACATGCCACTGGCACCATGATTTTCATGATCAGAAATGCCTTCGGTTACCACAACGGAAGCCCCATCAAACCTGCCTGAGGAGTCCCTTGCCATTACCGAAGCTGATGTGCCTTGCTCGAGCTCTTTGACATGACAGCATCAACATTTATTTTCATGAAGCCCGCTAGTGGAGGGATCCATGGAGCCTTCTGTACATTCTTGCGTTGATGACATGCCCACTGTGGTGCTGCTTGATTCGCGAAGCTCTTAACAAAACAATGCCTGGATAGAGGGTTCTCCAAGAAATTCTCATAAACAGTTTGCCTCTTCACGCACCAAATTGCCCATGCCCACAAAAATAACTAGTACACGTGGAAGATCTTCATGCTTCAAGGTAATCTTAAACTCCTATAAAGATAAAACCCACTAGCTTATTTCTTTAATCTCTCTTTAAGCCACATCATCCTCCACTTCTCCCTCTATTTACAAACGGATAGGCCAACAGTCATTTTTGTCTCAATGCAGCAGCCACGCCATCTTTACTTCTGCTATAAACGAACAGGTGCTGCCGTTGAATGCAACTCTATAATTGGAACAGGCAACTGATATGCTTTTAGCTTGACTGGAGGGCAGCGGCATGAAAATCTGAGTTCTGTTATTCTAGCCTCATAGATACACTATTAACTTCATATGAAAAACAACATTTAGTTCGGAGAAGCTCCCAACCATAAAACTACAATCGTTGTATAAGTATCACATACATAAACAAGAATACAATGGTGTGTCCCACGGCAACGCGCGGAGAGTTCACCTAGTTATTATTATAGTATGTAACCAACCTCGAGTATCCTGAACTAGCACAGTACATAAGTGTTCAGTGATACTCCATCCGTTTCAAATTGTAAGTCATTCCAACAATCTTGGAGGCTCAAACTTTTTTAACTTTGACCAAATTTATATAATAAAATAATAATATTTATGACTCCAATTAAGTACCATTAGATTCTTCTTCGCTTATATTTCATTGTATATCTATTCAATGTTACAAATCATTATAGTTTTCTCTAAAATTTTGGTCAAACTTAAAAAACTTTTGACTCTCCAAGATTTTTGTAATGACTTATAATTTGGAACGTAGGGAGTATCTGATATCCTTCCTTTCCAAAGCCTATATACACACTTTGTCGTATGACAGTGTAGATATCAAAGAGTGTTCACCATAAGTCCAAAGCTCCGCAAATAGCACAAGTGCTCTGCACCTTCATATTCCTGTGATCTAAGACATCCCCCTTGATGGCACCTCGACCTGCCACAACGCTGTCCATTCTTTCTCGTCTGCCTTAGTGCTTGATCTTCCTGCAACAAGCAGGCAGTCGTATTATTTTTCCTGAGTATGTACTATAAGTTCATCGGACTGAGTATGTTCACATGGAACAATTACCATAATACCCTTGTCTTTTCTTTTCTTGTTTTCCTCATCTTCTCCCTACCGAATCGCAAAGACGCAACAGCTTGCGAGTCCCATCGGCGGCGCGTGCCCCAGCGGCCTGAGGTCGCGGCCCTCATGGTGGAGCGCCTCCCGGCGGCTGCGCACCCCCCCCCCCCCCCACCCCCCCACCACCACCACCACCACACACACACAAATATCGGAGCCACTCCAGCGGTCGCGCCCCTACAGTGGAGCTCCTTCCCGCGACAACGCCCTTCACGGCCGAGCCTGCAGCTCCAGACGGTCGCTCGCCGTGCTCCAGCGGCCGAGCCCGCCATGCCCTGGCGACCATGCTCCGGCGACGGACGGCGCCCCGGCGGCCGTGCCTCGGCCGCCCGGCCAGCCAGGCCCTTCCGCCTCTCTACACCCAGACGAGTCGTTCTCCCTCTCTCTGTTGCAGACTGCTGGGGTAAAAGGTGTCTTTTGGGTACGGTGGGGTCCACGTAGGGGAGATGACGATGAAAGAAACTACTTTTTTCACCTCGCTCTTGTCTAATTTCCTTCTGAGAGAAGAAGAAAATAGCTTTCTCTATAAAGCTGTTTTAGAAAAAAAAAAGTGTTTGGCAAAAAAAAACAGCTTTCAAGAGGAAAAAAAAACAAGCTGGTGGGAGCCCTCTCACTTTGCCCCCGTGTGTTCAAAGGAATAAAAACAATAATGATTAATAATATACATATACTGCCCGCCACCCGTGCTGGCCTAATGGGCCGCGAAGACAGTCATCCGCGCGTAATGCTCGCCAGCCCAGTTATAGCCCGCATTTTCTAAAAAAAAAGTTATAGCCCGCATGATAAACTGAGAGCACGGCTGCGGGGAGGAGACGACGGCGCCGGCGTGGGCCCACTCGCCGGAGCGCGCGTGCGGGCAGGCGAAGCCACGCGCGTCTCCGCCGAGCGGCTCCTCGCCGGTGCCGGTGAAGACTGCGCTCGGGAGGCCTTCAGCACGTTGGCGCAGCGGAAGCGGCGTGACGGCCTGGCGCGGCACGGCGGCAGCTCCATCGCGGCACGGCGGAAGCGGCATGACGGCCTGGTGCAGCACGGCGGCGCGCGGCTCCGTCGCCCTCATGTGTGGCGGCCGCGAGAGCGGCACCTGTTGCGCGGCGGGGTTCGCGGTGGTGGCAGGTGCGGCATCGCCCAGGTGCGCGTGCATAGGTGCCTTGGTGCGTGGCGGCGGCAGCGGCACAGGCTGGCAGCTCGTGCGTACGAGCTCGCCTGCGCACGCCTGATGGGGGGCATCAGGCAAGGCGACACCAGCTGCGACACCAAGCCGAGGTACATCATCCCGTCCCGTAGCCATAATCCTTTCCTTAGTGAAGTTAGTGGCTCAATTTTAAGAAAATTTGGGGGAAATCATGATCTAGGGTTGGTGGATTTGGAGAGTTTTGTCTGGTATTTACATGATTCCCCTCCTACATGCTGATCCGGACCTTAGCCCCTCAACACACGAGAATTTTGCCACGGTTGGCATTGACACAATCCGAGGCTCGATTGTGCATACTCGTGACTAATTAAGGAGCAATTGAAGTTATGCTCACTAACGTCATACACAATTAGGACTAACTCCGTGAGCAATCAGACATCAAATTGGGCACAACATCATTAATCCGTGACCAACCATTACAGATTAACTAGACCTAGGCCCTAAACATGCATAATTAGGTTTAACCAGAGATGATTAGGCATAACCAGAGACTTAATGAGCATAACTAAGTAGGGCTGCAACATCATCAGCACAGCTAACTAACCACAAAACAGAACAATTAGGGCACTAATCAAGTAATTCGACTTCAAAATTATCTTATTTGTGAGGTGTAATCCACGCATTAGTGGCCTGAGAAACTAGATCAGTTGGCTCCGATGCCACAATATTAGATAACTTCTGGAGTAAATCACAAGATCTCTTATCTAATTACTTGGACACAAATTAATCTAATGTGAATTAGTGACTAACCATAATCCAGAGCTGGATAGTCCACCATCGGTGAAGTAGATCGAGATCACATGGTACCACTGGTACTCACTCTGCGACTCTGTCTGCTTTGCTATTACTACCGTTTCCTTAGCTTACTCTGCTTTGCTCTTCTTCATCCTACACCTGTAGTATATAATCACCTGCTGTATTTGGTCCATTGCCTAGCTATGTTACTATGTTAATGGCACTGTCCTTTGTAGCTCACTGCCTCTGTTTTGTTCAGTATATGTCCATGGAGTCACCTCGCCTCGCGCCTTATGCACCTAGGCTTTGTGAGGGGAGTGGGTCACCACAAATTGCCTTACTGTAATAACATATTAACATATGTGTTGGATAATGCATGTCACAACTATATTCTTTTTCATCTTCACAAATTACTGCATATTGTGCACATTCTTGTTTTTATAACGGCAGGGTTCACCTTTGAGGTGTGAACTAGTTGCAAATGTGCAATATTCTCAAGATAATCAACATTTCTATTATAATTCATGAATGATGTTGCCTATGATATGATGGACAACACAGCAGCGTACCAACTGATACAATACAAGGTCTACAACTCACAATAAAAATAGAAGCAAATACATTATATATGGACTTCGACAATAAATTTAGAGAAACATGGTAATTAATATGTAAAGGTTGTGGTTACTGGTGCAATCTGACATCACTGAGCACCAATATACTTATCTCTGATAGCATGCATCTCTGCAGTAGCATCGCTTATTGACAAACGCTCTGTGGGCAATTGCTTTGAGCAAAGGACACCAAGCTGAATGATGGCAGACACACATTCCCTGTTTCTTGCTATTTGCCTTGTATCACTGCTACTCCTTGCTTCATCATGCAGCCATAGGTTGGAATCTGCTATCTCCATAACTTTGTCAGGCACAGCTGCCTCAGCATAACCATGTAGGCTTCTACCATCTCTGAACATATCATCTGTTGGCCTCTTTGCTGTGAACATCTCTAGCAAGGTGATACCAAGACTAAACATGTCACCGCATGTCGATACTGCAACACATTCTCCATACTCTGCAATTGGATTAAAACATGTATGCATGTAGGTATGGTAAAATATCATTTGAAGCACATGGGGAACAGAACAATAAATTAGAGTTACCTGGAGCAATGTAACCGATGGTACCTCTTATTCCTAATGTGCTAGAAGAATTCATAGGATGTTTGCTTCTTTCTTCATCTAGAACTCTAGCAATTCCAAAATCTCCAACACGAGCCCTCATGTCCTGATTGAGAAGAATGTTACTTGGCTTGAGATCGCAATGGATGATCGATGGCTGGCAACCGTTATGAAGATAGTCCAAAGCATCCAAAATGTCCACAGCGATATCCAACCTCTGTGACAAGCTGAGTGCTCCTTGTCCATTTTGGCCTTCTAAATTTGAGTGGATCCATCTATCTAAGCTGCCATTAGCCATGAACTCAAACACTAGTGCTCTGAAGTCTTGACCCTGGTGGTTGATGCTTGAACAACATGTAATGATTTTTAGAAGGCAGCGGTGCCTCACTCTTCTTAGTGCCTCACATTCTGCTTGAAAGCTTTTGTAGGACCCTGATTGCTGGACATTAAACACCTTAACGGCAACAACAATGGCTTGATTTTCTAATGTGCCCTTGTATACCGTTCCATATTTTCCCTTTCCAAGCACATTTGCTTCAGAAAATCCATTTGTTCCTTTCAGTATTTCGTTGTATGGAACTATTGGAAGCTCTATCTCTGCAAACGGTGGTGGCAAATCTTTCTTCAGTATTGTCTTGGAATTTCTGTATTGGAATCCAGCCCAAACCAGAAAAAGTAAGATGAGACTTCCTACTGTTGGGATTGCTATTCTAAGAAACTTGGGTATGCCTTTCTTATGCTTTCTTGCACGAGAGCTTGGGCATTTTGGTAGATGGAACTGAGGTATCCCCCCACATAACGCCTTGTTACCAACAATTGATAGTCCCGTCAAATTTTTGAAAACTCCTCCTTTTGGTACTTCACCTTGCAAATTGTTTTAGGACAGATCTAGGTGAAGCAACGATGTTAAATTACCTAAAAGCTCTGGTATTGTTCCGGATAAATTGTTGTGGCCAAGATACAACTCCTGTAGGTCGGCAAGGGTAGCTAGGTTGCTAGGGATGCTTCCATTCAGTCTGTTGTTAGTCAAATTAAGTATAGTCAAGCCTGCTATGTTCTTGAAAGTAGCAGGTATGCTTCCTTGGAATGCATTGCCATCCATTAAGAGTTTTTCCATGACCCTGCAGTTGCCAATAGTATCAGGCATCTCACCTGACAATTTGTTTCCTGACAGGAGGAGCTGTCCAAGATGTACCAAACTACCAACTTCTACCGGAAGTGGTCCCTCCAGCATGTTGTTGGACAGATCGAGAAATGTTGAGATTGATGGCAGCTCCATAATTCCTTTGGGAATCAATCCGGTAAGGTAGTTACTTTCCAGACTGAGGGCTAAAAGTTCGCTCAAGTTTCCAATGCTTGGTGGAATTGGGCCCTCCAGCTTGTTGCCGGCTGCAAAAAGTTGAAGTAGTCTAGAGAGGTTTCCGATGGAGAATGGTAGGTGTCCTAAGAGGTAGTTTTCAGCAAGGAATAGCTGCTGCAATTGTGTAAGCTTCCCGATGCTTTCAGGAATGACCCCATTGAGAAAGTTTACGCCAAAATTAAGCATCTCAAGGCCTACCAAATTTCCAATATCTGATGGGATGACACCGGATATGCTATTGTTGTAAATCTGTAGAAACTGGAGATTAGTAGATAGATTAACCAACGAGCCCGGCAATTTTCCCGAAAACCTATTCCGTCCAAAGGCTAGCATCCGTAGTCTGCTATAATTCACCAAAGAACCAATAAATTCCCACTCTTCCTCATTGTTTGCATCTAACATGTTGCCACCGACACTAAACACTTCAAGATTTTGCAATCTGCCCAATCCGGAAGGAACAATTCCGATAAAACTATTGGATTCGGCGGAAAGAACTTGGAGCCTGGAGAGATTGGTTAGCGATGGCGGAAGAGCTCCAGTAAATCGGTTTAATCCAATGCCAAATTGTTGGATGCTCTGAAGGCCTTTTCCCAGGTTAGTTGGTAGACGGCCACGGAGCTGGTTGTCAGCCGCAAAAAAGTAATAAAGAGATGTCAGGTTGAACAGGGAAGGAGGGAGCAAACCGAAGAGATTATTAGAGGCGAGGTAAAGGAAACCAAGATATGGATTGTTCCCGATGCCTGCAGGGATTGATCCCTCAAGATAGTTGAATGCCAAGGACAAGACGCTCAACCGGGAAAGGTTCCCAAGAGACGACGAGATGGTTCCGGTGATGCTGTTGTTTTTCAGCACTAGAACTGAGAGCGATGGCATGTTGCCAATCTCAGCTGGGATGATTCCATGCACTCCCTTGTTGCTGTAGATGTGCATCTCACGGAGGCCGATGCAACGGCTAATGTTGCCGGGGATGACACCGGTGAGCATGTTAAAGCCTAGGTCAATGCGCCGGAGGCGCCTGAGGGAACCGATGCTGGGAGGGATCTCTCCCTGCAGGCCGTTGGAGCTCAGGTTCAGCGAGTGCAGGAAAGTGAGGTTACCGATAGCTGGGGAGATGGTGCCAATGAGCCCCTGGGAACTGAGGTTCAGGCCTATCACCCTCCATGGGTGCCTCCTGCCGCAGGTGACGCCCTCCCAGCTGCAGTAGCTAGTGCTCTGGTTCCAGGAGGCCAGCATGCCGGAGTGGCCGCCGGAGATCTTCGCCTTGAAAGCCACAAGAGCCCTCTCGTCGCTAGGCCATGACCCACGGCCTGAGGAATACAAGACCGTAGCTGTGGTTGTCGCCAGGGCGGAGAACAGCAGGAGTAGCTGCAGTAGACGCCTTGTTGTTAAGAGTAGGAGCTGCATGGCAGCTGATGGCTTTCGGTTTATTTCGTGGCAGCGTAGAGCTTGGTTTCTTTGCATTCGCTGAGAGAGAGGATCGCTCAAATGCAGAGGTGGCCAGGTGCACTATCTCAGCTCAGGTTCCATGATTGCATTTTATATATGGAATGGAAAGTTCCTCCACCGTAGTGCCAGTGCTTTGTCACCCATGGTTACTGCTTGGCGGCGTAGAGCTTGGTTTTTTTGGCTGATTATGAGAGAGAGAGATAATTGTTGAAATGCAGAGGTGGCCAGATGCATTGTCTTATGGAATGGGAAAGTTCCTCCGCCGTAGTACGTGTTAGTGCGCTCTGCCTAATCATTCTGTGGGCTGTCAGGAATTGACCGCTGCTCTGCAACTAGCAGCTGGGATGACTAGATTTGCGGCAACTTGTTGCATGCTTATTTTAGACGTTATCTGTTCAATCCCGTCAAAAGGGTCTTTTATCTGTGCATATAATTGCACTTAGATACTCCGTATGTATATGTATAATTTTTGTAGATAGATCTTTGGATTTTCTAGACTCATAGTCAATTAGTTTAAGAAATGTTTATGCCAAAATAATTCTGTTAATTTGTAAATTATTTTTCAATGTGACGTGCATAAATTCAGGTTTGATATGTGTTTTTGGCCGGAAGAAGGTATAACTTAGATATATATAAGCGTCATGTTAGGTACATTCCTAATATCATAGTTTGCATATTTTTTTTAAGTTGGAGTAAAGTCTGATTTTGCCCCAATAAGCTTTTCGCTGAATGTACAAAACACACACACTCAAAATAGTTTACTTGCTTAACTTTCGAAAACAAATAAATTACCTCTCTTAAATAGTCAAGAGTGGTTTTGCTAGTGATTTGGCTGATGTCACGATTAGTGTGAATGTTTTCAGAGGCGGTTATTTTTTTTTTACTAAAGTTCATGGCTGATCCTTAAACTTAACCATGTGTCATTCCGGTTCTGAACTAAGTGTATCGTCTAGGTATTCTTTCAACTCTATTTGGGTCTCATATAGGTATTCTTTCAACTCTATTTGGGTCCCATATCCATTCAAACGGGTTATAACCTCACTCGTCAGCTCTACCCATGATCACTCACCTCTCTCACCCACGCGGCCATGGTCACAGCTCGACGGCATGCTGCTATATGTCCTGGAAAACCACAGCACCGAGCTCAGCACCGGCAACAGCAAGACTGCGAAGGCGAGCTGCTGCGGCTCCCCGCGCTGGCGCAACTGCTCTCTCGATTGCGCCGCGGCCACAGTTATGCCATGCATGCTAGCAGGCAGGCTCGCGTGCGGTTCGCGTGTTGCGCCCCGTCGTGTTGGGGGCAAGCGAGAGAGAGTATGCCGCCAGTTGCTGCCACGCCGGGCAGGCGAGAGCGCAGAGCGCGGACTAGCCGCCATGCCGGGGCCTGGCGAGCACGCAAACGGCGGTCCACACCGCCGCGTCAGGGCCTGGCGAGCGCGTGCTGCAGCTTACACGTTCGTTATTTTGCCAATCTTTGTGCAGCTCTTTTTAATGAAGCTAAGAACTGTTTGGCATTATTAGTGTCAAGTATTTCTCCCCTAAGATCAACGTATTGAACTACATGATGTTGAGTGACAGATATCAATCACACTCAAATTCTTTAAGTGTTCCGACAGATATCAATCACACTCAAATTCTTTTAACCTTCAATAGAATGTATCGTCAGTGTTGGAGAGTAGGAGCACTCTGGCGTATGGTATGATCACAACTCAAAATTAAAAGTGCCAATTGTACATTCTCTTTCCATAATGTGAAGTTGGTCGAAAGAAAAAAAAAAACTTGGTTGATTTTGTTCATAATGTCCAAAAGAACATAACTCTGACTCAAAACAAATTAAACAACATTAGTAAAGGTATATTCACATTATGTCGTGCAGAATGAAATCCTACGTTGGTCTAATTCAAAACATGCTAATGACATTTCAGATTCGCATTGTAGTTGAGCAGAAATGAAAAAGAAGCTAACATAAACTTGTAAACTTATGCATGTAAATTAATTAACGTTGGTCAATGATATATGTATAAATCACAACGAAGTTTCTAACTAGAAATGTTGTTGGTTCCATTCTAACTAGAAAAATAATCATGATTTAGCAGCGAAAATAAACATTATGTGGGAAACATTAAACATCATAAATAAGACATAAGATAGTGCCATGGTTCTCTGAGCAATAATGAGATGCAATGAAAATAATAAACTTAAAACTTAGTTAAAAGATGTTCGTAAAAGTAATTAGTGGACACACATTAAAAGTAATCATAATTTTCCGGGGAGAAAATTTATCATTAGTGCCTCATTAAAATTAAATTGTGACTCTCAAGTAGCCATAATGCTAGAAAATAAAAACGACATGTTTCTTTTTTTGAGAGAAAATTCAACTTTCATTAACCAGACATAGCTGAATCTTGTGATAGATATGTGCCGGCAATGAGGTGAATCCTCATGCAGATCACAACAACTACCTAGGATATTCCAATATAATAATGCTATGGGCCTATGGCACAAACTAGATAATTATAGACATTATGGCCCGTAACTTTTGTAGCCCTAATTCCTAATAAAATAATTAAAGGATATTTTCTAATCTAATGGGATAAAACAATGGCACTATTAAAGAGATATTAAAAAAATTCCGTATGCACTGTATTTGACTTATTAGTTAGCACAGTATTATTATGGCCTAAAATATAAAAAACAATACTGCCTGGCTTAATGGGCCGCAAAAACGGTTATTTGTCCGTGATGTTCCCATTTACGGCACGCATGATAGCCGCCGTCTCCTCTCCTTCACCGATTTTCACGCAAGCAGCGAATGACGACGGCGCCGGCGTGGGCCCACTCGCCGGAGCGCGCGTGCGGTCGAACCCGCGCGCGGCTCTGCCGAGCGGCTCCCCGCCGGTGCCGGTGAAGACTGCGCTAGCTCGGGAGGGTGGTCTTCGGCACGGTGGCGCTGCGGAAGCGGCGTGACGGCCTGGTGTGGCACGGCGGCGGCTCCGTCGCCCTCATGTGTGGCGGACGCGAGAGCGGCACCTGATGCGCGGTGGCGGCAGCTGCGGCGTCACCCTGATGCGCGCGTGCGGCATCGGCGCCTCGGTGCGTGGCGGCGGCGGCACTATGGCAGGCTGGCAGCTCGTGTGTGCGAGCTCGCCTGCGCATGCCTCATGGCCCGTCCGGCAAGGCTGCACGAGCGGACACCAGCGGCGACACCAGGCCGAGGTAAATCATCCCGAATCCATAATCCTTACTGAAGTTAGGGTCTCAGTTTTTAGAAATTTTGGGCAAAATCGTGATCTAGAGTTTGGGAATTTGGAGAATTTGGTCTGAGATTTACATGATTCACTTCCTACATGCTGATCCCAACCTTAGCCCCTCAACGCTCATGAATTTTGCCACGGTTGACAGAATCCGAGGCTATATTGTGCATACTCGTGACTAATTAAGGAGATGCTCATTGATTTCATACACAATTACGACTAAATCCGTGAGCAATTAGGCATCAAATTGGGCACAACATCATTATTCTGTGACTAATCATTACGATTAACCGAACCTAGGCACTAAACATGCATAATTAGGTTGAACCCGAGATGATTAGGCATAACCACAGACTTAAGGAGCATGACTAAATAGGGCCTAGAACATCATCAGCACAGCTAACTAAGCACGGCAGAGAATAACTAGGGCATTAATACAGTGGTCCAGAAATTAGATCAGTTGGTTCCGATGCCAGAATTTTAGATAAATTTTAGCATAATCTAGAACTGGATAGTCCACCATTAGCAAAGTAGATCCCCTTTGCAGATGTAGTATGTCACCTCTGATCCACCACTGCCACCTCCTAGCACAGCCGAGAGGGAGGGAGGAACCTTCAAGCTGATACGTCACCCTTAACTGTGTTCCCCTTATATGTAGTGCCGCTCAGTAATAGGCGCCCCGGATCATGGCGCATAGAGGATCTGTGTGCTTCCCTTGACTCGGGGCACAACAGTTCTGAGCGTTGGCCCATCTCCACTAGCCCGAGATCACTTTCCAACACTATAATGCATATATGTCCATGGCGTCGCTTTGCCTCACTCCTTATGCGCCTAGGCGTTGTGAGGGGAGTGGGTTGCCACATGTTACCTTACTGTAATAGCATGCCACCACATGCGTTGCATAATGCATGTCACAATGGTATTCTTTTTAAACTTTGCAAATTACAGCATATTGGGCACGTTCTTGTTTTAACAGCAGGGCTCAACTTTGAGGTGTGAACTAGTCAGAAATGTGCAATTCTCTCAGGATAATCAACATTTCTATCATGATTCATGAATCATGCTTCCTATGGTATGGGCAACACAGCACCGTACCAACTGATAAGGTCTACAACTCACAACCAAAAAAAGAACCAAATATATTATAAATGGACTTCGACAATAAATTTAGAGAAGCATGGTAGCCAATATATAAAGGTAGTGGTTACTGGTGCAATCTGGCATCACTAAGCACTAATATACTTATTTCTGATAGCATGCATCTCTGCATTAGCATCACTTATTGACAAACGCTCTGTGGGCAATTGTTTTGAGCAAAGGACACCAAGCTGAATAATGGCGGACAAACATTTCTTGGTTCTTGTTATATGCCTTGTATCATTGCAATTTTTTGCTTCATCATGTAGCCATAGGTTGGAATCTGCTATCTCCATAACATTGTCAGGAAGAGCCGCCTCAGCATAACCATGTAGGCTTATACCATCTCTCAACATATCATCTGTTGGCCTCTTTGCTGTGAACATCTCTAGCAAGGTGATACCAAGACTAAACATGTCACCGCAAGTTGATACCGCAAGACTTTCTCCATATTCTGCATTGCATTAAAACATGAACACATGTAGGTATATACAGTATTTGATGGGAATAGGGATAATTCTATGTTATCATGTGTAGCACATGGGGAACAGAACGAAAAATTAGAGTTACCTGGAGCAATGTAACCAATGGAACCTCTTATTCCTAATGTGTTCGCAGAATTCACATGATGTTCGCTTGTTGCTTCATCTAGAACTTTTGCGATTCCAAAATCTCCAACACGAGCCCTCATGTCTTGATTGAGAAGAATGTTACTTGGCTTGAGATCACAATGGATGATCGATGGCTGGCAACCATTGTGAAGATAGTCCAAAGCATCCATAATGTCCACAGCAATATCCAACCTCTGTGATAGGCTTAGTGCTCCTTGTCCATCTTGGCCTTCTAGATTTGAGTGGATCCATTGATCTAAGCTGCCATTAGGCATGAACTCAAAGACTAATGCTCTGAAGTCTTGAGCCTAGTGGTTGATGCTAGAACAACATGTAATGATCTTCACAAGGCATCGGTGCCTCACTCTTCTAAGTGCCTCGCATTCAGCCTGGAAGCTTTTGTATGACCCTGATTGCTGGACATTAAACACCTTAACAGCCACAACAGTGGCTTCATTTTCTATAGTTCCCTTATATACTGTACCATATCTTCCCTTCCCAAGAACATTTTGTTCTGAAAATCCATCTGTTGCTTTCAGTATATCGTTGTAAGGAATTATTGGAAGTTCTGTCTCTGTGAATTGTGGTGGTAGTTCTCTCTTTGGTGCTGTATTGAACTTTCTGTGAAGAAATCCAGCCCACACAAAAAAAAGTATGAGCAGGAGAGCTCCTATTGTTGGGACAGCTACTCTAACAGACTTTGGCATGTCTTTCTTATTCTTTTTTACAATAGAACTTGGGCACTTTGGCAGATGGAGCTGTGGTATTCCCCCACATAATGCATTGTTCCCAACAATTGATAGTCCACTTAGATTTCTGAAAACCCCTTGTTTAGGTACCTCACCTTGCAGATTGTTGAAAGATAGATCAAGGCGGAGCAGCGATGTTGAATTACCTAATAATTCTGGGATTGATCCTGATAAATTATTGTGGGCAAGGTACAACTCCTGCAAGTTGGTAATGCTAGCTAGGCTTCCAGGGATACTGCCAGTCAGTTTGTTGTTCGTCAAGTTCAGTATAGTGAGGCCTGCCATATTCTTGAAAGTATCAGGTATGCTTCCTTGGAATGAATTGTCATCAATCAAGAGGATTTCCATGACTCTGCAGTTGCCAATTGTATAAGGTAATTCACCTGACAAATTGTTTTCTGACAGGAAGACCTGTTCGATGTTCACCAAGTTACCGAATTCTAAAGGAAGCGGCCCCTCCAGCATGTTATTGGACATATCGAGAAATGTTGATATTGAGGATAGCTCTGTAATTTCTTTGGGGATCCGGCCATTGAGATTGTTACTGGATAGATCTAAGGCCGAAAGTTTGCTTAGATTTCCAATGCTTGGTGGAATTGGCCCCACCAAGCTGTTGGCATTTGCAGCAAGCCATAAGCTTTCTGTGAGGTTTCCGATGGAGGATGGTATATGTCCTGACAAGTTGTTGGATTCCAGGTGTAGATTCTTCAGCCGTGTAAGCTTCCCTATGCTCTCAGGAATGACCCCAGTGAGTAAGTTTACTGCAAAAAGAAGCTCCTCAAGACCTGCCAGATTTCCGATCTCGGATGGGACAACACCAGATATGTAATTGTTGGGAGTCCGCAGCCGCTGGAGGTTGATGGACAAATTAGCCAATGAACTTGGTAGTTTCCCCGCAAACCTATTCCATCCAATGGATAATACCTGCAATCTGCTACAATTCGTCATAGAATGAATAAAGCCCCAATCTTGCTCATTGTTTGCCTCAAACTCATTTTCATCAAGAACAAACTCTTGAAGATTTTGCAATTTGCCCAATTCTGAAGGAATTGTTCCACTAAAACTATTGCCTCCCACGTAAAACACCTGGAGGCTAGAGAGATTAGTTAGTGACCGTGGAAGAGCACCAGTAAATCGGTTTTCATCAGCCGTAAGCTGTTGGATGCTTGGAAGGGTTTTGCCAAGGTCAGATGGCAGATAGCCATAGAGCTGGTTGTTGGTAACAGAAAAGTGAGAAAGGGATGATAGGTTGTAGAGGGAAGGAGGAAGCAGGCCAGAGAGATTATTGCTGGAGAGCTGAAGGAAGATAAGGTATGGATTGTTCCCGATGCCTTCTGGGATTGATCCCTCGAGATAGTTTTTTGACAAGGAGAACTCGGTCAACCGGGAAAGGTTCCCGAGAGACGAGGGGATGGTTCCAGTGATGCTATTGTTTGCCAGCACTAGAAACCTGAGGGACAGCATGTTGCCGATCGCGGCTGGGATGATTCCCTCGAGTTCCTTGTTGCTGTAGATGTACATTGTACGGAGGCTGATGCAGCGACTAATGTTGCTCGGGATGACACCGGTGAGCATATTTTTGCTCAGGTCAATGCGCTGGAGGCGCCTGAGAGAGCCGATGCTGGGAGGGATCTCTCCCTGCAGGCCGTTGGAGCTCAGGTTGAGTACCCGCAGGAAAGTAAGGTTACCGATAGCCGGGGAGATGGTGCCGGAGAGGCTCTGGTAACTGAGGTGTAGAGCAACCACCCTCCACCGGTGTCTCTTGCCACAGTGAACTCCCTCCCAGCTGCAGTAGCTGGTGCTCTGGTTCCACGAGTCCAGCACGCCAGAGTGGCTGGAGATTTTTGCCTTGATAGCGAGAAGAGCTCCCTCGTCGCTGCCATGGCCAGTGGATGAAGATGAGGAAGCAGTTGCACGGTTAGTTGTGGTGGTGGAGAGTGCTAACAGTAACAGCTGGTGGAGGAGGAGGCATCTGCTTCTGAGGGGCAGCATGTCTGCTGAAGGTTTTGAGCCAAGCAGAGATACAAGCTATAGTTGCAGTTTCATATAATGGGAGTACCGATGGGTTCAAGTTTCTTCAGTCAGAAGGGATTGGTTAGACCCCGCCCCTGCATCATTACAGATGGGTTCAAGCCAATAAATTCAGTCAAAAAGCATTGATTAGCTAGTGATTTGTCAACATTGTGAAGCTCATCATCCATTCTTTCGGAGCAAGCAAACGTGACCGAGGGAGGGAGCGCATACTTATCCTTTGATTATAGAGAAATTTCCTGCTTACATCACATGCCTGCAGCTTGCTGTTGCTGTGCCCGTCGCTTGGCGTGAGCAGGGACAAGGCGGCGGGGTAGAAGGCAGAGTGCTAAGCCTAGGGTAGGGACATGTCCTCGCTAGTCGCTTGCATTGGCCTAAAGGTAGGGGGAGGGGTGTGTAGTTTTTTTCTTGGAAAATTTATGCCTCAATTTTTAGTCAAATTATATAAGTTTCATCAAATTTTTATATAAAGAATATACAAACATTTAATATCGAATAAGTATCGTTGATTAACCTTGGAATATATTTTTTATAGTAGCCAATTTAGAAACCTAAATGGTGATACTGTTTTTTAATTTTATTTACTTAGTTAAATTTTATAAAATGATGTCTTCAATCTAGAATTAAAGGAGCAGTTCTTAACCTTTTCAGAACGTGTAGGTAGTTCTTCACTTCTTCAGAACGTGTACGCGGGCGCCTGGGCCTGCTGCTGGTCGTGGTGTTGCTGTGCCGTTTCAGCGTCGCTGCAAAGCCTGCAAGCTGGAGCCGCCTGCAGTCTAGCAGGCTCCCAGTACCCGGCCTCCAACTCTCTACGACTTTTGCCCTTTTACTTTTGTTTGCAGCGAACGATATTTGGGAGCACAGTACACCTCTAGGCAGCAGGACGCAGGTTGTTACTGTGCTGAAAAAAAACTTTCTTCAGATGCGTTGGGTGAGGATTGGTGGTGGTTTGTTTTCTAGCCATGTGTTGTAAATAACCGCTAATAAATCTATCGTGCGTCTTAGCCTACAATCGAAAAAAATAATAATACGTTTTGTATTCTAATCTACAATTATCTAGTACTTACTACGCTTAGGTTTTACAGCAAAAAGGCTGCAAATGGCGACGCCTGCTCAAGCACAAGCAGTGAGCCAACGATGACACCCAGGCCTTATTTAGATGGTCATATTTCTAGTTCAAAACGTTAAGAACCGCTTGAAATGAAAAAGAGACATCAGGTACCACGCGCGGCATTCTGAATGCTTACATCGAGTGGTGACAGCTCAAAAAAAAAAAAAAAAAGGTCAGGACAGCTCTGACCGGAGAAATCGGCTCTAACGGGTCTGTAACGGTGTTCTAGAAATGATGACCATTTCCTTGTGGCCTCCAAGGCGTCTCCACTCTCCCAACGGATCGCACGGTCTTTACTCTGAAGTTGCCGACTGTTGACTTGCGACGACGACCTCAAGATGGACTGTCAGCAGTCTTGAGTATACGCACATACATTTCTTTAAAAAAAGGTAAAGCCAAGAGAGATAAAAAAAACTGGTACTATTGCGGCTACACCTCCCTATTTGTCATGTAGGGCGGCGATAAAATATCACTAGAAAGCTAAGCGCGGCAAAGCCGCGTCCTTGTTGAAGGAAACCAGCCAGTGAATGATCCTAATGCGAAATGTGCTACTGATGTTTATCTGTATTCCTTTGCCAAATGTGCTACTAATGTTTTTATGTCTTCTTTTTGGTAGTCGTGTTCATTTCTGAATGATCCCAATGCCCTCAAAGTTTATTTACCTCCTTGGTAATAGATTGCAAGATGTGGAAAAGAAAAAAGGAAACAAAAGGACTAGGAGCACATCCAACCTTGAACTGGATATTTACATATTGAGCTCCCAGCTCCATTGCTAACAGAATTGCCATTTCATTATTGAATAGGCCTAAGGATATGGTGCTAAATGTAGACTTATAATTTAGAAGCAATGAAGAAGTTCATCTGAACTGAAATCAAACTGACTATAATTACAAATTTCATTAGAGTGCGCAAGCAATGAAGTACTTCTGTTAACTAATAATGCCTCTAATTTTCCTGTGTATCTCCAATTAATCCTGAATATGTCTTCTGCAGTCTGCAGCTTTGGCATCGGTTGACTGAAGAAATTACCACCCAGAAGTTTATTTTTTGAAGTAATTACCCAGAAGTTTATCAAATGATAATTTGTTGACCTCGCAATTATCTTGCCTATGTATATTTTGCAATGTCTGTAGAGTAAATCTTCTGTTAGCATGTGTAAGCAAGCCAAACATATTGAAAAAAAAGTAGGAAATGAATTGGAGAGCATTGATGGACCCCCAAAGGGACACCTCAAAATTAAATTCAACAGAAGCTTACTTTTGATACAAAAGCATATAATAAACATGAACCAGGACATTCATAATTCATGAAGAAAGCTAAAGAATATTTGGATTAGATCGGCAACTGTGGTATCTACATGTATCAATAGACAACTGCTGACATTGTGGGTATTTTACAACAATGCTTCTTGAATTAGGGAAAAAAAACATTTTTTTCTAAAAATTAGAAAACAATTATTTCTGATCAAAATAAAATGAGTTGGATATATACTGTCTTTTCAGTGAGGCTTGACCATATCAGTATAGATTAACGGGTTAAATTGTTGAGAATCAAACTAATATATATTTTTGAAGATAATCTGTTGAGCCTTGTATTGCACCGGGCAGTATGCTTTTTTTTTGCAACATGCACCCGCGCTTAATGGGTAAACGGTTATCCGCGCGTGACCCTCACGGAGCCCACTTATGGCCCGCGTGATCTCATTCTCTCATCACCCTTTCCGATTCAGCGGCTGCTGGGAATCTGAGAGCACGGCTGCGCCGGCGTGCCGGTGAAGACTGCGCTCGCTCGGGAGGTCTCCAGCACATTGGCGAAGCGGAAGCGGAGTGACGGCCTGGTGCAGCACGGCGGGGGTGAAAGTCCCTAGTTTGGTTTTGGCTAATTGATGAAACCTAGAACTAACCTTGTTTATCTAAGTGGTTGATTTAGAGAAAGTTTGTCCACATGATGAGCTTATTGCATATGAAGCATGACACATGTCATGTGATCAAAGATGAAGATCAAGACGATGCTTGGCTCCATGGACCGGTGTTGAAGGTGAAGGGCTAGTCGAGGCTTCGGAGTGAAGGACCATGCAATGGTGAAGCTCGAGCAAGACTAGGCGCCGATGGACCGATGCACGGTGAAGGGCAAGTGAAGTCGAGGTCGATGGATCGAGACGGTCACATGATGGTGTGAAGTGTTCATATCATTTGGAGGAACAAAATGGGCTCAAGGCAAAGGTATAACCGATAGGGCCATTTTGTTTTGCACTCAAGACACCATAGAGGGTGTGAGTGGTTTAGGATCGATAGCCGCACTATTAAGAGGGGAAGTCATATCGGCTATTCGACGCATGGGTGCCACTAGGTGAATTCATGAAGTGCATTGCATGTAGGACCTAGTGAGCTAACATAACCTTTGGGAAATGGTTGTGAAAAGCTAACACACAAGCACATGGAGATGTACACTTGGTGGTGTTAAAACATTTACAAAGGTGGCATTTGGGCGCGCTGTGGTTTGCAGGGTAGAGATGGTTCACAGGCTCGGCGGGATTCGGCGCTTTTGGGAAAAATGGATGCATATTTTCTATTGCGCCGGATGCAAAATTTGGTTGAAATCATGCTATCTCTGTTGATCAAGTTGGTATACTTGTTGGATAGCATGTTGGAGAAGTTGGTGTCACGACACGGCGACAAAACGATGAAGTCAGCACCTGGAAGAGGCGCCGGACGCGCCTTGGGCAGGCGCCGGACGCGTCCGGCGCATTGTGACGTGGCGCGAGGTGGTGGCTCTGCGAAGATGTTCGTCGGACGCGCGGCGGACGCAGGCGGCGGACTCGGCTTGTTTACTGTGCTGGGTCCGGCGCTCGGTGGAAGACGGCGCGTTGCTGGCTCGGCTCAAGGCGGCGGACGCGCGGGTGCCGCGTCCGGTGCACGCCGGACTCGGAACAGAAAGTTCCAGAGCTCGGCGTTGCGAGCGGACGCGGGCGCCGGACGCGCTGTGGCGTGCGCCGGACGCAGCGCCGGACGCCCACGTGGCGACGCGCGGTTGGCCGCGGCGCCAACGGTCGGCTCGGGCCGCGCGGAAGAAGCGCCGGACGCGTCCGGGCGGTTTGGGGCGAACGCGTCCGGCGCGTCTTGCTCGGCCTCCCGAGGGGGTAACGGTCACATTTGTTTGAGGGGTTATAAATAGAAGGTGGCCGGCCCTTGGGGAGGTCTCTTGGCCATTTCTCATCCCTTGTGCATTCTTTGAGCTAAGAGACTCTCTCCCACTCTTCTCCCTTGCTTGGTTGTTCATCCTAAGAGAGATTGAGTGAATCACCTAGTGCATTGCATTGCTTGAGGGCATCTAGTGGCACTTGTGGGTGGTTTCGCCGGTGGATTTCTTGTTACTCTTGGAGAGTACCGCTCCTAGCCGGTTTGGAGATTGTTGGAGGCGTTGGCAAGAGAAGGTGATTGTTCTTGGCCACCTCCGGTTGATTGTGAGAGGTTTGAGCTCACCTCGTGGGGATCACGAAGAGCATCCTAGTGGATTGCGCGTGTCGTTGAGTACCTCGCTTGAGAGTGGTGTCTTGCGGTGCCTTGCGGGGCGAGCCTTGAGGGGCTAGTGACTTGAGGGTCATACCGAAGAACCATCTAGGTGTTGGTCGACACAACCGGTGACGTAGCTTGGCGGTGCCCAAGTGAACACCGGGTGAACAAAAACAATTGTGTTCATCTTTGTTCCCGGTGATTGGTCTTCGATTGGGTGTTGCCATTGTGATTGATTGTTCATCTCCTTGGTGATTGGCAACCTCGACTCGACACGTCGGTATAACAAGCTCCTACCCTCTCTTGCATTTTTTTGATTACTTTCTTGCAAAGTAGAATTGCTTGCGTGGTCGGTCGGGAACCACATCTTGTGTAGACTAAATCCCGTGGGTAGAATTACTTGTGTGGTCGGTCGGGAACCACTCTTTGTGTAGATTAAATCCCGTGGGTAGAACTCTTGATCACTAGCGGTAGCTATTGTGTGTGCTAGTGATCACCTACTAGAATTGTTTGGATAGGAGGCTTGCAACATCTAGTAGGCTAAGCAAAACTTGCTTTCCGCCATTTGTGTATCTAACGAAGTTTGCTTAGTGAGTTTGTAGAAATTTTTATAGGCTATTCACCCCCTCTAGCCATCTAGGACCTTACAAGTGGTATCGGAGCCGAGGTCACCATTTTTGTGCAAGGCTTAACATCCTACGGTGTTAAGATGGCTCAAATTGTGTTCAACCATGTTGGGGGCAAACCGCCTATGTTTGATGGAGTTAGCTCATTTGACCATTGGAAGAGAAAGATGATCATGTATCTTGGTTCGATACAAGAGAGAGTGTTGCAAGTTACATTGCATGATTATGCCATACTTGATAATGATCATCTCACCGATGAAGACAAAGCCAACATCACATGCACTAGAATGGCTCTCAACACCCTATACAATGGCATTGATACAAAGGTGTTTGAGGGAATCAAGGATTTGGAGCTTGCAAGTGAAGTGTGGACTAGGTTGGGTGAGACCTATGAGGGCACCAAGGTTGTGAAGAGTGCCAAGCTATATGGACTCAAGAGTGAGTTCGAGAACTTCAAGAAGAAGGAGGATGAAACAATCATTGAAATGTTTCATCGTCTACAAGTGATTGTGAATGATCTCAAGAGTTCGGGGCACAAGACAAAAGATGAAGACTTTTGTCACAAGTTCTTGATTTGCTTGCCGAAGAGCTTCAAGATGTTGAAGCTAATGCTACAAAGAGATGGGCTTGAGAATAAGAAGCCAAATGATTTGCTTGGTGAAGTCTTGACATATGACAAGTTTGATCAAGATGATGAGAAGGTGGAGGAAGAGAAGAAGAAGAAGACCGTGGCATTCCAAGCCACATCCTCCAAGGGCAAAGCACCAATCTTTGAAGAAGAAGAAAACAATGAGGAAGATTGTGACTTTGAGATTGATGATGAGGCACTTGCTCTTGTAGTGAAGAAGATGGGACACATGTTCATCAAGAGAAGAGGCTTCAAGAGGAACAACTTCAAGAAGCAAGAGCAACCAAGAAAGTGCTTCAATTGTGATAGCACCGAGCGTCTACAAGCCGAATGCCCCTATGAGAAGAAGAAGAACTACAACAAGGGCAAGTTTGAGAAGAAGAAGCATGAGGCCAAGATGACACTCAAGAAGGGCAAGAATGGTGCATTTGTAGTCACTTGGGAAAGTGACAATGATGATGAAGATGAAGATTCGAGCAACAAGGCTATGGCTTCCATCGCCATCAATAAGAAGTCTTCATTATTCTCTACATCACCATCATGCTTCATGGCCAAGGAAACAAAGGTACAATATGATGATAGTGATGATGATAGTGAGATAGAATATGCTCATGATGTTGATAATGTTGATGATGATGATGAACCGACTAAGGATCAATTATATGACTTGATGCAAGAAACTAGAGATATAGCTATTGCCAAGGAAAAGGAGTGCAAGAAGCTTTCAATGAAAGTAGAAATACTAGAGAAAGCCCTAGGTGAGCTTATGACCACTCATGAGAGTCTAGTGGAAGACCATGAGAAAATTGGTGATACTCATTCTAAGCTTGAAAAGGCTCACTCACTTCTACTTGAGCAACAAGCAAAGAAAGTGGTGGTTGCATCATGTGATATAGGCCTTACTTGTGACATCATTGATGAATCATTTTATCAACCTATCATCATGACAAATGCTAACCCTTCTTGTAGCACATCATCCACCACCACCACCGACTCTATCTCTACTACTAGTGATGGTTTCACTTGTGATGCTACACTTATGGTTGAGAATGAGACTCTCAAGAAGGAGGTGGATGAGCTCACTCATGCCTTAGGCAAAGCCTATGGTGGTGAGGCCCGCTTGCTAAAATGCTTGGGTAGCCAAAGGTTCTCTCTTAACAAAGGGGGATTGGGCTATACTCCCAAGAAGGGCAAGTCGGCCTTTGCAACTCCAAAGCCTAGCTTTGTGAAGAGCAATGGTCGGTTTTGCTATAGATGCAAGCAAGTTGGGCACCTAGAGCAAAATTGCAACAAGAAGCAATAAAACAAGAAACTTGATAATGCTATACCTTTTGATTCTTGTTATGTGCTTACCAAGGGTGTGAAAGGTGTGCAAGCTAAGTTTGTTGGTACACCCATTGTTGGCCCAAAGAAGAAGGCTATTTGGGTACCGAAGAGCTTAGTCACTAACCTACAAGGACCCAAGCAAAAATGGGTACCTAAGCTTTATTGATTTGCTTGTAGGTGAATTATAAAGCCGGAGGAAGGCATTGGATTATTGATAGTGGGTGTTCTCAACACATGACCGGCACATCAAGAATGTTTGATTCAATTGAGAAGAATGATAGTGGCATTGAGTCAATTACTTTTGGCAATAACAAGAAAGGCAAGGTTGTTGGTTTGGGCAAGATTGCAATATCAAATGATATGAGTATCTCCAATGTGATGCTAGTTGAAAGCTTGGATTTCAATCTTCTCTCCGTGGCACAAATTTGTGATCGAGGCTACAAGTGTATTTTTGGGGCAAATGATGTTGAGGTAGTTTCTCTTGATGGTTCCAACTTGGTGTTCAAAGGCTTTAGATATGAGAATCTCTATCTTGTTGATTTCAATACTAGTGAAGCTTCTTTGACAACATGTTTGATATCAAAATCAAGTTTGGGTTGGATTTGGCATAGAAGGCTTGGGCATGTTGGCATGAAACAATTGAAGAAGCTCACACAACACAATCTTGTTGAAGGCTTGAAAGATGTTGTATTTGAGAAGGGCAAGTTGTGTAGTGCATGTCAAGCCGGGAAGCAAGTTGGAAGTTCACATCCAAAGAAGAGTATAATGAGCACATGCAAGGCATTTGAGTTGTTGCACATGGATCTATTTGGACCAACTTCATACACAAGTATTGGCGGCAACAAGTATGGGTTTGTCATAGTGGATGACTTCACAAGATTTACATGGGTATTCTTTCTTAGTGACAAGAGTGAAGTGTATGACACCTTCAAGACTTTTCTCACTAGAGTTCACAATGAGTTTGACATGAGAATCAAGAAAGTGAGAAGTGACAATGGGAGTGAGTTCAAGAATACAAGAATGGAAGAATTGTGTGATCACTATGGCATTGGTCATCAATTCTCGGCCAAGTACACTCCACAATCAAATGGCCTAGTTGAGAGGAAGAATAGAACATTGCTTGATATGGCTAGATCAATGCTTCATGAGTACAATGTTAGTCAATCATTTTGGGATGAAGCAATCAACACGGCATGCTACTACATCAATAGGCTCTATTATCATACTTTGCTAGAGAAGACCCCATATGAGTTACTTCATGGAAGAAAGCCCAATATTGGCTATTTTAGAGTATTTGGTTGCAAATGCTACATCTTGAGGAAGGGCACTAGATTGGGAAAGTTTGAAAAGAGATGTAATGAAGGGTTCCTACTCGGTTATTGAACTACAAGCAAGGCTTATAGAGTTTGGAACAATTCAAGTGGCATTAGAGAGGAAGTCCATGATGTGCAATTTGATGAAACCAATGGGTCACAAGATGAAGATGAGAATCTAGAAGATGTTGGTGGAACTCAATTGGTTGAAGCTATGAAGAACATGGACATAGGGGACATTAGAGCAAAACAAGTGGTTGATGTGCAAGATGATAAAGATGAAGTGCTCAATTCTCCATTGAGGCAAGCTAGCAATGCTCAAGTGCAAGATCATAGTGCTAGTTCATCAAATGAAGACAAGTCAAGTGATCAACCAAGTTCAAGCAATCAAGTGCAAGTGCTACAACCACAACATGTTGCAAGAGATCACCCAATTGATAGTGTCATTGGTGATATTAGAAGTGGTGTACAAACAAGATCAAGAATGGCTATGATTTGTGAGTATGCATCATTTGTGTCAACCAAAGAGCCAAAGAAAATTGAGGAAGCATTGGATGATGCCGATTGGATCATGGCAATGCAAGAAGAGCTCAACAACTTCACAAGAAATGATGTATGGGAGTTAGTTGAGAGGCCGGAGGATCACAATGTCATTGGAACCAAATGGGTTTTCAAGAACAAGCAAGATCAAGATGGTGTTGTGATTAGAAACAAAGCAAGACTAGTTGCACAAGGCTATACTCAAGTTGAAGGTCTTGATTATGATGAAACATATGCTCCCGTGGCAAGATTGGAGGCAATAAGGATTCTATTGGCTTATGCATGTGCCCATAACATCAAGTTATATCAAATGGATGTCAAGAGTGCATTTCTCAATGGGATCATCAATGAGCTAGTATATGTTGAGCAACCTCCCGGTTTTGAAGATGAGAAGAGACCCAACCATGTGTACAAATTGAAGAAAGCTTTGTATGGCTTGAAGCAAGCACCTAGAGCATGGTATGAGAGATTGAAGACTTTTCTTCACTCCAAAGGGTTCATTATGGGCAAGGTTGATACTACTCTATTCACCAAGAAGATTGGTAATGATCTCTTCATTGTGCAAATCTATGTTGATGATATCATCTTTGGATCAACCAATCAAGCATATTGTGAAGAATTTGGTGAAATGATGGCAAATGAGTTTGAGATGTCCATGATTGGTGAACTTAGCTATTTCCTTGGCCTTCAAGTCAAGCAATTGAAGAATGGGACATTTGTGAGTCAAGGGAAATACATAAAGGACATGTTGAAGAAGTTTGGGATGCAAGATGCAAAGCCAATCTCAACTCCAATGGGCACCAATGGGAATCTTGATAATGATCATGATGGCAATATGGTGAATCAAAAGGATTATCGGTCATTGATTGGAAGTCTACTCTATGTCACCGCATCAAGGCCGGATGTCATGTTCAGTGTTTGCATGTGTGCTAGATATCAAGCCTCACCTAGAGAGAGTCATCTCACGGCCACAAAGAGAATATTGAGGTACTTGAAGCAAACAAGAGATGTTGGATTGTGGTATCCCAAGGGGTCAAAGTTTGAATTGATTGGATATTCGGACTCCGACTATGGTGGTTGCAAGATCAATAGAAAGAGCACAAGTGGTACATGTCAACTTCTTGGAAGATCACTTGTGTCATGGTCCTCAAAGAAACAAAATAGTGTGGCAATCTCTACCGCCGAAGCCGAATATGTTAGTGCGGGGAGTTGTTGTGCACAATTGCTTTGGATGAAGTCAACTTTGAAGGATTATGGCATCCACTTCAAGAATGTGCCATTGTTTTGTGATAATGAGAGTGCAATCAAGATGACACAAAACCCGGTTCAACATGGAAGAACAAAGTACATTGACATAAGACATCACTTCATTAGAGATCATCAACAAAAGGGTGACATTTCCATTGAAAGTGTGGGCACCGATGATCAACTTGCCGACATCCTCACCAAGCCACTTGATGAAAGAAGGTTTTGCAAGCTAAGGAATGAGTTGAACATTCTTGACTTCTCAAACATGTGTTGAATGCACCCCACCACTACTTGACATGCCTCTCCTTCGACAATGCAAGGTACCATTGTGTGACATGTCATTCATGCTTAGGATTATACTTGTGGTAGCACATGTAGACATACAAGGTGCATTTGGAACATTCATGATAAATCAAATGTGTTTGATGTATATATGCTTACCACTATTGCTTCTATGTTTTGTTTATTCTAGTGGTGGCATATGACATGTTTGTGGGCTTGCAATCCTAGTGTTGAATCTAGAATATTTGCTACAAGTGTTTAATTCAACATAGACAAGATAACCCTTGTCATGAGGTGTGAAGAAGTTTGTCTTTGGTTCAAACCGAATTAAATATCTTTGGCAAGTGGTCTAGATTAAACCAAATTTGACTAAAGTTTTGTTTACTCCATCAAAGTCATTTTCTCTCCACAATTTGATCCCATTTTTGGGCAATTGTTGACAAAGGGGAGAGAAAAAGATGATTGAACATGATAAAGGGGTAAATAAAATTTTGATGCACACAAGAAGGGGGAGCAAGCTCATGAACAAAATTGTTGCATTTGTTTGTGCATTCTCATATGACTTGCTCTTGGCACCTAGATAAAGTTTTTATACAAGTGGTGTCCTCTTGCTTGTGTGGTGCAATGCTAGTATAGGACTTGAATGGTGAAATGATCTACTAGCTTGCATAGATTGTAACTAGACTCCCCTTGCTTCACAAGTAGTTCAAGAACTTTGCTTATAATGTTGATCTCACGGGGTTCTTGAGTTTTTGATGGATGTCTAGTTACTTCATGGTGCTAAGGATGGTGTAAAAGGCAACTCCGATTGGTATCACGCTTCAAAGGTCCATTTCTTTCACCTTAGCATCATTTTGGTAGAATTACTCTCCCCACACTTCTATCCATGCATATGTGCAAAGCTTCAAATCCAAACTCTATGCACATATATAGGGGGAGCAATACTACCAAAACCGAACTTGCTATAGTTGTCCAAATTCTTTTTGTGAGCTTAATGATTGGACAAGTATGACAAGTTCAAAAATCTTTATTATAAAATCATCTTTGTTGAGGTTGTCATCAATTACCAAAAAGGGGGAGATTGAAAGTCCCTAGTTTGGTTTTGGCTAATTGATGAAACCTAGGACTAACCTTGTTTATCTAAGTGGTTGATTTAGAGAAAGGTTGTCCACATGATGAGCTTATTGCATATGAAGCATGACACATGTCATGTGATCAAAGATGAAGATCAAGACGATGCTTGGCTATATGGACCGGTGTTGAAGGTGAAGGGCTAGTTGAGGCTTCGGAGTGAAGGACCATGCGATGGTGAAGCTCGGGCAAGACTAGGCGCCGATGGACCGATGCACGGTGAAGAATGGTGCATTTGTGGTCACTTGGGAAAGTGACAATGATGATGAAGATGAAGATTCGAGCAACAAGGCTATGGCTTCCATCGCCATCAACAAGAAGTCTTCATTATTCTCTACATCACCATCATGCTTCATGGCCAAGGAAACAAAGGTACAATATGATGATAGTGATGATGATAGTGAGATGGAATATGCTCACGATGTTGATAATGTTGATGATGATGATGAACCGACTAAGGATCAATTATATGACTTGATGCAAGAAATTAGAGATATAGCTATTGCCAAGGAAAAGGAGTGCAAGAAGCTTTCAATGAAAGTAGAAATACTAGAGAGGTGAGCTTATGACCACTCATGAGAGTCTAGTGGAAGACCATGAGAAAATTGGTGATGCTCATTCTAAGCTTGAAAAGGCTCACTCACTTCTACTTGAGCAACAAGCAAAGAAAGTGGTGGTTGCATCATGTGATATAGGCCTTACTTGTGACATCATTGATGAATCATTTTATCAACCTATCATCATGACAAATGCTAACCCTTCTTGTAGCACATCATCCACCACCACCACCGACTCTATCTCTACTACTAGTGATGGTTTCACTTGTGATGCTACACTTATGGTTGAGAATGAGACTCTCAAGAAGGAGGTGGTTGAGCTCACTCATGCCTTAGGCAAAGCCTATGGGGGTGAGGCCCACTTGCTAAAATGCTTGGGTAGCCAAAGGTTCTCTCTCAACAAAGGGGGATTGGGCTATACTCCCAAGAAGGGCAAGTCGGCCTTTGCAACTCCAAAGCCTAGCTTTGTGAAGAGCAATGGTCAGTTTTGCTATAGATGCAAGCAAGTTGGTGAAAGTCCCTAGTTTGGTTTTGGCTAATTGATGAAACCTAGGACTAACCTTGTTTATCTAAGTGGTTGATTTAGAGAAAGGTTGTCCACGTGATGAGCATATTGAATATGAAGCATGACACGTGTCATGTGATCAAAGATGAAGATCAAGACGATGCTTGGCTCCATGGACCGGTGTTGAAGGTGAAGGGCTAGTCGAGGCTTCAGAGTGAAGGACCATGCGATGGTGAAGCTCGGGCAAGACTAGGCGCCGATGGACCGATGCACGGTGAAGGGCAAGTGAAGTCAAGGTTGATGGATCGAGACGGTCACATGATGGTGTGAAGCGTTCATATCATTTGGAGGAACAAAATGGGCTCAAGGCAAAGGTATAACCGATAGGGCCATTTTGTTTTGCACTCAAGACACCATAGAGGGTGTGAGTGGTTTAGGATCGATAGCCGCACTATTAAGAGGGGAAGTCTTATCGGCTATTCGACGCACGGGTGCCACTAGGTGAATTCATGAAGTGCATTGCATGTAGGGCCTAGTGAGCTAACCTAACCTTTGGGAAATGATTGTGAAAAGCTAACACACAAGCACATGGAGATGTACACTTGGTGGTGTTGGCATATTTACAAAGGTGGCGTTTGGGCGCGTTGTGGTTTGCAGGGTAGAGATGAGTTTGGGTCCCTCTCTTCCTCCCGCCGAGCCTGTGAGGCAGGATTCGGCGCTTTTGGGAAAAATGGATGCATATTTTCTATTGCGCCGGATGCAAAATTTGGTTGAAATCATGCTATCTCTGTTGATCAAGTTGGTATACTTGTTGGATAGCATGTTGGAGAAGTTGGTGTCACGACACGGCGACAAAACGATGAAGTCAGCACCTGAAAGAGGCGCCGGACGCGCCTTGGGCAGGCGCCGGACGCGTCCGGCGCATTGTGGCGTGGCGCGAGGTGGTGGCTTTGCGAAGATGTTCGTCGGATGCGCGGCGGACGCAGGCGACGGACTCGGCTTGTTTACTGTGCTGGGTCCGGCGCTCGGTGGAAGACGGCGCGTTGTTGGCTCGGCTCAAGGCGGCGGACGCGCGGGTGCCGCGTCCGGCGCACGCCGGACTCGGAACGAAAGTTCCGAGCTCGGCGTTGCGACGGACGCGGCGCGGGCGCCAAGCGTGCGCGGACGCAGCGCCGGACGCCCACGTGGCGGCGCGCGGTTGGCCGCCGCGCCAACGGTCGGCTCGGCCGCGCGCGAGGAAGAAGCGCCGGACGCGTCCGGCGGTTTGAGCGACAGCGTCCGCGCGTCTTGCTCGGCCTCCCCGAGGGGTAACGGTCACATTTGTTTGAGGGTTATAAATAGAAGGTGGCCGGCCCTTGGGGAGGTCTCTTGGCCATTTCTCATCCCTTGTGCATTCTTTGAGCTAAGAGACTCTCTCCCACTCTTCTCCCTTGCTTGGTTGTTCATCCTAAGAGAGATTGAGTGAATCACCTAGTGCATTGCATTGCTTGAGGGCATCTAGTGGCACTTGTGGGTGGTTTCGCCGGTGGATTTCTTGTTACTCTTGGAGAGTACCGCTCCTAGCCGGTTTGGAGATTGTTGGAGGCGTTGGCAAGAGAAGGTGATTGTTCTTGGCCACCTCCGGTTGATTGTGAGAGGTTTGAGCTCACCTCGTGGGGATCACGAAGAGCATCCTAGTGGATTGCGCGTGTCGTTGAGTACATCGCTTGAGAGTGGTGTCTTGCGGTGCCTTGCGGGGCGAGCCTTGAGGGGCTAGTGACTTGAGGGTCACACCGAAGAACCATCTAGGTGTTGGTCGACACAACCGGTGACGTAGCTTGGCGGTGCCCAAGTGAACACCGGGTGAACAAAAACAATTGTGTTCATCTTTGTTCCCGGTGATTGGTCTTCGATTGGGTGTTGCCATTGTGATTGATTGTTCATCTCCTTGGTGATTGGCAACCTCGACTCGACACGTCGGTATAACAAGCTCCTACCCTCTCTTGCATTTCTTTGATTACTTTCTTGCAAAGTAGAATTGCTTGCGTGGTCGGTCGGGAACCACATCTTGTGTAGACTAAATCCCGTGGGTAGAATTACTTGTGTGGTCGGTCGGGAACCACTCTTTGTGTAGATTAAATCTCGTGGGTAGAACTCTTGATCACTAGCGGTAGCTATTGTGTGTGCTAGTGATCACCTACTAGAATTGTTTGGATAGGAGGCTTGCAACATCTAGTAGGCTAAGCAAAACTTGCTTTCCACCATTTGTGTATCTAACAAAGTTTGCTTAGTGAGTTTGTAGAAATTTTTATAGGCTATTCACCCCCCTCTAGCCATCTAGGACCTTACAGGGGGCTCCGTCGTCTCGCGGCACCTGATGCGCGGCGGGGTCCGTGGTGGCGGCAGCTGCGGCATCAACCCGATGCGCGCTGCGGCGGTGGCGGCACTGTGGCAGGCCTGCACCCCGTGCATGCGAGCTCGCCTGCGTACGCATGATGGCTGATCCAGCGAGGCTGCAGAGCTAACACCAGCAACGACACCAGGCTGAGGTAAATCATCCCGAAGCCATAATCCTTAGTCTCAATTTTGTCATCATCTTGGGGTTCGGGAATTTGGAGAATTTAGTCTGAGATTTACATGATTCACCTCCTACATGCTGATCTGAACCTTAGCCCCTCAACGCACGTGAATTGTGCCACGGTTGACATAATTTGAGGCTCAATTGTGCATACTCGTGACTACTTAAGTAGTAATTGGCGTTATGCTCACTGACTTAGGACTAAATCCGTGAGCAATTGGGCATCAAATTGGGCACAACATCATTAATCCATGACTAATCATTATGATTAACTAAACCTAGGCCCTCAACATGCGTAATTAGGTTTAACCCGAGATGATTAGACATAACCAGAGACTCAAGTGTCTTGGAGTATGACTAAATAGGGCCTAGAACATCATCTGCACATCTAACTAAGCACAACAGAGAACAATTAGGGAACTAATCAAGTAATTTGACCTCAAAATTAACTTATATCCACGGTGAAATCTGCGCCATCAGTGGTCCAGAAATTAGATCAGTTGGCCCCCATGCAAATGACAGCATATTGTGCATATTCTTGTTTTATAACGGCAGGGCTCAACTTTGAGGTGTGAACTAGTCAGAAATGTGCAATTCTCTCAGGATAATCAACATTTCTATCATGATTCATAAATCATGCTGCCTATGGTATGGGCAACACAGCACCGTACCAACTGATAAGGTCTATAACTCACAACCAAAAAAGAACCAAATATATGGACTTCGACAATAAATTTAGAGAAGCATGGTAGCCAATATAAAAGGCCCATATAAAAGGTAGTGGTTACCGGTGCAATCTGACACCACTAAGCACTCAAATACTTATCTCTGATAGCATGCATCTCTGCAGTAGCGTCGCTTATTGACAAACGCTCTGTAGGCAATTGCTTTGAGCAAAGGACACCAAGCTGAATGATGGCAGACACACATTCCCTATTTCTTGCTATATGCCTTGTATCACTGCTACTGCTTGCTTCATCATGCAGCCGTAGGTTGGAATCTACTATCTCCATAACTTTGTCAGGCAGAGCCGCCTCAGCATAACCATGTAGGCTTATACCATCTCTGAACATATCATCTGTTGGCCTCTTTGCTGTGAACATCTCTAGCAAGGTGATACCAAGACTAAACATATCTCCAGAAGTTGACACCGCAACCCCTTCACCATATTCTGCAATCGAATGAAATATGAGGATACATAGGTATATATGTATAAAACTCAAAGGCTACTTTTTTTTGAGCAAAGACTCAAAGGCCACTTGATGTGCATCTTATTATTAGTATATAATTGGATAATCCTATCGGAGCCTCGGTACTAGTGCTCACAAGAGAAGCGATAACTAAAAATAAATCCGAGATGTTCACACAAAAATAACAGGCACGGCCATCAATTCAGTATACTATATATAGTCATCAGTGGTGCTAGTATGCATTTGATATATTGCAATTACTAAAAATTGCACACCTTTGCCATTGTAGAAGCATTCTTAAATGACCTTTTCTATCTTTTATATTTAAATTAACATCATATCACATTGTGAAATTAATTAAAATAATCCCTCATCCTCATCTAAGTTATCCATAATGACATCATGAAAAAAATAACATATAGTAACCATTAATTTTTGAAGCAATCCTGAGCTGAATCTAATAGGATATGCATTTGTTGTTTTTAAAAAAGTAACCATATATATTGTTCAAGTTATTCATTTATGGTATAAATGCATGATGTGTGTCACTATCCAATCGATGGGTACATGTTTGAGGGAAGCATTGAATATGCCAGTTTCAAACTTAGATTCAAACTAAAGGCAAACCTATGAGCAAATAGGAAAGAGCAAAGGTAAACAATTCTGTTGAGCTCTAACCCAATTATCCATGAATTTATGACTTATTTTTTAACAATTACTAACCCACGCAGCAGCACATATTGATTAGCTAATAGGGATAGATGCTATTGTTTGAAGCATGAACAAATAACTTGAGTTACCTGGAGCAATATATCCAATGGAACCTCTTATTCCTATGGTGCTACTAGAATTCATATGATGTTTGCTTGTTGCTTCATCTAGAACTCTAGCAATGCCGAAATCTCCAACACGAGCTCTCATGTCCTCATTGAGAAGAATGTTACTTGGCTTGACGTCACAATGGATGATCAACGGCTGGCAACTATTGTGAAGATAATCCAAAGCATCCACAATGTCCACAGCGATATCCAACCTCTGTGATAGGCTGAGTGCTCCTTGTCCATTTTGACCTTCTAGATTTGAGTGGATCCATCTATCTAAGCTGCCGTTAGCCATGTACTCAAAGACTAGTGCTCTGAAGTCTTGACCCTGATGGTTGATGCTAGAACAACATGTAATGACCTTAAGAAGGCATCGGTGCCTCACTCTTCTTAGTGCCTCACATTCAGCCTCGAAGCTTTTGTAGGACCTTGGCTGCTGGACATTAAATACCTTAACGGCGACGACAATGTCTTGATTTTCTAGTGTGCCCTTATATACTGTACCATATCTTCCCTTTCCAAGCACATTTGCTTCAGAAAATCCATTTGTTCCTTTCAGTATATCATTGTACAGAACTATTGGAAGCTGTATCTCTAGAAATTGTGGTGGAAAATCTTTCTTTGGTGCTCTCTTGGACTTTCTGTGGTAAAATGCAGCCCAAACCAGAAAAAGTAAGATGAGGCTTCCTATTGCTGGGATTGTTATTCTAACAAATTTGGATGTGCCTTTCCTATTCTTTCTTGCTGAAGAGCTTGGGCATTTTGGCAGATGGAGCTGTGGTATGCCCCCACATAACGCACTATTACCAAAAATTGATAGTCCAGTCAAATTTCTGAAAACCCCCCATTTTGGTATTTCACCATGCAAATTGTTGTAGGACAAATCTAGTCGAATGAGCGATGTTGAGTTATCTAAAAGCTCCGAGATTGTTCCGGACAAATTATTACGGCCAAGATACAACTCCCGTAGGCTAAGGGTAGCAAGGATGCCACGAATGCTTCCAGTCAGTTTGTTGTTCGTCAAATTGAGTATAGTCAAGCCTGCCATGTTCTTGAACGTTGCAGGTATGCTTCCTTGGAAGAAATTGTCATCCATTAAGAGGATTTCCATGACCCTACAGTTGCCAAAAGTATCAGGTATCTCACCTGACAATTTGTTTCCTGATAGGCTGAGCTTTTCAAGATATACCAAACGACCGACTTCTAATGGAAGTGGTCCCTGCAACATGTTGTTGGACAGATCAAGAAGCATTGAGATCGATGGCAGCTCCATAATTTCACTAGGAATCAATCCAGTAAGCTTGTTATTTGACAAATCTAGAGATAAAAGTTTGCTCAAGTTTCGAATTCTTGGAGGAATTGGCCCCTCCAAGCTGTTGGTGGGTGCAAAAAGCTGAAGTAGATTAGAAAAGTTTCCGATGGAGGATGGTAGATGTCCTAAGAGGTTGTTTGAATCAAGGAATAGCTGTTGCAATTGTGTAAGCTTTCCGATGCTTTCAGGAATGACCCCAGCGAGTAAGTTTTTGCCAAAATCAAGCATGTTAAGACCTGATAAATTTTCAATATCTGATGGGATGACATCGGATATGCTATTGTTGTAAATCTGTAGAAACTGGAGATTACTAGAAAAATTAACCAACAGGTCTGGCAATTTTCCTGAAAATTTGTTCCATCCAATGGACACGAGCTTTAGTCTACTACAATTCGCCAAGGAACCAAAAAATTCCCACTCTTCCTCATTGTTTGACTCGAACATATTGTTATCCAGTTCAAATACTTCAAGTTGTTGCAATCTGCCCAATTCAGCAGGAACAACTCCATTAAAATTATTAAATCCCAAGTCAAAAAGCTGGAGCCTAGAGAGATTGGTTAGCGATGGTGGAATAGCTCCAGTAAATCGGTTTGCTCCAATCGCAAGCTTTTGGATGCTCGGAAGGCTTTTCCCTAGGTCAGTTGGTAGATGGCCATGGAGCTGGTTGCTAACGGCAGAAAAGAGATAAAGAGATGACAGGTTGAACATGGAACGAGGAAGCAAACCGGAGAGATTATTAACGGAGAGGTGAAGCCCCTCGAGATACGGATTGTTTCCGATGTCTGCAGGGATTGATCCGTCAAGATAGTTGGATCCCAAGCCCAACTTGGTGAGTCGGGAAAGGTTCGCAAGAGAAGACGGGATAGTTCCGGTGATGCTGTTGTTTGACAGCTGTAGAACTAAGAGCGATGGCATGTTGCCAATCTCAACAGGGATGATTCCCTGCACTCCCCTGTTGTTGTAGATGTTCATCACATGGAGGCTGATGCAATGGCTAATGTTGCTCGGGATGACACCGGTGAGCATATTGAAGCCTAGGTCAATGCGCTGGAGGCGCCTGAGAGAGCCGATGCTGGGAGGGATTTCTCCCTGGAGGCTGTTGGAGCTCAGGTTCAGTGAGCGCAGGAAAGTGAGGTTACCGATAGCAGGGGAGATGGTGCCGGCGAGCCCCTGGGAGCTAAGCTCCAGAGCGACGACCCTCCACGGGTGCCTCCTGTCGCAGGTGATACCCTCCCAGCTGCAGTAGCTGGTGCTCTGGTTCCACGAGTCCAGGACTCCAGAATGGTGGGAGATCTTGGCCTTGAAGGCCACAAGAGCAACCTCGTCGACGCCATGGTAGTCCCTGGAAGGTGAGGAAGGCGTTGTTGCGCAATTGGTTGTTTGCGTGGTGGAGAGTAGCAACAGCTGGAGCATGAGGCACCTAATTCTGAACTGCATCGTGCTGGGCGCACAAGGCGTTGAGCTGTTACTCAGAGCAGAGCGGCCAGCGTCTCGTTTTGCTATGTGAGAGGAAGCGACGAGTGAACGGGGACTTTACTATTTGCTAGGGAATATGTAGGACTAGATCAAGAGACGGACTCGAGGGAGAAAGGTTTCAACAGGAGGAGGTCAGAACTGAGGATGGTTTGAGTTTTGACCGATCGATTTGACCTTTTCTTATCAAAGGATGCTGTATAAAAATAAATTTTGTCATACTCCCACAGGAGAAGGATAAATAGTACGTATATATACATACAGTATTTCTGAAAGCATGGCAGCGATGACTTCGTTCTCTGGCCAATGTAAAATAACTGAACACATCATCAGGCGGTGGTGGCAGGCTAATCAGCAGCAGCAGGTCAGCTGTTAGCCGCCATCGTCGCTTGTTTGGTTCATCAGCAACAGCATCAGCACCTCAAGGCAGTATAAAATTGCAAGATGATAAGCATAATACACTTGTACGATATCTCTCTCTCACACACACACAACTAACTGACCAAATACATTGAAACCATTATTATTACTATGGAGCACAGAACTATATATGCTATATATACCAGCATATATTATATATATTGTTTCTTCACTTTACTGTAGCTATTCCCACAAATAATCACCTGCACATTAGTATTACTTATTACTTGCGTTGTCTATCCTACTGTCTCAGTAACAGCATTCATTCGTTTGTAATATCCCTATCCAGCTATCCTTTAGTTGCTCCACTGCATCTGGTGGCATAGATACATGTATTATTTGTGTTGTGCATGTTGTTATTAATTGACAAACGCTCTGGGTCCTTTCTGTTTCTTATCTTGAACTATCTTTTGAACTCTGATATATTTCCGTTATGGTACATAATGGAAATAGGGGATTCCCCTTGTTAAAAAAAAAATGTTGTTATAAATTAGTTTTAAGCTTTTTCTTATCTTTAGTACAAGCAGATGTATGGACCATTTCAACAATATAAGTGTATTGTGCAATTTATTTTACAGTATATCTGCGCCGTCCAGTGAGCTAGCAACACATGAAATAGCCGTCATCTGCGGCTGCAATCAGCCACCATCCTTGGGTCGCTCGACGGTCACTACTACAGGAACGTATTTTAAGGCGGCAGGAAATCACTGAAGATGCGGGTACATATGTTTTTGAGTGATCTCTACCTATTTATATCTGAAAACAATGATTTTTGGAGGCGGCTATTTTCAGTCATCTCTACCCAGTCGTCTCTACCCTTTGTTTGTCTCTGCAAGCAACGACGATTTTAAAGATGGTATCCAGCCGTCTATAGAGTATAGAAATCGATCTTCAAGATGGCTGCAAACACGACCCATTCGAAATGGTCTTCCAAAAGAGACTGCCATTTCTAGCCGCCTCTAGGAATGGGGTTTGCCTCCCAAATATAAAATTTCAAATTTTAAATGAGGTTTTTACGGTTAATAAGTTGACTGTGTTAACTGATGCAATTTTGTTGTAAAAAAAAAAACATTGTACCTTGGTTGATAAGCAGGACACACAAGTTCAAGCGAGGGCTGTTTGGCTGGTGGTTTCTATGGCTGAAAAGTTGGCTGATGTTTTGTTGTAAGAAAAAAAAACACTGTACCATAGCTAAAAGAGAATAGAGCTTCAGGACAACTCAAGAAAATAAAAACTAAAATGATAGTTAAGAAACACATGCATATGCTCCCCTAACTTTATGGTGTCAGCGTTTTGGACCCAGGGCTCCGCACTCTCCTGCACATAAGAGCTGGGTACAACTAGGGTGGGCCGAAGATATCAGACATGAGGCCCAATTGACGGAAAAAACTTAGGTGGGTGGTGGGCCCTGTGTGCGCTGGGTGCGCCCCCCACCTCGATGGATGACGCGTGGACAACACTTTCATCATACGGCGGCTGGAGACAGCAGCCCTGTGATTCCCATCGGCTTCCATCGCTGACGGCTCGGCTCCAGTCGACTCAGCCCTCCTCCCATCCCACGCGGCCGCCACCGCAATTCCTCTCGCGGGCGCACCTCTAGATGACGCCGCGCTCCTCGTCGGGGAGGCTCCATCCATCGTCGCTGCAGTCCCTTCCCCCACCCCCAACCCTCGTCCCTAGTCCCGGCCCCCGATGCAGGCCCCATCGCCGACGTCGTCCTGGCAGCCGCGAAGATTCCCGACCGTCGCTGCGAAGAATCCCGGCCGGAGCACCCCCGCCTGCGCCCTCCGCTCCCGGTCGGAGCTCCAGTTCCAAGAGCAACGGTCTATTCATCAGCTCCTCCGAGCAGCTGGGTTCCGGGAACACCAAACCCAGTGGCTCCTTCACCAGTCCTTGCGACGGCACTTGCCACCATATGAGAAGATCCAAAATTTTGCATAGTGAAGAACATACGCTTTGACAGAGAGGTACAGAGAAACCAACATGAAAAGCATTCAGGCTATCAAGTGCTCCAAACCAATATAGTCTGTGCTTCAGAAGCACAGAGAGGTTGTCGACAATTGTATCATGTAGATGTGTGGACAACATTGACAGAGTATAGAATTCATTGATACTTATAAATGTAAAATGTGATTTTTGTATGAAATATATTTGGATGTTTTGAAATCGTCACTGGAATGGATGTCATAATAGTCTGATTGTGTCCAAAAGATAGGACTTGTATGTTGTGCCTGACAGTAACTATCAGTTGTCGGAATCCATAGTTCTTGAATCATTGTCAGATGTCAAGCTGCAGCATGTACATCCAATTTCTTACAAATCCATATCACTCCATTGTCTAAATATCGAAACTACCTGCTTTCGGTTAGTGAAGCAATCAGCATGGTTACCGACATATACAAGTCAGGAATCAAGAATGAGCATGTCCAGACTATTTCCTTTGCTTTGAATCGAAGTTGTTCAGCATTAGATGATTGATTGAAGCTCTACATTTTTTATATAACACATATCCATACAATTTGCTTTGCCAGGTTTTCTCATCTACTATCTACGTTTACATCTTTGGCAACAATCCTAGTTACTGTCAGACACAAGACACAAGACAATCCTAGTAAAAAACAATATTTGTTGAAAACATGCATATGCCATATGGTGCTCAATATTTGTTCAAAACAAAGCGCGCTTCATTTTCTAGTCCAGTTAATAAAAAACAATAAACGCATACTGCCGGGCGGCTGCTGAGGACCAGCAGTGGCTTAACGTGAAAACCCCCACTGGTTTAATGGGCCGTGAAAACGGTTGTCAGCGCTGATGCTCGGCGGCCCACTTATGGCCCGCATGGTATCCACCGTAGATGAGCCAGCTCAGAGTCTCTCGTCTCCTTTTCCGATTTTCATTTCACGCAATCAGCGGCTGCTCTGAAGAGAGCGCTGGCGCACGGCTGCCGGAAGGAGACGACGGCGCTGGCGTGGGCCCACTCGCCGGAGCGCGCGTGCGGGCAGGCGAAGCCGCGTGCGTCTCCGCCGAGCGGCTCCTCGCCGGTGCCGGTGAAGACTGCGCTCAGGAGGGTGGTCTTCGGCACGGTGGCGCAGCGGATGCGGCGTGACGGCCTGGTGCAGCACGGCGGCGGGCGGCTCCGTCGCCCTCATGTGTGGTGACCGCGAGAGCGGCACCTGTTGTGCGGCGGGGTCCACGGTGGTGGCAGCTGTGGCATCGCCCTGATGTGCGTGTATCTGCGCCTTGGTGCGTGGCGGCGGCGGCACTATGGCAGGCTGGCAGTACGTGCGTGCGAGCTCGCCTGCACACGCCTGATGGTCCGTTCGGCAAGGCTGCACGAGCGGACACTCAGCAGCGACACCAGGCCGAGGTAAATCATCAGAAGCCATAATCCTTAGTGAAGTTAGGGTCTCAATTTGGGGAAAAGCACGATCTAGGGCTCGGGAGTTTGGGGAATTTTGTCTGAGATTTACTTGATTAGCCCCTCAACGCACGTGAATTTTGGCACGTTTGCCATAATCCGAGGCTCGATTGTTCATACTCGTCACTAATTAAGGAGCAATTGACGTTATGCTCACTGAGTTCATACAGAATTATGACTAAATCCTTGAGCAATTAGGCATCAAATTGGGCACAACATCATTAATCCATGATTAATCGTTACGATTAACTAAACCTTGGCCCTAAACAGGCATAATTAGGTTTAACCCAAGATGATTAGGCATAACCAGAGACTTAAAGAGCATGACTAAATAGGGCCCAGAACATCATCAGCACACCTAACTAAGCACAACAGAGAACAATTAGGGCACTAATCAAGTAATTTGACCTCAAAATTAACTTGTATCCCCGGTGAAATCCACACCATCAGTGGTCCAGAAATTATATCTGTTGGCTCCCATGTGACAATATATTAGATAAATTCGGGAGTGAACCACAGGATATCTGATCTAATTACTTCGACACAAATTATTCTAATGTGAATCAGTGACCAACCATAATCTGGAGCTGATAGTCTACCATCGGTAATCTAGAGCTGATAGTCTACCATCGGCGAAGTAGATCGAGTTCACTGACGTAGCACCTCACCTCTGATCCACCAGTGCCACCTCCTAGCACAGCCTCTTCTTGATCTGGAAGAAGAGGGAGGGAGGGAGGGAGAGTGGCCTTCAAGCTGATATGGCACCCTTAGGATCACTCAGTCAGTTTTGGAATTGGGTGGACACCATTGTGCTTTGTGCATGTGTTGGCTCGCACAGTAACTGTCTTTCCAGTAAGAGGCGCCCCCGATCGTGGCGCAAAGAGGAGCTACGTGCTCCCCTTGACTTGGGGCTCAACGGCTCTGAGAATTGGCCCATCTTCACTTGCCTGAGATCACTTTTTAAATACTGTAATAGCATGTTGAGTATATGTCCATGGCGTCGCTTCGTCTCGCCCCTTTTGCGTCTAGGCGTTGTGAGGGGAGTAGGTCGCCACATGTTACCTTACTGTAATAGCATGCCACCACATACATTGCATAATGCATGTCACAATGATATTCTTTTTCAACTTTGCAAATTACTGCATATTGTGCACATTCTTGTTTTTATAACAGCGGGGCTCAACTTTGAGATGTGAACTAGGCAGAAATGTGCAATTCTCTCAGGATAATCAACATTTCTATCATGATTCATGAATGATGCTGCCTATGGTATGGGCAACACAGCACCATACAACTGATATAGGGTCCACAACTCATAACAAAAATATATATATATATATATATATATATATATATATATATATATATATATATATATATATATATATATATATATATATATATATATATATATATATATATATATATATATATAGCCAATATATAAAGGTAGTGGTTATTGGTGCAATCTGACATCACTAAGCACTAATATACTTATCTCTGATAGCATGCATCTCTGCAGCAGCATCACTTATTGACAAACGCTCTGTGGGCAATTGCTTTGAGCAAAGGACACCAAGCTGAATGACGCCGGACAAACATTTCATAGTTCTTGTTAGCCTTGTATCATTGCTTGCTTCATCATGCAGCCATAGGTTGGAATCTGCTATCTCCATAACTTTGTCAGGAAGGGCCGCCTCAGCATAACCATGTAGGCTTATACCATCTTTGAACATATCATCTGTTGGCCTCTTTGTTGTGAACATCTCTAGCAAGGTGATACCAAGACTAAACATGTCACCACAGGTCGATACCGCAAGACCTTCTCCATACTCTGCATTGGATTAAAACATGAGCACACATAGGTATGTGTACAATATCATGTGAAGCACATGGGGTACAGAACAACAAGTTAGAGTTACCTGGAGCAATGTAACCGATGGTACCTCTTATTCCTATTGTGCTGGCAGAATTCATAGGATGGTTGCTTGTTGCTTCATCTAGAACTCTAGCAATTCCAAAATCTCCAACACGAGCCCTCAGGTCCTGATTAAGAAGAATGTTACCTGGCTTGAGATCGCAATGGATGATCGATGGCTGGCAACCGTTGTGAAGATAGTCCAGAGCGTCCACAATGTCCACAGCAACATCCAACATCTGTGACAAGCTGAGTGCTCTTTGTCCATTTTGGCCTTCTAAATTTGAGTGGATCCATCTATCTAAGCTGCCATTAGCCATGAACTCAAAGACTAGTGCTCTGAAGTCTTGACCCTGGTGGTTGATGCTAGAACAACATGTAATGATCTTTAGAAGGCATCGGTGCCTCACCCTTCTTAGTGCCTCACATTCAGCCTGGAAGCTTTTATAGGACCCTGATTGCTGGACATTAAACACCTTAACAGCAACGGCACTAGCTTGATTTTCTATTGTGCCCTTGTATACTGTACCATACCTTCCCTTTCCAAGCACATTTGCTTCTGAAAATCCATCTGTTCCTTTCAGTATATCATTGTATGAAACAATAGGAAGCTCCACCTCTGCAAATTGTGGTGGCAAATCTTTCTTCGGTGATGTCTTGGACTTTCTTTGGTGAAATGCAGCCCAAACCAGAAAAAGTAGGAGGAGACTTCCTATCATCGGGATTGTTACTCTAAATGATCTTGGTATGCCATTCTTATTCTTTCTTGCAGTCAAGCTTGGGCATTTTGGTAGATGGAGTTGTGGTATTCCACCACATAATGCATTGTTACCAACAATTGATAGTCCCGTTAAATTTTTGAAAACTCCTCCTTTTGGTATTTCACCATGCAAATTGTTGTAAGACAAATCTAGATGAAGTAGTGATGTTGAATTACCTAAACACTCTGGGATTGTTCCAGATAAATTGTTGTGGCTAAGATACAACTCCTGTAGGTTGGTAAGGGTAGCCAGGTTGCTAGGGATGCTTCCGTTCAGTTTGTTGTCCGTCAAATTAAGTATAGTCAAGCCTACCATGTTCTTTACTGTAGCAGGTATGCTTCCTTGGAAAGAATTTCCATCCATTAAGAGGATTTCCATGACTCTGCAATTGCCAATAGTATTAGGTATCTCACCTGACAAATTGTTTCCTGATAAGGAGAGCTCTGTGAGATGTACCAAAGCACCGACTTCTAATGGAAGTGGTCCATCTAGCATGTTATTGGACAGATAGAGAAACATTGAGATTGACGGTAGCTCCATAATTTGGCTAGGAATCAATCCAGTAAACTTGTTATTTGACAAATCTAGGGCAAAAAGTTTGCTCAAGTTTCCAATGCTTGGAGGAATCGGCCCCTCCAATCTGTTGTCATGTGCCCAAAGTTGAAGTAGGCTTGAAATGTTACCGATGGTGGATGGTAGATGTCCTGAGAGGTAGTTATATGTGAGGCCTAGCTCCTGCAATCGTGTAAGCTTTCCGATGCTTTCAGGGATGACCCTAGTGAGTAAGTTCTTGCCAAAATCAAGAACCTCAAGACCTACCAAATTTCCAATATCTAATGGGATGACACCGGATATGTTGTTGCTAGGAATCTGCAGCCACTCGAGATTAATAGATAGATTAACCAATGAACCTGGCAGCTTCCCTGAAAATCTATTCACTCCAATGTCCAGTACTAGTAATCTACTACAATTCACCAAAGAATCAATAAATGCCCACTCTTCCTCGTTGTTTGCCTCTAACATGTTCAGATCCAGAGCAAAAACTTCTAGTTGTTGCAATCGGCCCAGTTCAGCAGGAACAACTCCAGTAAAACTATTATTTCCCAAGTCAATAAGATGGAGCCTGGAGAGATTGGTTAGCGACAGCGGAAGAGCTCCGGTAAATTGGTTTCTTCCAATCGCAAGCTTTTCGATGCTCGGAAGGCTTCTCCCCAGGTCAGATGGTAGACGGCCATGGAGTTTGTTGCTAGTAACATAAAAGATAGAAAGAGATGACAGGTTGTACAGGGAATAGGGGATCAAACCGGAGAGACCATTGCCAGAGAGCATAAGGAAATCGAGATACGGATTGTTCCCGATGCCTGCAGGGATTGATCCCTCAAGATAGTTGATTCCCAAGGATAAGTGGGTCAACTGGGAAAGGTTGCCAAGAGACAACGGGATAGTTCCGGTGATGCTGTTATTGGACAGCTCTAGAACTGAGAGCGATGGCATGATGCCAATCTCATCTGGGATGATTCCCTGCACTCCCGTGTTGCTATAGATGTACATCTTACGGAGGCTGATGCAACGGCTAATGTTGCTCGGGATGATGCCGGTGAGCATGTTGAGGCCCAGGTCAATGCGCTGGAGGCGCCTGAGGGAGCCGATGCTGGGAGGGATCTCTCCCTGCAGGCCATTGAAGCTCAGGTTCAGCGAGCGCAGGAAAGTGAGGTTACCGATAGCAGGGGAGATGGTGCCAATGAGCCCCTGGGATGCGAGGTTCAGTGCTACCACCCTCCACCGGTGCCTCCTGCCGCAGGTGACGCCCTCCCTGCTGCAGTAGCTGGTGCTCTGGTTCCACGTGTCCAGCACGCCAGAGTGGCTGGTGATCTTGGCTTTGAAAGCCTCAAGAGCTCTCTCGTCGTCATGGCCATTAACATGGCCTGGCGAATACATGGCTGCACTGGTTGTTGCTGCAGCCGAGGTGAGTAAGAGCAGCTGAAGCAAAGGGCTGATTCTGAGGAGTACCATGGCCGGTGGTGGCTTTGGGTTCATCATCATCAGCGGCGTCGGCGCAGAGCTTATTGGTTTCTTTGGCTGACAATGATGACATTCGCTCATGTAGCAGTATTAGTACATATGGAAACGCGCAGATGGGCAGATGCATTTCCTCCCTCGGCTCATCAGGTCCCATGCCATGATTCATTCGTGGAAAGTGTGTGGACAGGACAATTTGGTTCTTCCGCGTAGTGCACTCTGCTGAATCACTATTCTTACTAGGACTGGACCGTTGATTCTATGATTGGTCTTTTTTTATGACTTTGTTCTGGAAATGTGTTTTACGTTTGGTTTTTCTCACCACTCTGCATTCTGGAAACGTGTTTCTATGCTTAGGTTTATCATCACTCTACGTTCTGGAATCTGGAAACATGTTTCTATGCCATGGCAGCATTGGCATCGATCAATAATGAAGCTGGAATTTCAAAGGACTCATTTCTCTTGAAGAACTGCAGAGTATGATGACCGAACCAATTTCGGTAATTACGAACCTCCATCAGTAATTTCATCCTGTTCCCGTCCATATGAAGGTTTGTACGTGCTACGAAGTAACATAGAAGATTGGTTTCTTCCTGTAGTCTGAGTTGAACCACTCTGTTGTTTGGTAGCCCACCTGATTCGTTTCACTAGGCCAGTTGCTAACACCTACATCAACAGAATTGAACCAGGAGACGGTGGAAAGACCAGAGGACATGGGAGGAAGGCTGTGCTGTACCATACACAAGCCTCAAGGGGAGACGACGACTGACTCGGCTCCCATGTGCCACACGACCAGGATAGTACTGTGGAGACGACGACTGAGACGACGACTGACTCGGCTCGCGAGGTCTCCCTCTGCATAATTGGCTGCTTGCTAACAATAATTCGTAGCAGCATGTAGAGGAAGGCTGTCGATTCAAGGATCCACCAAACGCGTCTGCTTTCTAGGAACGGTTATCTTCCGTCCATGTGAAAATGCACTCACGGTAAAGCTGTATGCATGCATTCACCGACTTTCCGGCTTTTAGTGCTTTGAGAGTACAGATCAGAGAAACTAGCCTTCTTCTTGACTGACGAGTGATGACCAAGGAGACCATGACGGTTCACATGGTCTCCCCCTGCTTGGCTGCTTGCTTATTAACAATAAAAATTCATGGTGACTGCATGCAGAGGAGCCACTGCCGCCTTTGATTGAATTGCCGACATGGTATAAGACTACTTTTGCGTATACTACAGATTGTACTAAAAAAAAAAAAAACTCGGGGGGAAGACAGCCCCCGAGCATTGTGCTTAAGAAGAAGACTTTCTCACGCAGGTCGAGAAAACCCCCCGAACCTCTGCCCCACCCATACACTGCGGCACCGTGGCTCTCGTGAGACTGGGCTGGCCACGGACCTGTGCTTTGGCATGGGGCAGACGCAGGGCCGGCCTTGTCAAATCATAGGCCCGGAGCGGAGCTACAAGCAATGGGCCCTTTGTGATTCTTTTAAATCCTCTATCCTTCTCTTTTTTCTTTTTGACCTTCCACATTCATGCTTTTTGGGTAACATGAGTTAACTGTAAGTTTACAAAAGTAGTAAGTAATTAAATAAAATTATGCCATACTCAATTCAACATGATTGCTGCACCATATATATATATATATATATATATATATATATATATATATATATATATATATATATATATATATATATATATATATATATATATATATATATATATATATATATATATATATATATTTCCTAAATCCCAAATATAAAGAAATACTAAAGAATAATTGAATAAAGATTGGGCCAGCCGGCCAGTTAGCTTTTTACCTCCGTAGATCAATATGCAGACGGCAGACCAGGAGCAGGATTGCAGGAAGCCAGGAACGGATGGCGTCCGCTCAGACTTGCACAGGCTCACTCGCCCTCGCGCATGAACGGAGTCACGGCCGAGCGGCGGTAGGGCACTGGAGTCGCGGACGGCGGACGCGGAAGCCAGAAGGCCAGCTGAATCGATGATCTTTTTTTTTCTTGGGCTGAATATTATAGGTACATACATATTCATGTTCTGACTGAACTCACGCCTCTTATCTCTCTTCCTCCTAAAGCAAAACTCAACCAGGTCACCATCCCTTTGGCAATACTCACAGTGGTACCTCACATCTCTCTTGGGTGGTGGTTGACTCACTTTCTTATGGGGTGGTTCACTCTTGGTGGTGGCTTGTTTTTAGGAAGGGGTCCCTCAGAGATGTTCGGTAGATTATCAAGTGTGTTCCTGAGGTGGTTGGGTTTTGGAATCAACACTTGTTTCTGAGGTGGAGCTCTTGGAGGTTCCTCAAATACCCCATCCTTGATGGTAGGCTCAGAGGGCTTAGGTGGGTTCACCTTGATTAGCTTGGGAGTAGTAGTTGGCTTCTCACTTGGGTTCACTCCACTGTGCTCACCAACCTTGCCAAAGACACTAGCACCCTTTCCACCTATAGCAAAGCCTACTCCTGATGTGTCAGTTCTCCTCTTGAACTGACTCATTAGCATGCCCAACTGTGGCTCACTGCAAGACACCCAACTCAAGACAGACCTAAGGCTAGGCCCTCTTCTTGTCTCGCCTACGAGACTCAAGCTCCAACTCCAAAGCTTCACAGCAAACACACCTAGTCATAGTGCTACCTGAACTGGCCTTCTCAAGCAAAGTGATTTTAGAGACCTTCTCTGCCAGCTCAGACTGCAAGTTCTCACAAGACTTGCACGCACCTAAAGAGATAGGCTTAGCTCTAACCACATCAAACTCATCAAGCAAAGAAGAATACTTAGATTGCAAAGTAGTAAGACTAGACATGTAAATAGCACAAGAATCACACTCAACCTCGTCAGTCACTACTACCATATTCTTCTTCGCTTCCTCAAGCTTCTTAAGCGCAATTTCTAGCTTGTCCTTAAAGCCCTTCCTCTCACGAGCAGCAAGCTTAAGTAGTTTATCTTGGCTAATCAAAGCGTCGCTCAACCTCTCAACTTCAATAGCAAGGTCATTGGCGAAAAGCAATACCTCAAACTTGGAGTCGTCACCGTGCACCTCGCTGTCGCCTCTCTCCATCCCACCATCAAGGGCCATGGTGCAGAAGCCTTGACGAATGGAGTCGGTGAAGAAGCAGAGCCCGGTGAACATGTCCTCGCGCTTCCTCTTGGACTCTCATCGCTTGATGGAGATGCGTGATCGTCGTTGTCGAGGTCGCTAAGTTAAGCAAGGAAGGCGCGCTCTTGGGCCTTGATCTTCTTGAGGTACTTCTTCTTGAGCGCCTCCTTGTTGAAGCCTCCCTTGGACTTGTGCTTGGTGAAGTTGTACTCTTGCTTGTCCTTGCGCTTGCCGGCGTCATACCTCTTGGAGGAGTACTTGTTCTTCTTGGGGTAGTTGGCGACGAAGGGTCGGTGTCTCCGCACTCGAAGTATCCATCCTTTGGGCCACCACGCCGGTGATTCAAGGGGTTGTTATGAAACCGTGAGAACCGGCTGATGACGAGCGCCAACTCCTCATCCCCATGTGCTTCCATCTGCTCCTCTGTAACAGACACCAAGGAAGACAAGGCAAAGGACTGTGAAGGGTTAGCCAAAGAACTTGAACTTCTGTTACTTGAGACCAAGGCCATGGTTGGAGCAGAGGGATTCTTGATCCTTGCTTGCATCTGGTAGTCGATCTCAGTGGACTTGAGCTTGCTGAAGAGCTCATCTACGGTGAGGTTGTCGTAGTTGGTAGACTTGATGATAGCGGACACCTTCACATTCCACACCTTCCGGTCAAGGGCATATAGAAGCTTAAGAGCCCCCTGTTGATCATCATACGACATTTGAGGTTGTTTGCCCTCGTCTTGTTCACAATAGTCTGAAAGCGAACAAACAAAGAATCGACTGTCTCTCCTTCAAGCTGAGAGAAGTTCTTGTACTCACGCTTGTAGGTCTCATAGAGTCTGGTTTTAACCTGAGCGGTTCCTTCGTGATAGCTTTGAAGCCTCACCCAGATCTCACGAGCAGTGCTACAATCGGAGACACGCTCAAACTCAGGCATAGAAAGACTTGAGAAAAAACACTGCGAGCGGTGTCGTTCGCATTGTGCCAGTAAATCTGCTCTTGAGAGATACGTGCATCAAGTACCACATAGTTTTGGTTCTCGCAGATCTCCCTAACATGCGAATCGATCCCTTAGAGATGCGCGAACATGCAAATCTTTCAATAGGGATAGTTAGACCCATCGAACTAAGGCGGCTTGCCATAACCACGCTGCATCATGTCGCCTTCGTGGATTACTGGTCGATTAAGGTGGAATAATCCTTAACCGGGAGCTGATACCAATTGAAGGCCCAAAAACGGCGACCAGAGGGGGTGAATGGGAGCCTCAAATTTTTTCAAAACTTTAGGTCCTCGGCTCGTCATACACCCCCAAAAAGTAAATCACACGATGATGTCCACGATCCAAAGAAGAGGGTGGATATTCTCTAGGAACACAGTGGGACACCACAAGACCAACACAAAAGACGGAACCCGAATCGGAGCTCAAACGCAAAAGCTACTAAAGAAAATCTGTACTGAATCAGCTCACCTCGGACATGTTCGAGTTGCCTATCGGACATGTATGGCATGAGTGGATAACATAATAAGACTTTGGGAGAAAAACAAGAAACCAACCAAAAGGTGTCCTAAGTTTATGAAATTTTGAACACAGCTCCTAGACACCCTAAGAAAGATTTACACCAACCTCAACTCAAAACTTGAAAGTTTTTCCTATAAGACATGTACGAGGTGCCTACCGGACATGTCTGGCATGACTGGACAGCAGAGAAAAACTTTGGGGGAAAAGCAAGAAACTGATCAAATGGTATCCAAAATTTATGAAATTTTGCCCACAGCTCGTAGACACCCAAAGGAAGGTTTCCACCAAAATTCACCCTAAAACTCAAAAGTTTTTCCCACTGGACATGTACGAGGTGCCTGTCGGACATGTCTGGCATGCACAAGCAGATTTCAGCAAAAACGATTCCAAGCCCAAATCTTGATCAAATCAAAACAAAATGACTTGAAACTTTGCAGGAAAGTTCTTGGGAGTGTTGAGAAGACATCTTCAAGACATCAACACCCAATTCTAAGAGAATCGATGGGAACTCAAAAGTGAAGGGAAAAAGTGCCCAACGTCTACGAATTTGTGAGGAATTAGATGATTCCCTTGGGTGAAAATGTTCCTCTCACATTGTAGGCAACAAAAACGAATCAAAATAGACTAGAATTGAAGAACCACCACAAGAACTAGAGGGGGAAAATAGGGTGACGGGAAGAACATCACAAGCACACAAGACATAACTTCATGGACGAACCAACCATGGCACGAGGCGCTAAGGGCCACCATTCCCGCAAAGATTCCACAAAGTTGTGGACTTCTCTCAAGAATGCATAGGGAGAAGATGAAAACCTAGCCACTAGAAGGAAAAATTGCAAATGGGAGAGGTGAGGGAGATGGGTGCTCCCTCATCCTTTTTAACAGGGCTATTACACAATCCCAGTTTTGCTCTTGGATACAATTGAGTCACACCACTTAGCCCGGGGGCGTTATGGTCCAACCCTAGCTTTCTTGATCCGATGACCACCGCGCTTCCTCACCGGTTGCTTCGCCTCGATGCGAACTCCCCGATGCCATCACGTGCCGTCCGTCCGCATCGGGACATCCGCCCGGCTTTTGAGGCCCAAACCCGCAAAACACGCCGCCAATGGTTTTGAGGCCAAACCACTAAACCTCCGTGGCTCCGCCGATGGTTTTGAGGCCAAACCACCAAACCTCCGCCGATGGTTTCGAGGACAAACCACCAAACCTCGACGCGTGTCACCTTGTCCTCGATCGCCCGCCACCAAGTCTTCCAGAGCCTCCCACTCGACTTGCACGTCTATCATCTTGACTTGGCCAACACAGTCACTCCCGTGTACACTTGCACTTGTCAATGTCCTAGGTGTTAGCCACCACGACTGTTCACCCGGCCTCTCCAGATCCGTCAGTCCGAGCCTCACGTCCGCCCTTCACCACTCCCGGTCCGTCGGCACGGCACGTCCTACTTGACCTTCACCTCACCGTTGACCACCGCCTCCAAGCTCAACACCTGCACAACACAAGCCAAGCGACATGTTGCACGACACACCTCGTGTGCTAGGTTAGTTCGGAACCAGAGCTAAAATACCGGCTTGTTGACAATCGCTCATCACAAAGCTGAACATCATGGGTACTTATCAACCATGTGTTGGCAATGGCGTACGTGTAAGATGATAACTGGATCATAGCCATGTAACGTGTTCTGGAAATTAATTGATCTGTCGACGGGAACGCATGCCCAAAGTGTGAGGAATTTATTTCAGAAAGAGATAACCGGACCGGACCTATTATACAGCATAAGTTGCCATCTCGACAGGAGTATAATTAACGTCTATCATTCTACAGCCAGCATACTCGCTGCATATTGTTCACTGGGTTGCTAGCTAGCATTGTTTGCCCTCTCGGTGTTCTGTGCACTAGAAGTTTCACTGGTTTCTGCTCGTCCTGCGCCTGCTTCGCTGAGCCCAAGTAGTCAGATCCCCAGCAATGGCAGCGACAATGACCAAGCAGCGCTTCTGGCTTTCAAAGCTCAGCTCTCCGATTGTCTTGGCACCATGCATGTCCAGGAACTGGACAAGCAGTGTGTCCTTCTGTCATTGTGTTGGTATCTCGTGCGGCCATCACCGACAGCGCGTCACGGCTCTAGGATTACCTGGATCCAAGTTGCATGCCTAAGTGGCCAGCTTTGGAGGCATCTACTCCCCTCCAATCTTTCAGATCGTCTGAACCAAGTGCTCCGATGGGCTCTTGTTCAGTGGAAATTCTTTTCAGCTAGCACTTGCCCGTCTATGGAGGACGCTTGAAGTTGTATCCTGCTGAAACAACCATATGTCTGTTTGGTCCCACGTATTAGGTGGTTAACCATAACAGTACCCTTGAGATTTTACGTGATCCTCCTTTGAGATTCAACATAATTAGCTGAAAATTATGTGGTGCGCGACAGGATTGGAGCGCTTGCCCGTTCTTTTCCACATGCAGGCGCGCTCGTGCTTGACTCCGCGTGGGGGAGGAGGCGCTCAGTTTTTTCTGGCGTTCGACGTGTGAGAGAGCAGTTAGTGGCGCGCCAACAGTGACATATATATAAAAAATTATCTATTATTATGCCAAAATAGGAGACCCCCACTACCCGATTTATCTACAATCTCATGAAGCCACGTCATCATCTAGGGCCCACTTCTTCCATGCAACAAAGACCATTTCATATCTTCGCCGTCGAGTTGTACCTGCCAGCACCTATTCTCCTTCTAGCATGTGAACGGACAGAGAACTGATACAAACGCTACCACTCACGAGGAAATAAAACAACCACTCACGGGCTCCTTCATTAGTGTGAGTGATTGCATCAAAAACAGTCCATTGGAAGCTATATATAGACCGTGAGCGCTGGATTGACGACTAGCAGGCCACGACGGTGTGGCGCACCAGCATCAGAGGTGGGAAGAAGAGGGCAATGGGAAGCGATGGTTGCGCTCTAGAGGCGACAGAACCGACAGCGTGCCCTCGGGCCAGACCTCATGGAGTCGCTGTCGATGGACTAAGCGCGATAGGTGAAGTCGATGGACTAAGCGCGATTGGTGAAGCACATGAAGGCCTTGCAGAGCCAGAGCGACCGGGGCCAGACGTGGTTGTGCGTGCTCGAACTGGAGTTTTGCTGGGCACGACAGCAACTCGCAGCGGCACTCGGCTGGCTAGCAATCGCGCTTGCTTTTCTCCATCTGCCAACCTGCGTGCGGCCGTGAGCGTGTGCAACAACGTGTCCCGCTCCAGTGTTGGTTCATGTTGTACTTTTGTATTTTTGTAGGGTAAGCCCAACCATCGTGTAAGATCAAATCAAGCGGGTAAGTTTGTGAGAAGAAAGGCGATGGATTTTGTAAGACAAGGAGAATAGTTCTAGATAAAGATTAGTTACTAGCAAAATTGGTATATTATGACTAAAGGCTGACCAATTTTAATTGCATAAACATGGCTTCCAAGTAAAAATAACAGCAATGGCATAAACGGAATACAAAAAAATTAAAAACAATAGAAATAGAGGTGTCATATATTTTTTTAGTGATATAGGAAATGTGTATAGATTCGGATGGTACATTCTGAATTTGCTTTGTAAAATATGCTTATATTTTATATATGCAACTCTAATGATCAACTTATCTGCAGCATCAACCGGTATGTTTCCTGAAACAATAATCAAGTGGAATTTTCAATGATCAAACACTTTCATTTCTTGATTTCACTATCTCACTCCATCAACCCTCCACCTATACCCTACTACAATTCCCGCAGCAACGCGCGGGGTATCATCTAGTATTATAAATGTTTTGGTAACAATAAAATAAGTTATAGAATTAAAACTTTATAGAAAGAAATAAAATATAAATTGACCCGTACCCTTCTCGTCATCATTTACTATAAGTGTTTAATAGTTTATCTTCTGTTGCAACGCACAGGAACGTTCGCTAGTAAGCTTAAAAAACTTAAACACTTGTTTGTCCTATGGCAGCCATGACGATCCAGTCAAATAGTCAGTCATTCATGGAGGCTGACGACATTAAAATTGGAATTCAACTCAAGACTGCAAGTTGTGCTACCTTACCATAGATTATTTCAATTCACTCCCGCTTCAATGATGATAGTAACTAGCTAACCATAGATTATTAGTCTACCGCACATGCCAACCGGAAGGCATAGGAATTAAGCTCCTTTTCTGCATCCTTGCTACAACCCACACCAAAACTTGACATGAAGTGCCTCCTCCTTACCCTTGGACTTGCACTTGTAGTCTCCTATGGCACCGGCGCCGACCAATTTACCTATGTCGGCTTCAGTAATGTTAGCCTCACCCTCGATGGCTCTGCCACAATCAAGCCGGACGGACTTCTGCAGCTTACCAATGGGATGGGGCAAGTCAAAGGGCATGCATTCTACCTAGCTCCTTTGCGCTTCCACAAGTCTGCTAACAACACGGTACAATCCTTTTTGGTCACCTTTGTGTTTGGCATAATCACGGATGGGTCTAGCCCCAGCAACGATGGTATGGCCTTCTTCATCGCCCCCAGCATGAATTTTTCAGATGCCTTTCCAGCTCAGTTCCTGGGACTCCTCAAACCGCAGAACAATGGTGATCCAAAAAATCATCTCTTCGCTGTGGAGATAGATACCGTCTAATGTTGAGTTTGATGACATCAATGACAACCATGTTGGAATTAACATCAATAGTCTCCACTCCAATATATCCTTTGTACCCCAATTCTATGACAGTAAGAGTGGACAACTGCAGGAACTGTCCCTTAGTAGCCATGGGCCGATGCATGTGTGGGTACACTACGATGGAGACACAAACAAGATTAATGTGACAATTGCTGCCCTCGGTATGGCTGAACCCATGTATCCACTGATCACAACCACCACCTACAACTTATCAGCAGTACTTACAGAGACAGCTTATATAGGCTTTTCAGCAGCCTCGGGCAAATTTGGTGGAACACAACATCATGTGCTTGGTTGGAGCTTTGGAATGGGAGGGCCTGCTCCAGCCATCGACATCGCCACACTACCATAGCTGCCTCAAATTGTTGCGAAGTCTCACTCCATTTCCATGCAGATTGTTTCTATGCTGGCTGTTGTTATTACAATAATTCTCCTTAAAGTGGGCACTATTGTCTATCTTGTGCGAAGGCAGTTCGTAAATGCTGATCTTTTGGAAGATTGGGAGATTGAGTTTGGACCACATAGATTCTTATTCAAGAACTTGTTCCAAGCTACAGAAGGATTCAAAGACAAACATCTTATCGATAGAGGGGGGTTTGGACAGGTGTACAAGGGCATACTTCCAACATCTAAGACCGAAGTTGCAGTGAAGAGGGTGTCCCATGAATCAAGGCAGGGAATGAGAGAGTTCATTGCCGAGATTGTTAGCACTGGTCGTCTACGACATAGGAATATCGTCCAATTACTTGGCTACAGTCGGCGTAAAAGAGAACTCATCTTAGTCTATGAGTACATGCCAAACGGTAGTCTTGACAACTACCTATTTTCTAGCGATAATAGGCATCATGTTGGTTGGCACGAGAGATTTCAAATCATCAAGGGTATAGCATCAGGCCTTCTCTACCTTCATGAATCCTGGGAACAAGTGGTCATCCATCGAGATATTAAGTCAAGCAATGTGCTCGCCGACAGCGATATGAATGGGAGGCTAGGTGATTTTGGTCTGGCGAGGTTATACAATCATGGTACTGACCCACAAACAACACGCATGGCTGGTACCTTCGGTTACATAGCTCCAGAGTTAGCACGTACAGGTAAAGCATCCCCTCTAACAGATGTGTTCGCTTTCGGCATACTCGTTCTCGAGGTTACATGTGGAAGAAGGCCCATCGAGGGAAGAGCACAAGATATCCCATTCATATTGGTGGATTGGGTGACCGAGCATTGGCACAATGGATCACTTATGGACGCTGTGGATAGTAGGCTCCAAAGTGACTACAACACTGATGAGGCATGCCTGTCACTTCAACTGGGGTTGTGGTGCTCACATCCACTGCCCAATGCAAGACCCAACATGCAACAAGTCATGTTGTACCTCGAAGGCGACCTTCCTGTTCCTGAGTTTACACCAATGGATGTTGAAAGCAAAGAGGGCTTCGACGCACACATCATATCACATCAATCAGACATTGGCACTTTGTCTGGTCTCTCTGGAGGAAGATAATGCTCACGCCGAGTGCAGGATGCATGCTACTTTGGTTATTACTCTGTAAATTTTGGTGTATGTGCATCAGTGCACAGCATTTGCCTATTGCTGCTAACTTTAACTCGCTGTGGAATTCAGTTTCTGGCCTACATACATACACAACTTAGATATGGATGCTCCTTTGCTTATTCATGTACAGAAATATAGTTTTGTACTTGTGGTATGCTGTGTGTTTGTGTTGCAGAACAAACATCTCTTTACCTTGTTTAGTGCTCTCATCATCCTTCAATAATGCATCGCCTTCCCGATAGTCCCGGCTTCAATAATTCAGCGTTACTTAATATGCTGTCATTGGTCCAAGTATAATGCGATTTATGTTTCATCAGTCAGACACGAGGCTCTATAAACTGCAGGCATATATGAATCGTTGCTTTTGTTTCACTGGTACATGAGTTGAATGGAACATATGGGACCTGACTCGATCCACCATAATCCCATTCCCACGTCTTAAGATGGGTCTAATGCTTGTTGCAAATTTATTTATTTTTTCCGTTTTTATTTTGACGAGGAAACACGCTACTTCAGTTTTTGTTAGGCCGGGCGTCACGGTGCTGCCTCTTAGGCAGCGCTGCTGCTGGAAGCGGTAATGCACATGTAGAACTATGTCAGAGGATAGGTTGTAAAAGGAATTAAGGAGGAAGCACACCAGAGAAACCATATATTGCCGGAGAGCTGAAGGGAGCAGAGACACGGATTGTTCCCGATGCCTTCAGTGATTGTTGCCTCAAGATAGTTGCTGATTGTCAAGGACAGCACAGCCAGCCAGAAAACGTTCCCGTCAGACAGCAGGATGGTTCCGGTGATGCTGTGTTGTTTGCCACTTGCCAGCTCTAGAACCGAGAGCGATGGCATGTCGCCGATCTCGGTGGGCTGATTCCGATCACACAGAGACTGGTGCAGTGGCTGATGTTGCTAGAAATGACGCCCGAGAGCATGTTCTGCATCAGGTAACAAATGAGAGTAGCAATTACAAGAGCTGAGGCCGATCGGCGCCACTATCAAAAAAGCAAAAATGAAAGAAAGCACTGTTGAGAGGGGAGTGATGGAGCTGGGCGACCCCCCCCCCCCCATTTCGCCCCACCGCTTCAGATCCAGATCCAGCTTGCTGCCAGCCATGGAGGGCTGCTCATCGCCGCGCGTCTGGCCGGAGGGAGTGGTGGAGGCAATGGAGCCTGCATCCCCAGGCCGCCTTCTGGCTGCGCTCGCCCGTGGCCCGGTGGACGCCGCTGGTTCATCATCCTGTCGCGCCTGGGCGGACTTGGATGGGGAAGACTTGC